>ML685869.1:460583-594672 GCA_007922175.1 Pelusios castaneus
ACACACACACACACACACACACACACACACACACACACACACACACAAGGATATATAAACTTTGCTATACTCAATGAGAATAATAAGGAGTTACACTCACTTTGAATATTTAAATTGCACTGTCATCCTTAGTACTCAGTGGTTTTGTGAGGTGGTCACTTATTCATTAGGAATTATTATGAGATCACTAACTCACTTCTCAAAAGACGTGTAACAGCCACCAAATGGTAACAAGCCCTCTAATGGTAAGTCACTACCAATGAGATCCAAATTTGAACAGGTGACATAGAGCTGAAAGGTTGCATATGCCCTTGCTAATCACCATTCATTCCTCTCCCTTTATTAAATATATGATTCATTACATATAAAACTTCCTAATTCCCTGAGCAGCAACAGCTGCATATTGTTTTTCACTCTCTATATTTTATCTCCTGAAAATACATTTTCCGCACTGACATTTCATTTTCCCTCAGCTCACCACTGCCCTCCACTACCTAGAGGCTGTACAACTTATACTTTCCCACCTTTCCCAGGAAAAAACAGCCTTTTTCTGGAATTTAAATCTAATCCATCACCTTCTGAGACAGTGAAGTGTTACAATCATCAAATGTTTAATATTCCCAATAATATAATGCATTATTTATTAAAATACTAGAGGAAGGGGGTTAAAAGCACAAATGGGGACTTGATGGTCAATGAGAGTTGGGTGCCTAATTCCCATTTGAAAACATAATACATAGGCTATGACATCAAACAAGGCATTACACTGAGATTGTAACTACTAAACTATTCCTGTCTTAAAACTATTCCTACCTATTTTGCCCAACGTTGGCTAAAAAAGTAAAAACATTCTTCTCTCTCTAAAATAGACTGATTTTCTCCTTTTCTTCGTGGTCACAGATGAAGAAAAATAAT
Source organism: Pelusios castaneus (assembly GCA_007922175.1). Classification (NCBI taxonomy): domain Eukaryota; kingdom Metazoa; phylum Chordata; order Testudines; family Pelomedusidae; genus Pelusios; species Pelusios castaneus. The sequence continues at coordinate 461,499 of ML685869.1, forward strand.
GTGAAGGGGAGAAAAAAGTAGGTTGTTGTCATAATACACTGATATAAAGTCCTACAGAATATCAGAAATCCTGAACTAGAGAAATAGGAAAAACCCAGAGAGTAGAGAATACAATATGTCAGGAAAAAGACAGCTAAATGGATAATAAATATAACTGTATTATAGGTAGAACACAGCATCATGAAATGCAGAGCTTGAAAAATCCAATTGTCTACTTGCTAAGAGTGAATAAATAGCTTTCCCACTGAGGTACCATCAACCTTTTAGAAGTTTCTTTTAAAATATATTATGTTTCCAGCCCTTCTGGTAGTACTAAGATAAACTTCCAAAAGTGAACTAAGTACCGCGGTGCTGTCTTCCTAAATCGGCAGCTAATTGGAGTGCCTTTGCTAATGCTCACAGCGTGCCAAACTGTAGAAGAGTATTGCTGTTTCTCAGGGTAGCCATGAAATGGATAAGAATAGGCCACTTTCATTGTGCAGAGGCTTGGGAAACTGAGCAGCAGCAGACCCACACTGGAGCTATTCACTGGAAAGGAAGACTCCATTCTTCTTCGGTCTCAGCTGGTGCCACTCTACTCCTGAAGGAGACAGAGCTTGAAACTGAAGCAGTCATGGAAGCTTTAGTGCCTAGGGAAGCCATAGGAGGAGCACTAATGGAGAGGAAGAGAAAGGAACCTTCCGGCAGCCAAAGCAGCATCAACTGAAGCAGCACAGTAATGGACGGAGAAAAAGCTATTAGGAAGGACAGGCAAGAGGGGAGGGGAAGGAAGCTGGAGAAGCTGCATTGTATGTATGTTTGCTCAGAGCTACAGTATGAAACTAGAGCAAAGCCTTTTAGTCTTGAGAATTTCTGGGTGAAGTTTAAATGTGAGAGCAACAAGAGTGATGCCATAGTGGGTGCCTGTTACAGACCACCAGATCAGGAGACTGAGATAGAGGAGGCTTTCTTTAGACAACTAACTGAAATTTCCAGATCACTGGCCCTAGTTCTCATAAGGGACTTTAATCACCCTGATCTGTTGGGAGAGCAATATAGCAGTGCACAGATAATTCAAGAATGTTTTCGAATGTGCTGGAGACAACTTCTGGGTTCAAGTGCTGGAGGAACCAACTGAGGCCATGCTACTCTTGACCTGCTGATCAAAAAACAGGGAAGAACTAGTAGAGGAAGCAGAAGTTGGGCAGCTGTGACCATGAGATGGTCAAGTTCAGGATCCTGACAAAAAGAAGAAAGGAGAGTAGCAGAATACAGACCCTGGACTTTATAAAAGCAGACTTTGATTCCTCCAGGAAGCTGATTGGCAGGATGCCTTGGAAGGTTAATAAGAGGGGGAAAGGATTCCAGGAGAGATGGCTGTATTTCAAATAAACTTTACTGAAGGTGCAGGAATAAACTCATGATGTTCAAAAAGAATAGCAAATATAACAGACAACCAGCTTGACTTAACAGATATCTTCAATGAGCTTAAACACAAAAAGAAGGCTTACAGTAAATGCAAGCTTGGTTAGATGACTAGCATAAAAATATTGCTTGGGCATGCAGGCATGAAATCAGGAAGGCCAAAGCATAAATGGAGTTGAAGCTAGCAAGGAAAAAAAAGAGTAACAAGAAGGGTTTCTTTGGGTACTTTAACAACAAGAAGGTTGTGAAGGAAAGTATTGACTCCTTACTGAATGAGGAAGGCAACCTGGTGACAGATAATGTGGAAAAGGCTGACGTACTCAGGGCTTTTTTGTCTTTGTCTTTACAGACAAGGTCAGCTCCCAGACTGCTGCATTGGGCAGCACAGTAGGTTGTAAGCAGCCCTCAGAGGTGAAAGAACAGGTTCAGGATTATTTAGAAAAGCTGGACATGCACAAGTCCATGGAGCTGAATGCAGTGCGTCCAAGGGTGCTAAGGAAGTTGGCTGATGTAATTGCAGAGTCATTGAGCATTATCTTTGAAAATTTGCCACAACTCGGGGAGGTCCCAGGTAGATAACTGGAAAAACACAAACATAGTGTGCATCTTTTTAAAAGGGAAAAAGGAGGATCTGGGAAACTAAAGACCAGTCAGCCTCACCTCTGTCCCTGGAAAAATCATAGAATATTAGAATATTAAGGCTGGAAGGTACTTCATCAGGTCATCTTGTCTAGTCCAACCCCCTGCTAGCAGCAAGACTACTCCTACTAAATCATCCCAGCCAGGGTTTTGTCTAACCCGGCCTTAAAAGGTTCCAGAGATGGAGATTCTACCACCTCCCTAGGTAACCCATTCTAATGCTTCATCATCCTCCTAGCGAGAAAGATTTTTCCTAATATCAACTTAGACCTCCCCAGCTGCAACTTGAAACCATTGCTCCTTGTTCTGTCCTCTGTCACCACGGAGAACAGCTTAGCTCCCTCCTCTTTGGAGCACGCTTTCAAGTAGTTGAAGGTTGCTATCAAATCCCCGCTCGGTCTTCTCTTCTGTAGACTAAATAAGCCTAGTTCCTTCAGTCTCCTCATAAGTCATGTGCCCCAGCCCCCTAATCATTTTCGCTGCCCTCCACTGGACTTTTTCTAATTTGTCCACATCCTTTCTGTAGTGGAGAGCCCAAAACTGGACACAATATTCCAGATGTGGCCTCACAAGTGCCAAATAGACGGGAATAATCACATCCCTCGATCTGCTGGCAATGCTCCTACTGATGCAGCCCAATATGCCATTGATCTTTTTGACATCAAGGCCACACTGTTGACTCATATCCAGCTTCCTGTCCACCATAACCCCCTGGTCCTTTTCTACAGAGCTGCTACTTAGCCCATCGACCACCAGCCTGTAGTAGTATATTGGATTTTTCCATCCTAAGTGCAGGACTTTGCACTTGTCCTAATTGAACCTCTTGAGATTCTTTTTGGCCCAATGCTCCAATTTGTCTAGGTCTCACTGAATCCTATCCCTGCCCTCCAGTGTGTCTCCCATTCCCCCCCAGCTTGGTGTCATCCACGAACTTACTGAGCGTGCAATCTATCCCGTCATCCAGATCATTAATGAAGATGTTGAACAAAACTAGTCCCAGGACCAACCCCTGGGACATTCCGCTTGTTGGGTTGCCAACTAGACATTGAACCTTTGATCCCTACCTGTTGAGCCCAATGATCTAGCTAGCTTTCTATCTATCCACCTTATGGTCCATTCATCCAACCCATATTTCCTTAACTTGCTGACAAGAATTCTGTGGGAAACCGTATGAAAAGCTTTGCTAAAATCAAGATATATCATGTTGATGGCTATTCCCACATCCATAAAACCAGTCATCTCATCATAGAAGGCAATCAAGTTGGTCAGGCATGATTTGCCTTTGGTGAATCCATGCTGACTATTCCTGATCATCCTGTTTACCTCCAAGTGTTTCAGAATGGATTATTTGAGGACCTGCTCTATGATTTTCCCAGGGATTGAGGTGAAGCTGATTGTTCTGTAATTCTCTGGATCCTCCTTTTTCCCTTTCTGAAAGATAAGTATTATATTTGCCTATTTCCAATCCTCCGGGACCTCCCCCAATCGCCGCGTTTTCAAAGATAATGGCCAGTGGCTCTGCAATCACATCAACCAACTCCCTTGGCACCCTCAGATGCAATTCATCCAGTCCCAAAGACTTGTGCACGTTCAACTTCTATAAGTAGTCCCTAACCTGACCTTCCATCACCGAGGGCCACTCTCCTTCTCCCTATTCTGTGTTGCCCAGTGCAGTAGCCTGGGAGTTGTCCCTGCCTGTGAAGACTGAGGTAAAAAAGCATTGAGTACTTCAGCCTTTTCTGCATCATCTGCCACGAGGCTGCCTGCCCCATTCAGTAAGGAACAGCTCTTCAAAGAATCCATTCTGAAGCTCTTGGAGAAGAGGAAGATGATCAGGAACAGTCAGCATGAATTCGCCAATAGCAAGTCATGTCTGACCAACCTGACTGCCTTCTATGATGAGATGACTGGCTCTGCAGATGTGGGGAAAGCACTGGACATAATATAAGTCGACTTTAGCAAAGCTTTGATATGGTCTCACACAGTATTCTTGGCAGCAAATTAAAGTAGGATGCTGGCTAGAAAGCTGGCTAGATCATCAGGCAGTGATCGATAGCTCAATTTCTAGCTGGCAAAGAGAACCAAGTGGTTACAGTGGACAAGAACCTGGAGATGATCAACAGTAAGCCCTTGTTGCCAGAAAGGTTAACAGCATATTAGTCTACATAAGTAGGTGCACTGCCAGCAGATTAAAGGAACTGATTATTCCCCTGTATTCAGCACTGTTGAGGCCATATCTGGGAGTATTATGTCCAGTTTGGGGCCCACCTACTACAGAAAGAATGTGGACAAATAGGAAGGAGTCCAGTGGAGGGCAACAAAAAATGATTAGGGGGCTGGGGCATATGACTTATGGGAAGAGGTTAAGAGAACTGGGCTTGTTTAGTCTGCAAAAGACAAGAGTGGGGTGGATTTAACAGCATCCTTCAGCTACCTGAAGGAGGGTTCCAAAGACGATGGAGCTAGGCTGTTCTCAATGGTGGCAGATGACAGGACAAGGAGCAATGGTCTCAAGATGCAGCGGAGAGATCTACGTTGCTATTAGGAAATTACTAGCAGGGTGGTGAAGGACTATAATGAGAGGTGAAGGACTATAATGGGAAGTGGTGAAATTTCCATCCTTCTAAATTTTAAAGCTCAGCTTGACAAAGGCCTGGCTGGGATGATTTTACTGGGATAGGTCCTGCTTTGAGCAGAGTGTTGAACTAGACAAAGTCCTGAGGGCCCTTATAATCCTAATCTTCTATGATTCTATGAAGTGCACCCCTGCACTAGCCTAATGGATACTGATGAGACAGGAACTGAAGCAAAAAACTCCATGGCACCTGCTCAGGGTAGTAGCCTGCTTAGATAGCTTCCATAGGACAGCTATAATTTAGAAGACAGATCAAATGATGAAATCACAGTAAAACCGAGACCAAAAGGATCCAATATGTCCTTCGAAAGATGATGCAAAATCGAAGCACAAAGTAAAAATAATGTAGGAGGTGCAACAAAGGCTGTGCAGATGAAAAACAGTAAATAAGGACCACTATATTAAATGCTCAAAAAACCACAACTCTGTTCTCACAAGAGTATGTCCTGATGTGATTCTAAATTCTTGCATTCCTATTTACAGCATCTCCAGATCATGCTCCGCTTGTTACTCCCACAATTCTCAACGTTTTTTTCTTCTTCTCATTTTGCAGAAATCATTCTCACGGTGACAAATTTTTTCCTGTTTATTTTAATCTATGTTTTAACATTTCAAGAACTCTCTAGCTATGACAAATTTGCCCTTCCCTAGAGACAACTCATAGAAGCAAATTTGCTTCCTATTAGGAATGTTTTCAGCTAGTTACTACAAAACAGCCAAGAAGGGGGGAGGGAAAAAGAACGTGTCTGTTTGAACTAGGACATGAGCATAAATATTTCAGGAATTGGTCATTGCTATTGGAAAAAAGCATATGAATAAAACCAGCAGTGCCGTAATACTTAGGTAAATTATATGCATTAAAAATCTCTAAATATAGAGAAGGTTCAGCTTGCAAAATTGTATTGAGCCATTCAGGAGGCACCCAAATTTATACAGAGTCAGGCCCAAGTCCTTTTTCACTTCATGTTGTTTCATTGGAAATGAGATTATATATGTTGTGTATCTGCTGCAGCATCACTTGTAACCCAGCTCACCTATTCCTGACTCAGCTTTTCCATTCACCTCTGCAACACATATAGCCTCCTCCCGTTCGACCACATTCAACACCTGTTCGAGCTACTACTCCTGAACCCATTGTCAGACCAGCACCAATAACAGCTGCTGGTGTAAAAACACTGGAAGTTCACCACAATCCACCCAGAGAGAGGAAGCCACCTCATCAGATGGATCTTTAACTAGAGGCAAACCCATCATCAACTACAGCCCCCAGCTAAAACCTCTCCAACACATAATCAAGGATCTACAACTTATCCTGAAAGAAAATCCCTCACTCTCACAGACCTTGGATGGATAGCCAGTCCTCACTTACAGACATCCCCCAATCTGAAGCAAATAAAACACTCACTAGCAACTACACAACAGAAACACTCACCCATGAACCTCTATCCCTGCAATAAATCCCACTGCCAACTCTGCCCACATATTTACTCAAGTGACACCATCATAGGTCCTAACCATATCAGCAACACCATTAGGAGCTTGTTCACCTATATATCTACTAATGTGATATATGCCATCATGTGCCTGCAAAGCCCCTCTGCCTTACACATTGGCCAAACCAGACTGTCTCTACACAAAAGACTAAATGGATGCAAATCAGAGATCAAGAATGGTAACATTCAAAAACCAGTAGGAGAGCTCTTCGATCCACCTGGACACTCGGTAACAGACTTAAAAGTTGCCATACTTCAGCAAAAAAGAAAACTTCAGAAACAGACTTCAATGGGAAACTGCAGATCTAGAACTCATATACAAACTTGACACTATCAGACTAGGTCTAAATAGATACTTGCAGTGGCTAGCTCACTACAAAAAGTAATGTTCCCTCTTTTAGCAATTCACAACTTCTATTAACAATTTTGACAGGGACTCTTCCACCCTGACTAAATTGATCTTGTCAGCACTTGCCATCCTCTTGGTATGTACTTACCCCTGTGTGTGTATGTAGACCAAACAAACCAAGTTTCCACTTCATGCATCTGATGAAGTGGGTTCCAGCCCTTGAAAACGTATACCCTCCCAAAAAATTTTAAGTCTCTCTATATATACATTCATCCACCTCCTATACGCTCTCCTCACACAGTGCTCCTGTGTTCCAAATGCAAACTCTTTGAAATTATTTTCAGTGACCTTCATTAGTTATTCAGCCAACGATCCCTCTCCATTTCCAGGGGACCAGATGTTGCTTAAATTGTTATACTTTTCAGCAAGCTGATCTGGTTTGTACCTGTTAATGACCAGCTGCACCACTGCTTCTGGGATGGGCAAATTACCTTATGGTTTTGCTCAGGTTGAGAGGGGGTGTTTTGTTTTGTTTTTCTGTTAGCGATGGGCCAGACCCAAGGAGTTCAGAGCTGGAGCCAGCAGAAACAGGGATCAACCCTCATCTTCAGACTGGTGATCTGAGCTTTTCAAAAACTTTGGAGAATCTTTTCGGTTCAGCCCATTACACCCACAGGCTTTGGCCCTACCCTGGTATGGTGGATCACGGGAGGCAGTTTGGGTCTAGCCCTAGTAGCAGCTTTCCCTGGCACAGATGACAAAGCACATCCAGCTCACCAGGAAAACAGACCTTCTGCCTCCTACTTGCTGCCAACCCAACAGAGGGGCAAATGTGCCCAGTGGCATGACTGGATAGCGTGACTGGGGAGGCGGCTCCCCTCCTTTTCTTCATCCCTTTAGCTGCAGGCGCGGGACAAGCCTCCTCGAGCCGCTGGGGCCTTGCCTCTCAGGCATCTGGCCTGGAGCCTCCCCGCTAGAGCCAAGCGAGAGCTCCGGACCCCCGGCGCCTAAGGCGCACAGTCTCCGCGCAGCTAGCTCCGGCTGCCCCTCGAGGGGTGCTTTCGGGAGCTGCAAAGAGCGCGAGGGCTCCACGCCCGACAGGGGCGGGATAGGGCAGCCATCGCTGCAGGCCGGAGGATTCTCCCAGCGGGGGGCTACTACATCCCTCGGGCTCTGTCCCGGGCGAGCACGCGCACTGCCCTGGAGGGAGGCGGGGAGATGGCGCAGCCCTGCACAAGGCAGAGGCAGCTGCCAGCTCCCGGGGCAGGAAGGAGCCCATGAGTCCCCGGGGTGTCCGGCTGAGCTGCTGGCTGGGGCCGAGGGGAGGAGAGAGAGCGGCGCACTAAGCGCTCCCTGCTCCGAGCAGGTCGGGTCTGCCCCGGGAGGGAGCTGCCCTGCCAGCGGCCAATGGCCTTTCCCCGCCCCCTGGCGCTGGCGGTCGGAACACAGACGCGAGGAGCCACGCTCTGTTGGAGTCGTTTATTGGCAAGGGCTTCAGAAACAGTCCTGACTTCACAGACCAAGCGGGCTAAGTGCACCAGGCGGGAGGGAGCAGGGAAGGCGTGTGCCAGCGCTCCGGGGCTCCTCCGGTTTAATCTACTGAGTTTGCGTGTTTGCACAGGACAGGAGCCTTCTCCCTGCGCGCTCAGCCTCGGGGGCAGGGAGAGCACAGCGCCGCACTCCCAGCCTAGCCCTGGCTTCCCCGAGGCTGCAGTGTGGACAGCACACCAGAGAGAGGGAGAGACAGAGAGGATCTGCGAACAAATGAACAAAACACAGAAGGAGCTGGACCAGAGGGACAAGGAAGAAGAGGCGTTTCTCTGAAGGAGAGAGAGAAGAGTAAGTGAAGAAACAGCACTGAAAACGGAGAGCGAGAAAGTTTGTGGGGGAAGGGTGTTTGAATTCTGCACCATCACAGCAAAGAAGCCCGGGAGGGAATGAGTTACCTTCGGCTTCTATCGAAGACAGGAGGAGAGCTGCGCAGACGGCAGCAATTGCCGAGGACAGCCTGGTCTTCATGTTTGGCCTTTCGGATCACAACAACATGAATGGATCTGTGATGATTAAAAAGAAAGAGAAGAGTAAGCGCCGATTGGAGGAGGTGGTGGGTGTCTTCGTAAACCATCAAAAGAAGAGCCGCTGAGACCACTTTGTTCCCTAGCCCCCTTTCCACAGCCCCCACCCACGGGACCAGGTTAAAGCCTCTAGACTTGGGAGCCGTCCAGAACTGTCAAATCTGCCTTCCTAACTGGAGAGTGTAGCCTCACAAGAATGTGCCTTTTGTTACTGAGACCTTCTAATCATGTTAATCAGCCAAGGCAATTAATTTTCCCATTAAATTCGAGTTGGTCACGGAAGTGGCGAAAAGATTCTTGCTCCCACATAAAAAAAAAAAAAAAAAAAAACCCCGAAAACTGAGCTCCATGACTTCATCCTGTAGCGTGGTAATGGCTAACTCAGAGGTCATTTTTGCCTTGAATCCACTAAATGTGTCTTTCAGCTGCGGTTTTGCTTGGCTCCTTTTTCGTAACTGCTGAAGCACTTACTTAACAGTATTTTAATGGTCTCAAGGTAGTTTGGAAATTGTAATAAAACTTTTTTTCATTCTGCCTCCAGACTGCAAGTCTTAATTTCTGTATGGTCTGAAATATCTTATGCAGAAGTGTGTGTGACACAAGTGAAACCCGACACAACTGCCTAAACCCTGATGTTTTCACATCTGCTAATTCTTTTACACAATCTGAAGGAAAAGAGCTTTACAACGGCATGCTTGATAGAAGACAAGGATAAAAACTATGCCATCGCTGCAAACTGTCTAGAAGAATGTATGGAGATTAGAAAAAATGTAATAACTACTAATTACAAGCGAGTGTACATTTATTACCCTGTTTGCTCAGCCCTACCTGTTTAGGGTCAGACTCAACAATCATTAATAAGACAAAACCTCTATAGAAACTTGTTTGAATAATGGCTAGAGTGTTAGGCCCTTGCTCTCTTTTGGGGTAGGAGCTAGAAATAAAAACCACACAGAAATTTCTGAGCTTTATAGAAATGGGAGGCTGTCTGTTTGTGAGTTTTGAATAAATGCTTAGGAAGCCAGAATAAAATGGCAAGGGAGAGAAATCTACCAGCAATTAAACAATATATTTAATTAAGAAGGTGCCAGAAGCAAAATGAAAGGAGAAAAATGCATACATAATGGTATCGCTGATAGCCAGAGAAACAGCTCAAAGGAAAAGTAGTTATGTGCTATCTAGGGAACCGAACACATGACATATTTAATTGGAATAAAGAGCTGATAAGATCCAACACTACCCTGCCCAATTGCTGGCACTGAACATAAAAGTATACCCTACTGCCATATATTAAATTGTTTTTCTTAATTGCCTAACACCGCAAGAAATTACTAGGAACTGGGAGAAAGTAGAGAAGGAAAACCACTTTCAGAGTCTATCTCCCATATTTGGAGATGGGTCTAATCATGCCTGAATGTAAGTGGCTGTCCTGCCCTACAGATTATTAAGGATTAAGGAGCACTTCAAAAGCATTTAACTGTTCTGTGTGGGGGCGACCTTTCTTGCAGCACAACCGCAGAAGAGCATTTGGTACAGGTCTTCAAAACCTTATTAATAAACGTTCTAAAGGGCTTTTGTCCGGGAAGTTTTCCCTGGGCTTAGAGTGCCATCTTTTGAGGAGAAGCAAAACAACCATTCCAGACAGACGTCTAAGAGCATGTGCTTTGGCTGCGGCTGCCAGACTGGCGATCCTGTTCGAGCTTTCCAAAAATAAAACACTTTTTTCTCCCCCAGAACATTAATTTGACTGTCTAGCAACACTCCATTCAACAAGACAAAAGAAATGTCTTGACCCGCCTCTAAGGTGGGGGAGAATTACTCCTCTCGCTTACTGTTCTGAAATAAAGGCAGATTGTCCTCAGCTCCGGACCCCAGCTTTGATCTCAGACAATACCTTCAAAAGCTACCGCGCTTCAGACCTTGCCGCCAGCACCGTTACACTAAACTAACTCGATCCACAACGAAAAGTCACCCCAAGCCTCTGCAATCGGCGACCAATGTCATTCACCCACAAAAACTGCTGTCAAATAGTCCAAGCCTGGAAGCCAGGAGAAGCTACTTATAAGGAGCTCCACACAGGAGGGGAGGCGTAGACTGAGAGAGCCAGAGCCCGCCAAATGCAGGCAGCTCTAACCGATCTATAATAATGTCACCGAGACTAGTCACAACCGGCCTGAAACAGATTTGATTTCACTTGACGAGCCCACGTTAAAATCACGAGCTAATTTCACGTTAGAGGCAAGCAAGTGATGCTGACCAACAGCTTTTTAAAGGGCATCTGGGCTAGCTAGTCTCTACAGCAGAGCGGCATCGCCAAATGCAATTTTCCTACAATGTCTTCACTTTTCTGCACAGTTCCCCAAACCAGCGACACCGTGTATTCATTCGGTAGGGAAAACCCCAAACAATGGGCCACGCTTCCTTGGGGCTAAAGGAAACAGCAGCTGTTCGTCGCAATCGGCTGCAACTCGACAACAAAGGGAGGTGTTTCCTTTTGCAGCTCCCACAGCCACTCTGGAGAAGGAAGGCTCCCCGGGTCATCGGCCATTGAGTGCCTCCTAGCCCTCTCCCCGCGACGATCTCTAAGCCTGATTCCCAGGCTGGAGAACACACCCTCCCATCCACTCAGCCCCCGCGCAGTCCCGCCGCAGTCCGGTGCCCTCAGCGGCCGGCCCATGTGTGCGCGATGCAGAAAGGCAGCAGGATGCAGAGGAGAGGAGGGAAGGGGATTCCCCTCCTCCGCGCACACACCTTTAGTGGCAGCTGCCGAGGAGCAGGGTCGGTGATGGGTCGAGCGGTGCCTGCAGCCCCAGCGGGGAGAGAGGTGAGGCCCCTGGTGGAGGGAGCAGCCAGTAGCAGCAGCAAAGCCCGAGAGCCGAGCAGATGCCCGGGTCGCTGTAGCTCCCGACGTGAGGGGTCCGCCTGGGAAGCTTTGCCGTCTCGGAGTGGGAAGAGCCTCTCCCCAGTCCGCTCCTTAAGAGAGGGCTGTTCCCAGCTCGCAATTTACTCTCGTAAGCGGTTACGAAACGGCAGGGAAGGTGGACGGCTGCCACCGGATGATATATGCGCGCCTCTCCTCCAGCGCGAAAGGGGATCTGCTGCTGGAAACTTGCGCATACTTCGCAACATTCCTAAGGCATGAGGAGGGCGAGCGCCGCAGAGCAGTGCCCTGGCGGGGGAAGGGGGCAGGGGCTGGCCTGCCAAGGCCGGGCGTACTTTGTCTCCTCCGCTTGGGAGCCAAGCTGCAGCCGGATCAGGTTTCCCTGGCGGAGGCGAAGGCGATTTTTCAAACTGGGGGACAATGGAAAGAAAAAAAAGGGAGAAACCTGGAGATGGAGCGACACCGATTCTGGGCGGCCGGAGGGGGACCTCGACCCGCCCAGGGCGCAGTGTGAATATGTTAGAAAAGTCCGATGTCAAGTGTGCCCTTTGCCTGGTTTGGTTTAGTAACGCGCCGCCAATGAGTGGAGCCCTTTGCAGAGCCCCAGAAATTGGCGGCGTGGGGGGTGGGTCGCGCTAACAAGGACCCTGCAATCTGTCCTTCAAACACGGTGAGAGCCCGCGCCCCAGGGTTTGGCAAAGGTTAGCCGAGAGCCCAGCGAGAGAGCCCCGTCGATTCTCATCCCGATCAAAGGACAGCTCGAACCTGAAGCGTGCCAAGAAAGAGGAGCTTCAAAAACACTTTCAAGAAGCACTCTCGCTACCAGCATGTGTGCTGGATTAGTCACCCCTGCTGCCGAGATCTGGCGTTTTCAGCACAAAATGCACCAGATGCTCCAAGTGTCTGCATGGAAGGGGAAATGGGGGGTCCGCCGTTTAGAGGGGAGGGGACAGATTAAGAGAAAACGAATTGAAGCTCAATGAAAGAACACATCATTCCAACCCTAGCTCTCCCACCCCTCAACCCCACACGCCACTACCACCACACCCCGCCTCAGCTTTCAACCTTTTCTTTATTATGCAGCCTAAATGTCTTTCACTAGCTTGAGAGGATGGGAAAGTTGTAGGGGAAGCGCTAAGAGTGTGGGGTGACAGAGACGGTGTCACCCAGATCTGGACCGCGGCCAGCCCATCCACCATCGCTACCTATGTCTGCCCACCGAGGGCACTGTACGCTTAACAGGGGCAATAAAATATTTGTGCAAAATTGATGTCTTTATCATAGCCTCTTCCTGATACATTGTTCCATTACCAGATAAATTGCGGGACCGTTTCCTTGTATGTAGAAGCCTAAAAATAGCTCGGATCTGAGAGCTTGTTGATTGTAGGGGAAATATCCGGATGTTTTTAGTTTGATCAGCCGGACAGAGAGATAATTTCAGCTTCAGAAACGACATTATACTGTGTGTATCAGAGAGAGGTCCCTTACACAGAAATCCATACAAACACCCAACACACACAAACACACCACCATACAAATAGCCAACACACACACACGGGCCATACAAACACACACACACATACCATACAAACACCCAACACACACACACGGATCATACAAACACCCAACACACACAAACCATACAAATAGCCAGCACACACACACGGATCATACAAACACACAAACACACACACACCATACAAACACCCAACACACACACACACACACACACACACACACACACCATACAAATACCCAACACACACACCATACAAATACCCAACACACACACACACCATACAAATACCCAACACACACACACACCATTCCCTAGCCAGGCACACACTCTCGCTCATCTAAACCCAGAGCTCTCTCCCTCCCAAGGCAAAGGCGCCGCAGAAAAATACGTGCACACAAGCTAGCAACACAGAGGAACTGCAATGGCCCGAGGTTCTCACCTCCCGGAGACACCCAGCCACCCACACGAGACATTCCCATCCCCGACACGCCCAAACCCTAGACACACGCTTGCTGCAATCAGACACGCTCCTGCACATACCCGTGTGCATTCGCAGACATTGACCTGCCTCCACCCCCAGCGGGGCAGCCTGATTCATACCTGCGCTCACCCATTCAAGACAGCCTGCCAGACACAAGGAAACCCCTCCGGGCACTGACACCGCCCGCTTTGCGCGGTGGAACCGCGGGGCAAGTCAGAGAGGGTGCTCTGCTCACTGTCCGCAGAGGCCGAGCAGCTGCCTGTGTGGATTGGCACTGGCTAGTACGCGGCTCGGAGACCCCGCACTTCCACCAGTGTGGAGGGAAGGGGATTTGGTTTTGCAGCCTACAGAGCATTTCTGTATTTAGCCGTTTACACCCACGTGGGCAGGCCATTGTAAACATTTGTTGTGGAGCGGTACATTTACAGGAGGCTTTCCCCCTTTCACGTTAGAGTGGGGACTTCACTGCGCACCAGTCTTCCCCCAGCATGTACTTGTCAATTAGGCACACCCGCAACAGACGAGTACGTCAGCCTTGTCTCTTCACCCGCTTCCTGTGCTCTTTTCCTCTCAAGATGCAGCCTGAAGTGACAATCAAACCAGCCACCGTCTCACACAAACACCTTCCCTCCCCCCGGATGTATCCCTGGCACTGTGCAGAGACGTTGCACCTGGAGGTCCCATCCTCAGCACTGTGCGTCCTGGGTCTGCCTTTTCCCACTGAGCTAACACAAGTGAGAGCCGCGGTTCCAGAGCTGCAGCCCTGGGAGATACCGGGACCAGAGACTGGCTTTCCCTGGCTCTTTTTCTTCACGGGGGCGGAAGGTTTCCCCTTCCTCTCTACACATTCTCCGCTGCAGCTCCCACGCCCACCAAACAGTTAGAGTGGGGGGGGGGGGGGAAATGAGTGTTTGTCATTTATTGTCCAATAGCGCAATCTAGTGGTTGATTTAAACCTAGACTTTTTAGGAGGCAGGTGTAATCAAGCCGCTAATGTGAAGAGGAAGGAAGCAGCTCTACATAAAGATGGCAATAAATGTGAATTATTTTTTAAAAAATAAACACCATCGTTAAGAAAGACAACAATAAGTACATAGGAATGGCCATACTAAGTGAAACCAGTGGTCTATCTAGCCCAATATCTTGTCTTCTGACAGTGGCCAACGTCTGGAGCTTCAAAATGAATGAAGAGAACAGAGCAATTATCAAGTGATCCATCCCCTGTCATCCAGTGCTAGCTTCTGGCAGTCAGAGATTCAGGAACAGCCAGGGCATCAGATTGCATCTCCAACTCTCATGACTAAGAACCATTTGATGGACCTCTTCCATGTTGTATCTAATTCTTTTTTAATTCAGACAATAATCTCCTTGATTTGGCATCATGAAAGAAGAATGAGAAAACAGAAGCTACTATCTTTCCATTTCTGAAAGATTTGTTTTATTAAAATACATATGAATACTGCAATAGTCCCCAGAGATCCATAACATTCAGCATCAGCCAACCCAAAGACATACTCAAAGGCATGATCCCTGTTCCAAAGACCTTACAATCTAAAAAAGACAGAGAAAAAAATGAATGGTGGTGGAAAGTGACACAACATACAAGCAAAGAATTAAATTCACCCCAAAACAGAATCCAGCACAAGGCTTCTGGACTATCTATGGCTATGTCTACACTTGACCAAATAAGTCAACTTTGCTAAGTCGACTTAACAAAGTCGACTTTGTTAAGTTGACTTAGCATGTCTACACTCAAAAATTAAGTCGACTTAAAGGGGACCCTGCCAAATTGACTTAGAGCATCCACACTGGACGCCTAAGTCGACTTCTAGGGGCTAGGTGGACCTGGGACTGGGTCCACGGTGGCAGGGAGGGCACCCCTTGCAAAGTGCCAGGGGGCTCCACATTTGCCCCATTGTACCTGTGTACAATGGGGGCGAAGCAGGACAGGGACACTGGCAGGGCATAGGAGCAGGGTGGGCAGGGCTCTGTCCTGCCCTGTGGGGGGGGGGCACGCCAGGCTCTGCCTATGCCAGCCACCCTGGCATGGAGGGCAGTGGGAGAGCCCTGAAGCCCTTTAAATTGACTTAAAGTTGAATTAGGGCTAATCTGCATCCACACTGGCTAAGTCAACTTAATAAAGTCGACAACCAATAAAGTTGACTTTAAAGTAGGTTTTATAAAGTCAACTTTAATTCTCCTTAAGTCAACTTAAGCTGCTGCTTAAGTCAATTTAAGGAAAATGTAGTGTAGACGCAGATTAAATTAAGTCGATTTAAGCAAGCTTAAATCGACTTAATTTGTAAGTGTAGACGCACCCTACGTCCCACATAAACCCTATTTTTTACATGCTACTTAAGTGGTGCATAGGATTTGTGCTGGCCTTCTGCATAGAGACTGATTTCACACAAGGCAGTCAGGATCATGAATGTCATGTTAGTCAATGGGACTAAATAATAATGGAGTCAAATACTGCTCTGATATATACTCTGTGTAGCCCCTTTCAATTCAAGAACATCTCTTATAATTTGAACCATTGCATTTGTTTAAAGTCACTTCTGTACAGTTTAATTTTCCCCAAAAATTTGAAAATAAGCTTGAATGCAAATAAAATTCAGTGCAGGCTTCAAGTTCTAGGATGGGATGACCTTTTCCAAAAGCAGCTTTTCATGGGCCAACAACTACTGTCCTTACTCCTGCAGTAATCCCATTGGTTTCAATAAACCCAAAATGTTTAAAAAGAAAAAGCACCAAAAAGAGGATAGGCATTTAGAAATTTGGTCATCCTTTTTAGTATACTCAGAGGATGAGAGCAAGCCAGGAATCTTTAGCCAGGGTCTTTGAATATTAACATGATTCTGAACAATTAATGTATGATGTATTATGTTAACACTTTATTGTAACTTAGCCTTAATAAACAGCTTGAAGAAAAAAAGAAATCCAGAAGACGTGCACTGATATTTCCAGACACTTTGGAAGTGAGTCAACTACTCTAAGGAACATTCAGCTGTCTGGTATTACTAAAATGCATTTTCCAGATCTTATACTTCCCCCTCACCAATGGATTATCAAGTACTCTTAACCTGGTAACCCACAGACCAGATTTTCACTTTTAGTTTTATTTCAGCATTTCAGTATGAAGAAATTTTTTTAAAAATCTGTTACTAAAAATGATTTTTGTAAAGAACTAATCTTTATTGGTGGTGTGTTTTGATTATGAATTTTTTACTGGGTTGACATAATAAAGACATCTTCCTAAATCCAGTATGCCCCCAGGAAGATTGTGCTGGGAAGAAAGGCATCATTGACTACCTTGTAATGTTTTTTCCAAATTAAAATAAATTAGTGCATTTAAGATGTTTCTCTGACTTTCACCATCAGATTACATTTTTCAGAAATGTGCTTTCAATCCTCAAATATTAGGATGCCAAAGAGTCTGAGATAATCAATACATGATTAATTAAAATAATCTGGATAAAATTAAATATTAGTAATTGTATCTAAAAAGGAAAATTAAATTAAATTGCTTAACATATTAATATAAAATATCACCTAACATAATTTGATCACCCATTCTGAACTGGATTCACATGGGTGTGGCCCTTTGAACTCCGGGGGACTCCACCAAAGTGCAGGGGTCTGCCCACATGGATCTAGGTGCAAGACCAGGATTGCACTTCCTAGCTACCAATTAAGCAGTTTCAGTGAATTTCTTGGGTGAAATCTGGCTCCACTGAGGTCAATGGCAAAAATACTATTGACTTCAATAGGACCAGGATTTCACCCTTTGTGTTTAACATTTTCTTTAAAACTATTTTCATTTTGCCTCAAGATTTTTAATTATCAGAATCACCATATATTGAAGAATTGCATTTAGAATTGGTGCTTTCATATTTTGCAATAATTTAAAGACAAAATTATATGATTGCTTTTTAATCTCCTCTGTTGCTATGTACTTCCACAGTTTGAGTACCCAGTATGTGATGCAGAAGGTATGTCTGAAATGCATAAACATACACCGACACTCTCTTGTCTGCTTGTTTCTTGGACGAGTATTAAACACATTGAGACCAGGCACTTTAGCTCCAAACTGCTCTTTGGTATTTAAAGTGAATAAATGGAAACTCTAATGACATTCATTTAGCTATAAAAGCTCTGGTTTTGGTTTTGGTTTGTTTTTTTTAAATATTGTTACAATTTTAATAATATGTTCATGTCTTTTTATGTGATTATACTTATATAGGAAACTACAGATTGTTTAGACTATGT
This sequence comes from Pelusios castaneus, assembly GCA_007922175.1. NCBI lineage: Eukaryota > Metazoa > Chordata > Testudines > Pelomedusidae > Pelusios > Pelusios castaneus. The sequence continues at coordinate 479,244 of ML685869.1, forward strand.
GAGCTGCTCTTGAATCTAAAGGAAATTTAGAAACTATGCTCTTGGCAACTTTTTTCATGTTCCCTCCAGTTGTATTGCCAGGATAATGTGAAACAGAATATTCTGCAATTCAGCACCATAAAATCCTGGATATCTTTTCCGTGTGGTTATCACATTGGATTTGGCCTTGGTGGTTTCCTGGCAGTTGTGTTTGTAAATGTTATATGCTTTATATGGACACAAAGAATCACAGAAAGGGTCAATATATTAGAGCAGCAAACAGGAATGGTTTTGGAATTAGGAAAAAGGCATTATCTTTAAAGCTACTCTGTTGTTTTCTGATTTACTGTTTCTGCCTATAATGTGACCCAGCTACATCCTGCCTTGTTTCCGTCTATAGATTTAAAGAAACAGTGTATGTCCTCACAGCACTTTCCAGTTGAGTTCAGTCAGAGTTGAGGTTCCTCAGCAAGTTACAAGGAGGCATTCAGCATGTGAGAGGTTCAGGCCCTGAGAGTGGAGGAAGAGAATACAACTCGATAAACCTCTCTAATTTTTTATCAACTATTATTATTTCTATTGAAGTAGTACCTAAGGATCCCAATCAGTACTCAGACCTCATTGTATTAGGCACTGCACTAACAGATAACTCAAAGACACCTCATGCCCAGAGAAGGCACAACTAAGGCTTAGATAATACACAGCAGATGAATAAATTAACAAACAGACGTATGACAATATAACATCCAGAAGTTGGTTACTTTGGCCTTGGGACGCACAGATGACCAGGAAAAAGAAATTAATTAAAAGCTCAATTTAAAAAAAAAATACTGTTACAATTAATTAAAACCTATGTGACCTATCAACAACACCTTAAGAATCTGGAGAGGTCATCACCAATGATGCTTCCAGAAGATTCTTCTCATTAAGTGGGAAGATTGCTGCAGTAATGCCAGCATCTTCACTGAAGCCAATGTCACCAGCACAGAAGCAATGATTCTTATGCATTAATTATGCTGGGCTGCATTTACACTTACAAATTAAGTCAACTTAAGAAGGCATAAGTCGACTTCATTTACTCCACGTCTACACTGGGGCTTTCCTTAATTCAACTTAAGCTGCTGCTTAAGTTCAATTAAGGAAAAGTTAGCTTGAATTAATAACACCTCGTTTTAATTCAAACTAGCACTTAAGTTAACTTTATTAAGTCGACTTAAGCCAATGGAGATGCAGAGTAGTGCCTATCTGGACCTTTTTAAGTCGACTTAAAATGTTAAGTCAACTTAATAAGGTCGAAGGGGCCACATCTACACTTGAAAAGTTAAGTCCACTTCTCTTAAGTCGACTTAATAAGGTCCACTTTAAGTCAACTTAAAGTCAACCTCATTAAGTCAACTTTATAAAGTTGTCTTAACTTTTCAAGTGTAGACATAGCCTGTGTGTGGATGACTCATTTTCAAAACTAACTCCCAAAACTAGCCGTCTCCTCTCAGCTCACCTATGGTCAGAGATCTTGTGGTGGTCAAGGAAAAGCAACATAGATATACTGAAAGCATAGCTCAAGAGAACTGATGGACATCATGAGCTGGGAGGAGCAAGCCACCTACCAACCTCAACAGTGCCACCAGGAGGAGGAGTGTCTTGCCCTCAAAGTTGAAGAAAGAGAGAGAGAAGGAAGGAAGGAAGAACTTTCTTTCAGTAGGCAGCTGATCCCCTGGGAAATGCAGGCGGATCTGTAGTTCCAGGATTGGATTCCTGAGTCCTTTCAGGATTCGTATGTAATTTCTGTGGTAGACATCATTCTCAAATCAAGAGATTGCTGAATGAATTAAAAGTGACCTGCAAAATTTTGCCTTTTTCTGATAGCCCCAGAAGGGATTCCTCCTCCCTCAGCATTTTATTTTTTTTCCTTGCTTTTGTAAACTTTAAATACCATCTCTGTAGACTTTGCTGGATGATTCTTTAGAAGACTAGGGTAATCTGGAGTGGGAGCTCTCACAGTGCTCAAATGAAGTAGCAAGGTAGAAACTTTCAGAAAGATCTTTCTTCTGTCAGCCACTTAAGCTATAATTTTTTTGGTTTTAAACAGTCTGGTTACAAAACTCCTTGCTCATGATTCACTGGTTTGCTAGGTCTGTTTATTTATTTATTCTGTATTTAAATTGATAGTTTGTGTAAAATGCTAGAGTTTTTATACTACTGGGTAAGCCAGGCCTGGCCATACCTCTGGCTGGATGCAAAAAAAAAAGCTTGATTGACAAAAAAAAAATTTAAATGGCACTGTTAATCCATTGCTTGTAGACTATTACAACTCTGGGTAATCTTGTTATCCATTATAAATGTCTAATAATTTTTTTAGATCCTATTAAGCTCTTGGCCACAGTGATACCTTGCGAGAAAGAGTTCCACAGGTTAAGTGTGCATTGTGCAAACAGGTATTTCCTTTTATCAGACTTAATTTTACTCCCTTTCAATTTCATTGAGTGTCTTATAGTTCATGTATTGCAAAAAATATTTCATTACTCTCTTTACTCAGGAGAAATGACTCAGCTTAGAAAAGCTATTTAAGAGGCCTGCTCTTTTCCCAGCTATTCCTTACAATATGCAATCAATCTCCTTTCCAATTTTTTTTTATTCCTCTGTAAATTAAGCATTAAGATAACATTACTTATTCCATAAAATGCAGAATAAAAATAGAACACACTGCAGGGCATCTTTTAGGTCCTGCCTTCCTTGGCATATTGCCAGCGAATGAAATGAGAAAAACTCCATCCTGCATTTATTTATTTGGACAATTTCAGATTCCACCATTTCAGTACTGGAATTCAAAGGGCAGCAGCAGTCTGACCTCCCTTTATGAGAAATGGCTTCTTAAATTTCTTAGTTCAAACTTCCAGCACTGGCTCTATCTTAAATCTAAGCATATACTGGACAGGATGTGGAAGCAGATGTCCCAGCAGAGTGCTTTGGCAATAAAATCATTGTTTAGGATAGCTCCCACCAGGTGCATTTTTCTTAGTAACTGTTTACTCCACCATTTAGTTTTTATAACTAATCTTTCCCATCATATAACATTCTGAAAGTGTAAAATGATCATGTCTATAAACAAACAAAAAGATGGAAAACTAAACAAACCATCAAAAACAGAGATATTAATAGAATGGAACTAGATTTCTAATATGATAGAGAAGTTTGATAAGAGCCTGTGTTTTTTAAACAGCCATTGCAAAATAAATTGTTTCTAATATTAACATTGAAACAGGAAGGGAAAGAGATGGCAAATATGAATGCGCCCAATTTCCACATTACTTAAATAAAAGTTTTCTAAATTGAATTGTATTTTAATTTACATTATTTCAAAGAGATTGGTTTTTAATTTTAGAGCTCAATCCCGCAGTTGCTGGCCCAGGCAGAATGCTTCAGTGAAGTGGGAGTTTTGCTAAACAAGACGTGCAGGAAAGGCCTTAAACTAGATAAATAACAGCTAAGAGAACTTCACATTTACCTTTCAATCTCCGGCTAGGCTAGGCTCAAATGTAAAACACAGTGTGCAAAGATGTATCCATAAAAGGTCACATAAATTCCTTTGATGAAATCTAACATGATCAGCTATGCTGCCCATATTCGGCTATTGTCTTGGCTAGGTTTAGTTTATGTTGAGTTTTTACACTAAAATGTAAAAGAAAAGTCTGAAAATAAAAGACAATTTATACATATCCATTTATATAACCCTATACATTAACCTTGGTACTTCAGAGAAGTTAAACCAGTGATGAATCTGGCCCATTATGTTTAAGTATTCCCACAGCTATTTTTCATATAAATTTCTCCTTACATAATGTTATTCCACAACACCATGACTGTGATCCCTGGTTTTCCTCTAGCAGAAAGTTCACTGAGAGATCAACAATCTGCCAAGGAGAATTTATCATCCAAAAAAATACATACTTCTTTTGAATAATACTTGCCACTAGTTGTTACTTGTGGAACATCGTAATGAAATATACCCTACACATCTCCTTTTATTACAATATGATTAAAGGAAAATAATCATAACTGGTTTTCCTTGCATAAATTAACTTTTGTATTTTTAAATGCAGTCATCTCCTACAAAGAATTACAAAATATTAATACACAAAGAAGCTTGAAATGATGAACATTTAATTTCTTAATATAGATACTGTGATTTTTAACTTCACTTTCATGAGTTCACATTTCTGATGTCAAAGAACTTCAACACATATTGGGATGGCAAGTCTGCAGCGGGGAGTGGAAATGATATATTTATATCTAAGGAAAGTAACAGCCCAGATAAGAAGGCACAGAATTGATGGTTAGATATATATTATATAAGTGGCTGAACAAACCATATCTTCATAGCCAGATGGTGCTGATCTTCTATATGGTACAATTATCTTCAGAGTCAGTGGATGCTGATCTTCTATATGGTACAATTACAGTAACCAGCTGTCCTAATTTTATAGGGACAGTCCCCATATTTGGGGCTTTGTCTTACACAGGTGCCTATTACCTCCTACCCCGTTCTGATTTTGCACACTTGCTATCTTGTCACCCTGGATCCAATTAGTGGTGCAGTGGGAACTTTAAGAGTCATTAGGTCAAATGTGTTTTCCAGTCATCTCTCCCTTGGGCTATTAAAGGCCTTAAACACAATGGCTATGTCTACACTTGGCCAAATAAGTCGACTTTGCTAAGTTGTTAAGTCGACTTAGCATGTCCTCACTATAAAATTAGGTCGACTTAAAGTAGACCTTGCCAAATCAACTTAGAGCATCCACACTGGACGCCTAAGTCGACTTGTAGGGGCTAGGTGGACCTAGGACTGGTCCATGGTGGCAGGGGGGCACCCCTTTCCAAGTGCCAGGGGGCTCAGCATTTGCCCCATTGTACCAGGGTACAATGGGGGCTGAGCAGGACAGGGACAGTGGCAGGGCAGAGGAACGGGGTGGGCAGGGCTGTGTCCTGCCCTGCCCTGTGCCAGCCACCCTGGCAGGGAGGTCAGTGGGGGAGACCTGGGGGCCCTTTAAGTTGACTTAAAGTCAATTTAGGGCTAATCCGCGTCTACACTGGCTAAGCCAACTTAATAAAGTAGACGTAGGTGGTAAAGTCGACTTTAAAGTAGGTTTAATAAAGTCGACTTAAAATTTCCTTAAGTCGACTTAAGCAGCAGCTTAAGTCGATTTAAGGAAATTGTAGTGTAGACGCAGAGTAAATTAAGTCACCTTAAGATGGCTTAAGTCGACTTAATTTACAAGTGTAGATGCACCCAATGGCTATGTCTACACTTGCAACTTAGGTCGACGTAATGATGCTTAAGTAGACCTACACAAAGCCGCATCCACACCGGACACTTTTTAAGTCGACTTAAGTGCTTCCTTAAGTCGTCCTAATAATTCCCCTTCTTTAGGTTCACTTAATGCCTCAGTCGACTTGTTAATTCGACAAAGCCAGTGTGGACAGGGAATAGCATGGATGGGATGGAGAGAAGGGGAGAGCCACGGCCAGGGAGATGGGATGGGAAGAAGGGGAGAGCCGCAGTGGGGAGAGCCGGACTGGGGAGAGCTGCAGCTGGGAGGTGGGGCTGGGGAGCTGGGACTGGGGATCGGGGGCTGGGGAGAAGGGGATGGGGAGTTGTGACTGGGGATCAGGGACTGGGGAGATGGGGCTGGAGAGCCGTGGCTTGGGAGAAGGGGCTGGGGATCGGGGACTGGGGAGCCACAGCAGGGATCGGGGGTTGGGGAAAGCCACGGCAGGGGATTGGGGGCTGAAGAAAGCCACAGCTGGGGATCTGGGGCTAGGGAGAGCCATGGCGGGGCTCTGGGGCTGGGGAGAACCACAGCTGGGGATTGGGGACTGGGGAAAGCCACGGTGGGGGATCAGGGGCTGGGGAGATGGGAAGGCACGCATCGGGGGATCGGGGGCTGGGGAGAAGGGAAGGGAGTGGTGAGGATCGGGCTGTGCAAGGTGCGCAGGTGTGCGGCGGCCCTGGGGTTGCTGTGCACCCACAGCTTAGAAGGAACATGGCTCCAGGCCCCCACAACACTCCTCTGTCAACTTAGCACGTGCCAGTGTAGATGCAGGCAGTCGACTGTAGTGTTTAGTGTGGACGCTCTAAGTCAGCTTAACAAGGTCGACTTTAAGTTGACCTAAAGTCAACCTTGTTAAGTCAGCAACAGAGCCTGTAGTGTAGACATAGCCAATGAAACTACCATGGTTCCATTGCGTGGAGGGGGGGAAACTACAAAAAGACACCTATGGGGACTCTACTCTGATGTGTGTCTCTCCAGGGAGGTTCAAAGAAGGGCAGGGGGCAACCACATGATACAAACTCTCATAAGTATCAGCAGGCCATGATGGAGATCCATAGGGCTAAACACCCCACACAGCAGCCTCAGACACTACTAAAGCATCCCAACATATTTAACTACATACAGTATATTGGTATTTTGATGGATCACCATTGAAAATAATCTGTGATATGTTTATGAAAGGCATCATATTTTGGGGAGTTACAGTGGCTGCCAATAAATAAAAGCTTCCCTTACCTTAGGTGGCTGTCATCCTGAGCACAGTAGCCGGAAATTAATTGCATTTACAGGGGTAGTCTGAAGTGGAAGGATTCTTTACATTTAGCAATTCTACTCTGAAAAGTGACTTTGTAAAAGTGGCAATGGAAAAGTCTGCATCTCTTGATGATTCCATATGGAACTCTCAATTCAAAAGTAAATATATTGTTGTTTTTTTCCCTTAACCTACAGTTCCTCAAACTTAGCTTGGGATCTGAGGGTCAAACTGGGATCTTTCCTTTTAACATATTATCACCAATAATAGAGATCCTGTTGAACTAATTATGTCTTCAACAACACCTGTGCAACTCCATTATCTCCAGACCATGGCTTCAGTTATTACTATGCAGCTCTGCTGAAGAGAAATGGAACTCTATTCTGCATTCCTTACATCTCTAAAACTCCTATTGACATTTATGGGAGTTTTAAGTGTATAAGGACTATAGGATCAGACATGAGCTACGCTACTTGGTATAAAAGGCTGTCTGTCATCACACTCAGGTGTCAGCAGTCCAGACACTTGAAAATGCCACATCAATTATCCTTAAAAAAAAGAAACCTGTCATCCTGCAGTTATTAACATCTACTGTGTAAATAATAAATGGTTGGAGGACTTTTAACTGATAAAATGAACTCTTCTTGGGTGTGTCTATACTTACAAGTTAGGTCGATTTAAGAAGGCTTAAGTCAACCTAAACTACTCCGCGTCCACACTGGGCTTTCCTTAAATTGACTTAAGGAAAAGTTATGTCGACTTAATAACACCTCATTTTAGGTCGACTTAACGCTTACGTCAACCTTATTAGGTCGACTTAAGCCAGTGTGGACAGGGATTAGCACCTAAATCAACCTTATTAAGTTGACTTAAAGTGTTGAGTCGACTTAATAAGGTCGAAAAGGGGCTATGTTTACACTAGAAAAGTTAAATCAACTTTTGTTAAATCGACTTAATAAGGTCGACTTTCAGTTGACTTAAAGTCGACCTTATTAAGTCGACTTAATAAAGTCGACTTAACTTTTCTAGTGTAGACATAGCCCTTGTGCCCTCTCTCTTATCTGTATCCTTTATATGCAGCAGTTTCTAATGCATCAGTTCATCCTGTCTGCAATGAGATTTCACACCATCATGCCCCCCTCTCTTGTCTTGGAGTAGGAGAAGAGGAATTGCAATGGATCCCTTTGTCCCCTCTAGGAATCACAGTCAGAACCATTTCCCCTTTTGAAAACAGTAGAGGGCCACCTTCAAGTCCCCAGAGAAATCAAAGTGAGGACAGGGAGCTGCTCCTGTTCATATCCTAGCATCCATGGTGTAACTGCTGGGCCAACTGCACTCCTGCCATGCAGTGTCCTCCACTGGGGGATGCCCTCAGAACATTGACCTTTGGAAAGATTGCCCCCCTGAGAGACAGGGAAGCAGTTCACACTGCTCAGAACTATTATTTCAGGTTCTCTGCAAACCCAGGCAGACATCACTGCCTTGATGTCACTTGGTTTCCATTTTTAAGCATTTCTTTCCAATCAAGAGAGGTTTAGGTTGGACATTAGGAAAAAAATTCCTAACTGTCAGGGTGATTAACCATGGGAATAAGTTGCCTAGGCAGGTTGTGGAATCTCCATCATTGGAAGTTTTTAAGAGCAGGTTAGACAAGCACCTGTCAGGGATGGCTTAAGATGGTACTTGGTCCTGCCATGAGTGCAGGGGACTGCACTTGATGACTTCTCATGATCCCTTCTAGTTCCTATGATTCTTTGATTCTATAGGGCTATTTTAAAAATAAAAGCTGAGTTTTTATGTAATCACATGACTTCAGGAGCTGGAGCCCTAGACTCAAGGCCTATAGTTCTTATGTCTTAGTCCATCACTGATCAAATTATTCTCCCTTACTTGTGGGTGTCCTTTGCAGTTCTTTCTTCATCTGCATTGTTTGATAAAATGCCTAACGTTTTCCAAGGGATGACAGAGAGGAGTTTTCCATATACATGAATTTATATTTCTGAATTCTCCATTTCCAATTTAGTTCCTTCACTATTTGATTGTATCTGTTTTGGATACTTTAACAAGATATTAACAGGGAGCAGACATGAATTATTAATAAATGGTTATTAATATGAAGTGCATAGGTAAGGTGGTGCTTTATTTATCCACGGATTAGCTACAGGTCTGACAACAGCAATACACCAGTGCATCCTAGTGCATCGCAGGCCTAGCCTAGCCAGAAGATAGTAGAATGTTTTGGTTTGATTTTTCCACAGTACCAATTCCATCCCTGTTCTCCAGGCCAAGACTGCTAACAAGCACGCCAGCTGATTCCAATTGGTTTAGTTATTTTGTAATGTAAATGTCTGCCTGGCATGGGATTAGCACATTTATTTCAAGTAGACCAAGCAGCTATCAGATGATAGTGAGTTCCAGTCACTACCAACCTGGAGTGGATTTGAACAGCAGTGGAGAGGTAACGGTATCCCAAGCTATACTCCACTTTTAAGAGCACTGTATTATGGTTATGTCCCCAATAATTCATCAGTGTACAATGTCTCTGCTGTGGATCACATATTCTGTAACTTCCTATATATACATAATATGTATATACGTATTTACACAATATATATATATAAACTAATTAATTAATGTCACAGAAGGCTGCTTTTGTCCTCTCACGTTCCCTATGTCAGAGTGTATAATGCACTATCTCCAGAAGTCAGGAAATCAAAATGCTAACTATGTTCCCTGATTCTGGTTTACCAAGAACTTCTTGAAATGGGAGCTTTTGTATTACATACCTGATCAAAATCAGGAGTTGCTTCTGGGTGCTCAATTCTTCTGAAAATCAGACCATTCATTTATATACGTAAATACAGACCTACAGGTCTAAGTATAGACATCGAATTCCGAAAATCTTGGCCCAAGTAAAAAAATATATTCAGGTACTTACGCACTGCATGTAGATCTGTGGAACAGTGGTCCCATTGGGAAACATTCACACCATATACACTAGTATGCCACACTATATTTAGCAAAATATGTCCTGCTGCCTGTAAGAGGTCACTGAGAAAGCCTTGATAACAGTGTTGGCCTGATTCCTACAGAGCTTGTAATTTTTCCACTGAGCAGCAGAGATCAGTAAAATATTTTAATTATATATTTCCATTTTGGTAATGTGTTATGATAGATAAGATTGCATGAGTATGTGTCACCTTTTCCGTTATGAATGTCTATTCCCAAAAGGTTAGACACCCTCACTAAAAAGGTGTACCATGATGACCCTTGACACAGAAGCATTTTGTTCTTTTACCAAACTGGTAAAAAAACAATTTTTTTAGTTAAATGCCTGATCTAACCTAAAGAGCCTCCAGAATTGCCAGCACCTGAACGCTCCCGGTACTCTGCAGGAATGAAGGCTACTCACAGTTCCTCAGAGAAACCTTCTCTCTCAGCAGCTGAAGAAAGCCTGATGAGGATTCTACACCATCTCCTTCTTTAGAAAAGTGTCTGCCAATTGCCACAATCACACTGTTAAGAATTACTTCTATGAATTTGCTCAGGAAGTCCTAGAGACATCCTTACATGGAAGTGAGAACTTCATTAGCCAATCCCGTATCAGTCATCCAACCAATAACTTTAGATGGACTATCTCCCAGAGTTTACAATAAGGCTCTTCCCTAGTTCACAAGTGTAGCCCCAAGGTCAGCAAAGAACCATTTATTTTAAACACTTAGGCTATGTCTACACGGGCAAGTTAGTTTGAATTAAGGAGGCTTAATTCGAACTAACTAAAGCCATGCCTACACTAGGCTTTATTTAGTTCGAATTAAGGGCTTCCTTAATTCGAACTAATAAGTTCAAATAGGGCTTCAGAAGTAAGGCTTTAATTCGAACTAACTAGTTCGAATTAGCCAATGTGGCCATGTTAATTCGAACTAATTTCTTAGTTCGAACTAACCGGCCATTGAAATGAATGGGGATCGCTAATTCGAACTAACTAAAATTAGTTTGAATTAGTTAGTTCGAACTAACTAATCCAACTAATTTTAGCAACTGTAGACATAGCCTTAGTTTACGTGTTACTACTACATGTGTGGTTGTTTGTTTATTTGTTTGCTTGTTTGTTTCGGAGGGGTTGTGAGAAATGGATAGTTAGAAACTGCTGCTTTACCATCTTAAGCTCTTCATAGCTTTCCTCCTACCCTTCTGATAGGACTTAGGAGAGTTACAGTCCTACACACACTGTGTCTGTTTTCCCACACTGATCAAAGTTAGCCAAACAAACAGAGTCCGGTGGCACGTTTAAAGACGAACAAATTTATTTATCGCACGAGCTTTCGTGGGAGAAAATTCCACTTCATCAGATGCTTTGAAGATGGGGAACTTACAGAATGAGAGGAAATTAAATGCAGGAAAATGTATGAGACAGGATCAGGTCAGGCTGTAACAGCAAATCAGAATAGGTGTTGGGATTCAAACACTGGAGAACAGTATATAGAGGAAGGTGAAGTGGGATTTTCTCCCACGAATGCTCATGTGATAAATAAATTTGTTAGTCTTTAAAAGTGCCACAGGACTCCTTGTTTGTTTGGCTGACCTAGACTAACACAGCTACCCCTTTGGAACAGATCAAAGTTACTCGCTATTGCTCCCTTCCATAACTTACTGATTCTGGTTCTTATTTTCAGGGACATAGTTATATGAATAACTAAGTGGAAGTGGTTATCTAAAACCAATGTTCCTTTAGGAAAGGTCATTAAACGAATCAATGTCTGAGGTAATGGTCTGTGGAAGAGGGATGATGTTATGTTACGAGGTGTCAATAAGTGTTTCTTGGCTCTGATTGGCTGAAATTCATCTCAGGGATTACAAATTTTAACACTCTGACTGACCAGTAATAGTGCTAGCCAGTTTAATGACAATAAATAACTGCTTGGGTTGGACTTCTTTTGACAGTTCAGGTGATGTGAAACACCCTCAGCCTCATGCTGCTGGATCATGACAATTTCTGAAACTAAACCATGGTCAGATATTTGTGGAGAACAAAATACAATCTTCCAAGCCTGTCAGCTAATTGTCAAACTGAAAGGGAAGAAAAAATTCTATGCAAGCTCTAAAAAGACCAGAATCTCAGGTGATGAAAATGGTTAGACTTCAGTGGGATTACTCATGGTTTTAAGGTCAGGAATATGCTTAAGTACTTTCCTGAACGGAAGCTAAATGCTTTTGAATATGGCATTGTATTATATAAATATTGTGGCTAAATTCAGAAAGCATCAATGTTGCTGTTATGCAGTGGCTAGACTTACATAATCATCAATAGTTCTAACACAATAACTGCCCTTCCATAAAGACTGTAAGCATGTTCATAATCATTTACTAATATCTTTTGCCCCAAGAACTGGTCATAACAGAGTGTGTTTTGTGAAAGGTTTCCAAAAGAGAAAAATGTGGAGTTTTCAAAATATTTCATAAAATGTTTTAATTTTTCAATGTAAATGTTTATTATGAGATATTTTCTTTAAAAAGTTTTGAGAAAAAATAAACTGTTTTCTCTCATTCTTTTACTCTTTCTCCCACTGGAAAAGAAAAGGAGGAAAGCAGTGGAAGAAATAGGATTTTAATTTAAAAAAATAAAATTTTAAATAAAGGTCAAAATATTTATTTTGGTTGAAAACCTATTTTGCATCAAAACTTCATATGAAAAATTTTGGCTGGCACATATGATATGCATGTGTTATATTAGCTAATAGCCACTGGAAAAAAAACAAACAAACAGTCAAATATGTTAGACCCATACATGGACCTTTCTGTTGATGATATCCAGAGGGTTAGATATGCCCAAAGCAATGTGTTGGTCTTTAAGGTGACACAGGACTTTCATTGTTTTTTCTGTTGATGGACATTCTCATACATAACCTTTTCTTCAAACCTCTTTTGGGAGAGCAGGTAGACATCATGTAAATGCTCCCCATGAAGATGCTTCGATATACGGGGAGCAAGGATAAGACATAGGTATTTAAAATTAAGCCTTGACAGAGAAATAAGTGGCTGCTCTTGTAGGAAACCTCTTTCACCTCTCGTACCTCCAGAATGTGAGTTATTCAGGCCCATATTCTCAAAGGTGTTTATATGCCTAATGCCCATTGAAATAAATTGATTTCAGTGCAGGCATATAAACACTTTTGAGGATGTGGGCCTGAGTGTCAGATTCACTAACTGCATTTTATTCCCGTAGGTTGCCAGAGAATTCTCTTGGACCTGATCTACATTTAAAATTTGAGTCGACATAGCTATATCACTTCAGATATATGGGTACAATGGGGCAAAGGGGGACAGGGACCCTGGCAGGGCATAGGGGCAGGGTGGTCAGGGCTCTGACCTGCCCTGTGGGGGGGCATGCCAGGCTCCCCCTGCGTTCCCCCCCGGCAGGGAGGGCAGTGAGGGAGTCCTGGCGTAGCCCTAAGTCGACTTAGGGCTACTCCAGGTCTACACTGGCTTAAGTCGACTTGAAAGAGTCGACTTAAGCCTTCAGTTGAACTAAAATGAGGTTTAATAAAGTCAACTTAATTTTCATTAAGTCGACTTTATTTTCCTTAAGTCGACTTAAGCAACTTCCTTAAGTCGACTTAAGGAAACTGTTGTGTAGACGCAGAGTAAATTAAGTCGACTTAAGCAAGCTTAAGTCGACTTAATTTACAAGTGTAGACGCACCCATAGTTATGCTAACCTAACCCCCGATGTAGATGCAGCCAGGTTGATGTTTCCATCCACTTAGGTACTTGCGCTCAGAAAGGTGGTATTCCTACAGCATTTGGAGTAACCCTTCCATCAACATAACCTGTGTCTATTCTGCAGGTTAATGCTGACATAGCTATGTTACGTAGTTGTGCTGGTATAGGCCTGCTAGTGTAGACAAGGTGTCCAATTAGAGGGGGTATGACAGGAGAGACTGTAGTTATTCTGTGTTCGGGATTTTTGTGGTAAGTGAAGCGCTTTTTGTTAAAGACATTATAAAAGTTTCTGAAGTTTCCTCAAAAGAATTTTTATCGTGAACCATATTATGTCCATATTATATCAATGGGAACTACATTTTCACTGTGCAAATAGCTACAACACCTCTGACAGCCTCAGGGGAGAGGTTACTACATGGTGTAGCTAATTGCAACCCGGGGTATCATTTTATTACAGTGAGAAACTATGGAGACCATTTATCTTTGATCCATGTGGAAGCCTCCTGTGCCTCTGAAATACAAGTTGACAATTTACCATTACAGAAAGCCGTGTAAATATTATCTGTGTTCTGCAATGTACTATTATAATGTTATTAAGTCCTTGACTCTTTCATGTTTTATTTTGCAATGTTCTTGATTGTTTCCAGAAAGCCTTAATTTGTGTTTTTGTTGTTATTTTATTTTTTTTAAAGATACATCATCATGTCTTTCTGCAAAGTTGTTTCTACTATAGCCCTTTCTGTGCTTTTTGAAAGAATTTGTTCTTACCTGGTCATTTCTTTTGAGGTAGTTCCACCTTCGCCAGTCATCACCCTGAGGATTTCTACATCCAAGATGCATGGGAGACCTGATTGGACTTGTCATGGTGTGATTTCCACTCCCAGAAAATCCCATCAATGAATAATCCAGAGTTGTGAATACACTAACAAGCTAGTTTACACTTAAATATTAGAATAACAAATTCCCAAGATGACAGAGTATTATCTTTATAAAAAATGCATAAAAGGTCTTACCATTCTGAGAAATCATACTGATGCACTTGGGAATTTGAAGAATAGGAAAACAATGAACTTTTGTGGGAGAAAATCCCACTTCGTCAAAACTACTGATGAAGTGGGATTTTCTCCCATGAAAGCTCATGCAATAAATAAATCTTGTTAGTCTTTAAAAGTGCCACAGCACTCTGTAGTTTTTCTGCACTAGACTAACACGGCTACCCCTTGAAGAACTTGAAGAAAGGAAAGTATCAGTGAAGAACAAATTCTTTTTTCTCCTGCATTCCTTTGAGCATGTAGCATGTAATGAGAGAAAATTCTGTAAAAATGTACGGTACATAAATATTGATACTCCAGAGGATGTTAACTTAAATGTTTTACCATGGCATCACAATGTGCAGCAAGTACCCTTCTACCAAAAACACCATCTATCACTACTTCTCAATTTAGCTTGGTTATGCTTTCTAAATGAACAAAGTTATGATTGAGAGGCTTCATTGCAAATATCTTCACAGAGTGATTTTTGATTGTACACAACACTTTAGCTAACACATACTCATGAAGACCTATGTTGATTTAGTCTAATAGCAACCTATTATTGTCCAGTAGGAATGAGGGCTTTCTCCCTTCCTAGCCCCAAACAAGGCTTCACAATTAGGGAGGCATGGTAGAAAAAACAGATCTCAAACTATTTGCGCTTTTGCTGAGTCTACAGGCTTCACTTCTTACCTCAAGCACGTGCAAGTATTTCAATTTGCTGCGGAGTATCAAACAGAAAAGAGTTCATTTAATGGTGGAGAAACGGGTATCATTAAATAAATCCACAGGAGTTCATTTGCTAAACAAAGTTCATCCAAAAGCACAAAGAGGATTCATTTTGGTTTATTTTTATTTAAAAAAAAAAAAATAACAGCACTCACTGAAGCTGCTTTTTTGTTGGTGGTGGTTTGTTTCAAACAGATGTTAGAAAAGTTAAAGAAAAAAGGTGTTTTACTCAGAAGGATTGTCTGAAAAACAAAAAAAGACTGCACAAGCATACACACGAAAGGATGGATAGTAATGTATGTTGGAAACATACATACTTTCTGACTCATAAAGAACTCGCACCACATAAATGACTTCTTTGCAGTCAGATTTGATTGATCAGGGTTGGTTTGTGCATAATTCTAGGTGTCTGAATCACTTTATCGGTTATACAAAGCAAGTTACATCTCTTTGATATATAGCATAATTGGGAGGTGATGGGGAAAAGGAATAAGGCACATATTTTAAAGAGAGAGGCTACTGAAGCAATATGCATTTCTTCTCTGCTTGCCATAGGCATAGTAAGGAATAATAATAATGGCCAGTATGGGAGTTTAAAGAAGTCATTGGTTGGGGGGGACCCGTAGGTTATAAAGCTAAAAGGGACCAGTGCTCATCTACCCTGATCTCCTGTATAACACAGGCCATAGTTCTTCCCTGAATAAATGCCTGTTTGAACCAAAGCATATTTGTCGAAAAAAAAAATCCAACCTGGATATAAAATGGCCAGTGATGAAGAACCCACCAATGTTTAATTCCATTCTCTTAAAAAAATGCACCTTATTTCCAGTCTGAATGTGCCTAATTTCAGCTCTTGCTAGACTTTTTCAGCTTGATTGAAAAGTTATCTATTACCAAATTTTTCTTCCCCATATTGGTGCTCATAGGGTGTAATCTATTTGGCTCTTAACCTTTTCTTCGTTAAGCAAAATAGACTGAGCTCTTTGGGTATGTCTACACTAGCAACTTAGGTCAACTTAAGGATGCTTAAGTCGACCTACAGAATGCCACGTCCACACCTGGCTTTCATTAAGTCGACTTAAGCACTTCCTTAAGTCGACTTAATAACTACTACTCTTTAGGTTGATTTAACGCTTAATTAGACCTGTTAAGTTGACCAACAGCCGGTGTGGATAACCTAATTCCTTAAGTCGACCTAAGAGGGATGGGCTGGGGAGAAGGGAGCCGCAGCTTCCCAGCAAAAGGGAGCCATTGCTCCCCCAGGAGAAGGGAGCTGTGGCTCCTTTTTGCTGGGGAACTGCAGCCCACAGGGAGCCATGGCTCCGTTGTCCCAGGGAGCTCCAGCTCCCTTGTCCCCAGGGGGAGTTGTGGCTCCCTTCTGCCAGGGAGAAGAAGGGAGCAGTGGCTCCCTTCTCCCTGGGAGCTGCAACTTCCTTTCCCCGAGCCGCGGCTCTCTGTCAACCTAGCACCTACATATGTAAACACAGGCAGTCGACTTAAGATTTTAGTGTAGACACTGTAAGTCAACTTAACAAGGTTGACTTTAAGTCAACCTTGTTATGTCAACTTAACAGAGTCGACTTAGCTTTTCTAGTGTAGACATACCCCTTGAGTCTGTCAATATGAAACATGTTTTCTAAACTAATTGTTTTCATGGCGCTTCTCTGAACCCTCTCCAATTGGAAAACATCTCCCCTTCTACCTCACACACTTAGTCTTCTCAGTTAGCTTCACATGTTGACGACATTGCCAAAATTGGGCAGAATACATTAGAAAGATTTCTGCGGGGTTTAAATGTAGCCGGAGATTGCTGAAGCAGAGCTCTGGTAAATATTTTCAACCCCTGATTCCAGCCAGCTGCTGCTGGTTCTCAACATGGGGTCCACAAGGTGGTTTCAGGGCATCCTTAGGGCGCTGTGGCTGAAGCCCAGAGTCCTGACGCTTTATGGGGCTAAAGCCCTGAGACCTCACCCACCCCACAACTGAAGCCTGGAACCCTGAATGGGGTGGAGGAGGGGCTTCAGGAAATCTACTAGGAGCCTAAGTTCTGGATTTCTGTTTTACTGGAGAATTCAAAAAAGATGGTTACTCATCTTATAACTCTTGTTCTTCTAGATGTGTTGCTCATGTCCATGTAGGTGTGCATGCACCTCTGTGTACGGTCACCAGAACTTTTTTCTGTTAGCAGATCCCATAAGGCCAGGTCCAGAGCCCCCTAAAGCTCCATGTTCATGCCACAGTATATAAGGCACAGCTGGCTCTACATCCACTCACTTCCTTCTTGCTGCCAAGGATGGGTCATAGACTAGACGTAACATCTCAAAGAACAACAGTTACAAGGTGAGTAACCATCTTTTCTTCTTAGAGTGCTTGCTTATGTCCATTCCATTGTAGGTGATTCACAAGCAATACCTTGGAGGTGGGCCAGAGTTACCGAAGAGCTGCCTGCAGCACTGCTGTCTCAAAGCTCATGTCATTCCTTGCCTCTGGGTGGTGGTGATGACAATGACGTAGTCAGACGTGAAGGGGTGCATCGGTGACCAGGTGGCAGCCCTGCAGATGTCTTGCACTGGCACTTGTGCTCGGAAGGCCATCGGTGATGCCTGATGCCTGGTTGAGTGGGTGGTGATTACACCAGGTAAGGGCATCCTCGCTTGCTTGTAGCAGAACTTGATGTAGGATATGATCCATGACGAGATGCACTGAGTGGAAAAAGGTGAGCCTTTCGTCCAGTCAGTGACGAAGACCTGTGAAGACCTCTGAAATGACCTCATGAACTCAGTGTAGAATGCTAGGTCCCACCTAATGTCTAGTGTATGCTACCTCCACTCCTCCTCGGAACTATGAGCTTTAAAGAAAAACAGACAGAAAAATATCTTGATTATAATGGAACTGGGAGACCACTTCTGACAGAAATGTCAGATGTTGTTTTAACTCAGTGGTTCCCAACCTTTTTGGTTTGAGGGCCACAAATATAATTTTTAGAATCCTGAGGGGCCACCAGTCTATCTAATTAAATTTACATTAAAATTAAATTACTTAAATTCAAATAAATTTTAATTAAATAGACTAGTGGCCCTACAGGGTTGTAAAAATTATATTTGTGGCTCTCGAGCCAAAAAGATTTTTTTTAATGTTTTGAAAAAAATAAGATTTTTTTACAGGGGGGTGTGCTGGATGCCCATGAACAGGGCAAGGTTGTGGGCAGCCATGTGGGTCCTAGCAACAGTGCGGCCCATGCTCCCGGTCCCCCGTCACGCCCACGCTACCAGCCCACAGCCCCCGGGTCAAGCCGCACTGCCTATGGCCACCTCCAGCAGCCAGCACGCCCACAGCCACACCGCCTGCCCCTCCTGTTCCAGCCGTGCCTTGCCAGCCCGCGCCCTCCCCTCCACCCCACCAGCCATGCCAGCCTGTGGCCCCGCCCGCAGCCCCTGGAGCCCTGGCCGGGACCAGAGAGGAGGCGGGCGGCCACAGCAGGGCTCCCAGCTGTGCACCGAGACTGGGTGGCTGTGGCCTGGCTCCCAGCCAGCGGCCGGGCAGCCCTGCACGGGCCATTTTAAAAAGCCCTGCAGGCCACTTTTGGCCTGGGGGCCAGGGGCTGAGAACCCCTGCTTTAATTGAACTTTGTCCTTATAAAATACAGTATAAGGAGGCTCTGAGGTTAGCACCCTAAACTCGGAGACCTTCCTAGCTGAGGTAATGGCCACCACAAAGGACACCTTCAATGACAGCAACAGCAACAGAACTGAGGCCATGGGCTCAAATGGGGACTCCCATGAGCCGAGAGAGGATCAGGTTAAGAGCCCAGGGAGGCACTGGGTCGCAGACCTGCGGGTAACGCCTCTCCACTCCCTTCAGAAACCTAGATGCCACAGAATGAGAGAAAATGGATCTCCCTGCTTAGGGTTGGTGAAAAGCTGAGACAGCTGCTGTGTGTACACTTAGCAAGGCCAAAGCTAAGCCTTGGAGCTTTAAATGTAACCAGTACTCCAAGATCACCTATATTGGCGATACCCCTGGAGAGCTCTTGGAGCTCCGCCCAACAGGTAAAGCGCTTCCATTTTGCCTGATATCTGACCTGGGTGGAGAGTTTCCTGCTTCCCAGCAGGACCCACTGGACCTGCAGCGAGCAGGCTTATTTGTCCACTGTCAGCCATGGAGCTTCCATGTCGTTAGGTGCAGGGAGTCCAGATCTGGGAGCAGTAGGGTCATCTCAGTAGCTCCAGTAGTGATGGGAGCAAGCGAAAGGTCCAGTAGCATGCTGTCCAGTGCTAACACTCATGTGATCAAGATAATGTCTGCTTTGTCCCTCTTGATCTTCAGGGGGACCTCATGAAGCAGAGGACAGGATGGAAACACATACATCAAGCCCTTGGTCCATTTCAAAAGAAAGGCATCAGGAAGTGAACCCTCCTCTAGGCTGCGGAGGGAGCAAAATCGCAGACATTGAGTGTTCCACTCCAACACAAACAAGTCCTGGGGGTGGCCACTTCTGGAAGAAGAGATCAGTCATGGTGGGGGTATAGACCAAGTTAGGTGGTTCACTTCATCATTCTTCAGCCCCGATAGGTGGGGGGCAAGCCGAAGGCAGCAGGACCAGGTGAGAGAGCGTTTCACCCGGCCTCTCGGCTGGCTGATCCTCCCTGCCCCCAGGGCGGAGCAGCTGGCCAGCTGGCCTAGAAGGGCGAGGCAGGTGTGTGGGGCCGGGCCATGCCGGGCAGTCGGTGGGGCCAGCTCCTGCTGGTGGCACCGTTGGGGCCGCAATCGGGGCACCAGAGGCAGCAGCAGCCTCGGCTGGGGCCACCCGGGCCAGCTCCCAGCAACTGCCTCAGGGCTGCGGCCAGAGCTGGCTGGGCTCCCTGTGGGGCCAGGGCTGGGGCCGGTTCCCGCCAGTGGGCGGCCTCGTGCTCCGGGCCGGGGCTGGTTCCTGCCAGCGGGTGTCCTCATGCTCTGGGCCGGGGCTGGAGCCAGCTCTCCGCCAGCAGGTGGCCTCTGGTTCCTGGGTGGGCTGGCTTCCAGTCCACAGGGGGGCAACCGGGTTCTCTGGGGGGTGCGGGCCCGCCGCCACCCTCCCCTCCAGCATGGGGAAGGGCGGGGCCCCATCTAGGCTGATTGGCCGTGGGCCCTGTTCCCCCCAAGGGACGGCCCTGAGTGGAGGAAGACTCTGCACGCCAGGCATATCACTTGCAGTTCCTTGATCTTGATGTGCAGGTTCCTTTCCTCCCTTGACCAGATCCATGTGTGTCTAGATTGGTGCTGGTGTGGCCTCCCCCCCAAATCTAGGTCTGAGGTATCTGATACTAGAGTGATCAAGAGGACTAGCTCACCAAACAGCATTCCCCCCATTACTGCCCATGGGCATTGCCAGCTATCTAATGTGGTCAGAACATGGGAGGGTAGTGAAACCACCTTGTCCAGGGCGTGCCTGCGTGAAGGGTAAACTGAAGCAAGCAGCTTGAGCTTCAGCCAAGCCAGCCTCATCACACAAAGGCAGGTCACTGTATGACCTAGCAGCTGCAAACAGTGCCTGGCTGTGGTGGTCAGGCCCTGGTGTGGTAGTGGACATGGCCTCGAAGCGGGCTTGGAGAGGAATGCCCTGGCCCGGGAGGAATCTAAGGTTGCCCCAATAAATCTTATCTGTTGTACTGAAGTTAATGTGGAATATTCCTTGTTTATCAGCATTCCTAGTTGACTGTATGTCAGAGGCACACTGTTCTGGATCTCAGACCAGAACCTTTCTCTGATCAGCCAGTCATCCATTTGGGGAAAAAGCTGGACCCCTCTGTGCCTCAGGTATGCTGCCATCATGGCAATGCATATTTTTGAACATGCTTGGGGCTGAGGAGAGACCAAAGGGCAATGCTGTAAACTGGTAATGGGACTGAGCTACCATACAGCACACAAAACGTCTGTGACTGGCTAGAATGAGGAAATATGCATCCTTTAAATCGATGACGGCATACCAGTCTCCTGGATCCAGGGAGGGGATGATAGAGGCAAGGGAGACCATGCAAAATTTCTGTCTCTTGAGATGTCTGTTGAGACGATGCCAAAGACCTAATGGTCCAATGTGACCTTGGCCTATGCCACCCGGAAGAGAGATAAATGGTTCAGGAAGGGATGAGACATATCCTGGAAACTGACTGAGAAGTCACCCTCAGGCACACCTTCAAAAGGACCGTCTTTGGTTACTGGAGCACCTTGAGAATCCTTGCTGCATGGCCGAGCAGGACCCAGATGCTGGGCAGTCCCTCCTAGAACCCCTTTTTCTGTTCTTCCTTTGTCTGTAGTGAACCTCTGAGGTTGGAGCCTCTGCTGTGGTTGTTACTGGTTCTGGGGATAGAAAGGATACCTGAAGGCTTGGGGCATATAAAGACCCAATGAGCGGAGCATGGTCATTGAGTCTTTCAGACTGTGCAACTTTGGATCTGTCTGGTCTGAAAATAGAGCTGACCCGTCATGGGGGAGATCCTGGATTGACTGCTGGATCTCCTGGGACAGCCACGAAGATTGCAGCCACGAGCATCTACACATGCAGATGTCCACAGTCATGGCTCTGCCTGTCGAATCTGCGGTGTCCTCAAAACATCTAAGAGATTCTCAGACATTGAAACTGTATCTGCACAAGAGGGCCTGCTTGTTGGCAATACAGAACTGCAGGCTAGCAGTTGAATAAACTTTCCTCCCGAAAACGTTCAATTTCCTGTCGTCCTTATTCTCAGGCATTGACTCAGGCTGCCCCCGCCTATCCCTTTGGTTGGCAGAGTCCACAACTAGGATTCCCGGGCCAGGGTGAGTGACCAAACATTCAAAACCTTTGGCCGGAATGTAAAACTTCTTTTTCGCTCCCTTGAGTCACTGGAGCAGAAAGGTGGTCAACAGTCCCCTTCAACACACTGACGTTCCAAATACTGTTCCCTTTCTCAGGCTGATAGGGATTGTGGGTGCTTCAAGGTTCCTACTGATCAGTGCTGTAACTGAAAGGAGTGCCAATTTATTTCCTGGGACCTTTTGCATGCTGGGGAACATCCTCTCAGTGATCAGGAGAATGACGAGCTCTGATGTAAATCCTGAGGGTGGTGTCACCACACCAGGAATTGCACTCAGATAAAGAACTGGAATGGTGAGACAAGCGTCTAGTCACCGATGGCTTGTGGTGCCACTTTCCGCTCAGTATCAGCTCTACCGCAGGCGACTGGGTTCTCTGCCACCTCAGTACAGGTGAATGCCTTGGTGCTCCACAGACCTACTACTGGAGGAAGACCTGGACCAGACTTCACTCAGAGGCAGCTAGTGTGACTGGCACCAAGGAGTCAGTCTCTCAATCTGCTTTTCTGGCATCTGACCATCTCTGGACACTGAACAGGAATGGCTGATCGGAGACCAATGCTGGATGCTTCCTCCACCCTCAGAGACTAGGCTTTCAGAGGCAATTCCTGTTGTTCTGGGAGATGACTGTGCCTACCGGGGGGGCCCAATGCAGTTTTCCCCCTGGAGTCTGGGATCCTCTCCTTCCCTGGCTCTGGAGATCTAGGCAGAGATGGTATAGGGAAGGCCATCAAGGCTTTTGCCTCCTGAAAATCCTCCAATTATAAACCTTTTAAGGAAAGGATCACTCTAAAACTGCATCCATACAGAATGGAGACCTGATCCAAATTTGAGCCTACTCCATGACTATGGCTCTTAGGTGATGCCGTAATACAAAGAAATAATTTCCCTATATGCAGAATACAAAATTACTTTTAATTACTATGTGGCAACTGATGACTTTGTAATGGTGACCACTTTATTCATTTGGATTGAGATAGCACCAAGGAGTCCCACTCATGGATCACAATCATACTTTTCTAGATGCACAAATGAGATGGTGTCCTCAGATAGCCTTAAAAACCCTTTCAGTTGGGGATAGCCCTGCATACAGTAAGGTGAGCAGGAAGGTCTCATTCTTTAATGATCACCTGAACAAATGTTAGGTGCCCATAGGACTTTTTACATCTCTCAGCAGTAACTTACTAGTGATATATCTGCAGAGGATGACAGATGTAAACAGAACTCTGGAAAGTGGTTCTAGTCTTAACACAGAGAGCCCAGAAGGTGGCATTGCAGAGCTGAGCATCTGCAGGCATCTATTCCATCAGTTTTCCTGCTTGTGAATGTGAGGCTGCCAGTGTGAGGGGAAGAATGAAGGGATGATTGAGGCTGCAGCTCCATCCTGTGTTTGTTAGCACTTAATCAGCTCAGTGTCTTACAGTTACATTCAGACAACGTAGTGAGACTTTCCTGCCTGTCAACTCCATTTGTTCGTAAGACTTCTCTCTTCACTTATGTGCATCCCCTGGCTATGTAATACAGTAAATCCCTCAACATCATAGAATCATAGGGTTAGAAGGGACCTCATGAGGTCATCTAGTCCAACCTCCTGCTAAACTAAGGACCACTCCCACTAAATCATCCCAGCCAGAGTTTTGTCTAACCCGGCCTTAAATAACTCCAAAGATGGAGAGTCTACCACCTCCTTAGGTGACCCATTCCAATGCTTCACCACCCTCCTAGGGAGAAAGTTTTTCCTAATATACCATCTCAACCTCCTCAGCCACAACTTGAAACCATTGTTCCTTGTTCTGTCCAGTTACTACCGAGAACAGCTTAGCTCCCTCCCCTTTTGAGCACCCCTTCAAGTAGTTGAAGGTTGCTAACACATCCCCCCTCCGTCTTCTCTTCTGCAGACTGACTAAACCTAGTTCCTTCAGTCTCCCCTCATAAGTCATGTGCCCCAGCCCCCTAATCATTTTCATTGCCCTCCACTGGACTTTAATTTGTCCACATCCTTTTTGTAGTGGGGAAGCCCAAAACTGGACACAGTATTCCAAATACAGCCTCACCAGTGCCAAATAGAAGGGAATAGTCCCATCTCTCAATCTGCTGGCAACACTCCTACTGATGCAGCCCAATATGCCATTGGCCTTTTTGGCAACAAGAGCACAGTTGGCTCATATCCAGCTTCCTGTCCACCATAACCCCCATGTCCTTTTCTACAGTGCTGCTACTTAGCCACTCAGCCCCCAGCCTGTAACAGTACATGGGAGTTTTCTGTTCTAAGTGCAAGACTTTGCACTTGTCTTTGTTGAACCTTGAGATTTCTTTTGGCCCAATGCTCCAATTTGTCCAGGCCTCCCTGAATCCTATCCCTGGTCCCCAGCCTGTCTATCTCTGCCCCCAGCTTGGTGTCATCTGTGAACTTACTGAGCATGCAATCTATCCCAGCATTCACATCATTAATGAAGATGTTGAACAGAACCAGCTCCCACAACCGACCCCTGGAGCACTCCACTTATTACTGGTTGCCAACTACACATTGAGCCATTCGCACTGGGCCTGATGATCTAGCCAGTTTTCTATCTACCTTACAGTCCATTCATCCAACCTCTACTTCTGGTTGCCCTTTCCTTGCTCTTCCCTACTTATTGTAACAGGCTCTGTGCATGTGACAATTCCATGACATCTTAATGTGAAAAGCTATTTTATTCCACCCTTGCTTCTACTCTAGGTGATGCAGCTGGAGACAGAGACTTGTCAGATTTCCATTACTGGAAGTAGTATGTACAACTATAGCTTTATAAAGCAGCACTCAGACTCCCATTACTGCAAGTTTGCATCTGCAGCAGTGGTGAGATACATGATGGGTAGAAAAATGCTGTGAAAACAAAAAGTAAATTTTATGAAATAAGTTTGACACCCAGGCTCACTTTAATTTTGCTAAAAACTGGACTGAAGCCAGGTGTTTTAGAAACACCAACCTTCGCTTGCTGATCATATGCATGTGTTAATTGTGGGAATTTAATAAACCTTGTATCAATAGGCAAACACTATATATTTTTTCAATTAAAAAATAAGGATTAGGTAGAAGATTTTCCAAATATAGAATTACGTTTCTGGGATAGTTTAGTTTGAAGGGTTCCTCCTAGAAGAGGACACATCTGCACCTTGTTCAAGTACATCCACTTTACCAGCTATAGCACCTATCAAATGCTGATGCACTCATGTAAACTAGAGGTCATTTTCCACTATGCTTTTCTATTGTTAAATAAAGTATAGCAGGAGGTAATAGGGTTTTTTTTTTTTTTAAAAAACCACCTTTACAATTCTCTTAGCCCTGCTCCACTCATTCATGACAGTGCATATGTGCTAACAGACGTTATTCTCTCTAATGCTAGATGTCTGCCTGTGTGTTACACTAGGAAACAGTTTTCACCTGTACTTCTACAGTCAAAACTACAATTCTGACATGTAACCAAAGTCCTAGATGTCAGACTCTAGCACGTATATCATTGTTCTGGACTTTCCTTTTTCAGATTCATTTATTGCTTTCCCCTGTGCCAAAACCCCATATTACTAAGAGTTGTGAACATGGTACTTGTTGCCATGTTGTTAACTAGTTTCCAGTTGACTGTTTTGATTTATCCTGATCATTTTAGTAGCAGACTTGTCCTCAAGTAATTATTTCAAAAGCCTCACTTAGTCTGATTATAAAAGTCATAAAATGAACAAATTTCTGCTCATTTCAGCAAAAATAAGAGAAACATTTATCAAGTATATACATATGTGAAGGGCAAATTAGCAGAAATAGAACAAATGATTGTTACAGAACAAAAATACAGGCTTCTGTCTTTTTAAGAAAAACCAGAGATGTGAATTTAACCTCAAAGCCGCCACCTCCCCCCACCCCATAAGAAAGTTTCCATAAGTATACAGGCTTCCCTCACAGGCTCAATGATGCTATCTTAGCCTAGTGAACCAGTGATGAGGGAGATTTTTTTTTTTTTTTTTTTTAAAAACAAAAGTAATTTTACACCTCCTGCACGATCAGTTTCTAGATACATTAAACATTTATTTTAAAATAAAAAAAGGTTATCAGTGGCTTATTAAGCCTTTCAACTTCAAAGTGTTCTTTATTTCTGACTGCATAAACATTGTTAGAAGATTTTATCTTGCTATGAATTACGGTAAGGTCTAAAAAGCTTCAATTAAACCTGATATCAAAGTTAAATGCTTTGGATTTTCTCCAGTATTCAAAAGTATTGTTTAATACTTTTGCAAGAAAGAAAGAGTTCAATAATTTATAGGCCAGGTGAGTTCTACTTAAGTAGAGCACATATCATAATGAACACAATTAGTCACACTTAATAAATACATATTCACTGTTAGGAATCTGAAGTCTAAGAATGTAAACTGTGTTTGCTAGATTCCCAGATTACCACAAAGCCATGTAAAAACTGCTTTATTGGTTGCAGTTAGCAAATTACAAGAAATATTGTCCCAAACATGAAACCAACCATTTATGACAAGGACAAGAAAAATCCTTGAAGAATTACACATAGTTGAACAAAGAGATGCTAATTAAGAAGGAATCTTGTAAGCAGGAATCATTTTGCTTTCTTTGGCATTGCAGCTACACCCAGTTGATACAGAGCTAAGCATGTTCCTGAAACAGAAACAGACAAAAGATTAAGAATAAGTTTACAGTAAAGTACATGTATAAACTTTGCTGCAGGTTAGTCTTTATTTTGCAAAATCTGGTTCTTTGAGTACATTTATCCGATTAAGAAACAAACCCTGACCTAGATCTCTCCGCAAGTGAGGGTATCTAAAACCTCAACTCCGGTCTCAGTTAGAGCCCTGAACTTGTTCAGTTTTTTTTTTTTTTTTTTCCCCCCCCCTTTCCCTTCTTCAATGAAATTTTTCTTTTGTTTCTCTTCTCAGGAAGATTAGTTTTTAAAGAAAACACTTGAAGTATCTATATGCAGTATTCTCACAGATTAAAAAAGGTTTAAAAACAAGCAGATATGTTAAAACTGAAACAGAGCTTAAAGTTTTGAATTTATGATGTACTGATACTTTGCTTAATCTTAATATGGCGGTTAGCATATTTTACACACAAAGTTGTACAAGCGACTTGCCATTCACATTTTAAAAGACTTTTCAGGTTACTCAAGAAATATGACAGATAAAGTTTTCCATCAAACCTTACCACCAAGCGATAAAATCAAGGTCAATCTATACAGCAGGTCATCTCGTAATCCACGTTTAAGATGCACTGGCAGTCCATCATCGTCCTAATGGAAAGAAAAAAATATCCAGGAACAAGTAATATTGTATACATGCATTTCTTAAATTACTCTTTTTAGATATTCTTAGGTTACCAAATATTATGTAAGCTCCAAATTTATTTTTGATTTTGGAGAGCCATATCATTCTTTCCAAATACTCTTGGTTTTCATTATTCTTGAAGTCTTTTCTCACCAATATTTTCAAACACATTTTAAACTCAAGATTCAACCTTGGCCTTCAAGTTCTCTTTTGCATCAAAAGTTAGATACTACATACTGATGTTGAGGTTATCTGGAAGTTGCAAATCTTAGCATCTTTCATGCCATTATATCAATGCATGATGCCAATATAGCATATTTCATCCACTAAATAATCAGCTCCCAATGTGCTTTGCAAACTTTAACAGAATTTCATCCAAGGTAAAAGCTGTCACTTGCGCAGTGTAATGTGGCACAACATTTAGTGCCAGAACTGCTTAGCGTTTTCTTTAGAATGAGAATTGCACAATTTAAACAACTGAAGTGACATGGGAATTTAGGAAGGAAGAACAGTCACTCAAACTGAAGTTTGGACAAGAATACTCCTAATCTTGCAACAGTGCCACATGCAATCAATGCCCCAATCATCCAAAAGATAATAGTTTAATAGGAAGTCTTGTGTCCCACAATCCTGGGATATTAATTCAGGTGAAAGCAATACCGCCTGCTGAATGTCCAATACCACTTTCTATAAAACCTGCCTATGAATTGTCCATCCAAGTTCTGAGCAGGCTCAATCTGGCCTATTTTAGGAGATTTGATAAGAATAAATTTACTACATGATTGTAGGCTAAGCAATAAAAAAAAATCCATAGTCCTTTAACTACAGAAACACTTCAGTAAGTGGTAAATTTGCTGTGATCCTTTTTACATACATTACAGAAGTATCTGTTTTCTCCCACACACTTTCTACTTTTCATTTGTTCTTGTGACTTCACCTGCCCTATTTGGAACCATTTCATCCATCCCATCAGCAGGATATTTCAAGAGGGTGAAAGAAATTAATATATTTTAAATCATATAACACTATAACCCAAGCACTGTACAACTGACAAGTCAAAAGATGCACTTTTTTCCATGTACAGAACACTTTAATATTATGAAGCTGTTCTCAGTTAATTTGAAACATTAGTTTTACAAGTTATTACCAAACGTTAAAATGTGAAATCAGACCTTTCCTCTAAACAACTAATTAATATAATAAACTGCACAAAATACAAATATAATCTATTAAAATCTTTTCTATTTGCAATAAAATTACATTGTTTATGCATATTCAATACCTGAAAAAGCTTCTGGTGCTCTGGAACTTTGTTCTGAATTTGCCTGCGCGAAGCAGTGCTTATAGTCCTCTGGGAAATTTGCCGAAGAGCCTACAATTAGTCAATATAACACTTAATAAAATTAGTTATACTTATCCCCAGTGAAGTGAAAGAGTTTTCACCAACTATTCATGCTTTACACACATCATTCTAATTCTAAAATTATGAGGGGTCTCAGCTTTCCACAGTTTGAGAAATGCTTGACACTAACACTAGTCAATTGGAGGACTCAAGTTTTATGGAAGAGAGTCAAGAAGGGTTTGTTTGTTTGTTTGTTACCACACCAAAAAAAAAAAGCTACTGCTATTTAACCAGTAAAAGTAGAAAGCTATTGTTGCACGCCCTCTGTTCTCTTTCTTCACCAAGATCAGGCTTATACTGCAGCACTAAAGAAAAATAATTTTGATCAGTTTCCTTTTGTTGTGCTGAGTCATAAGACCATTATACAAGCCTAGAATCTCATTCAGATACCACAGCTGTGACAAAAGAGGTTACACTAATCGCAATAATTTTATCTTGCTCACAACTTTCTATTAAAGTCACTTTTCAAGTTACCTCAGCCCAGCATCTGATCAGAATTAATTGAGACTTTTTTTAATTACCGGTAAGTGCTCAACCACTCCTGCTTTGACAGCTGATCACAAAACACCGCTAATCCCCTTACATGACATGGGTGGAAGGACAGCCCAGTATTACAATGGCTCAAATTATTTTTCCTCCCAAAGGACTCAGAGTTTTAGTAATTGCACCTTTTCCTCAAAAGTACACCTGAAGTCTCAGATCTATCGTATGTTCCCTCATTTTTTGGGAGCTCTAGAAGAGAAGACAAGACACCAAGACTATGTCTACACTGCACCAAGCACCATGGCTGGCCTACATCAGATGCGCTGCAGAGCTACTGAATTGTGGAGTACATGTTCATTTTTTTTGTTACAATTCTCTGAAATACAGCAATTGTCTTAGTTGGCAGTTATAGATCTTGGCTCTTACTTTGACCCAGCTAGTCAATCTCCACCAATAACCTGCTTAGAGGGCTACATTCCTCAAAGAAAATGCAGTTTACAAAGCTCTGAGTTAACTGTTTGACAGATTAAGGTAAGATTTAGCTGTAGAGTGAACTTCTAAAAGAGTCATGTCCAGAGTCCTCCCATCTTCAGAGCATGATGTAAGACCCTCCCTCCTTTTTAATAGCACTTTTCCACTAGAGACCTTGATGTAAATATTTAAATTTATTTGGGAAGCCCATCCCACAGCAATAGGGCCTGCCCAAAAAAATCCTTAAAAGAAAGGGAAAATAGATGCTTTCCCACTATTAAGACTAGTTAACTCTCGACAACCTTATGCCGAAGCATCACTAGAGATGAACCATTCGAAAACTTCCCCTAGAAAAGTCAGAGGGCATAAAAATTCCCTGCAAATCGCGCTTTCCCGCGATACTGCGGGTAGAGCCCACTCGAGAGACCAGGCCTGGGGGCAGCCCTTAAAGGCCGCATTTCAGCTCAACGTGCAGATGCAAAGAGACGAGGCTGCCGCCATCGGCGTTAGACAGACACCCTCCACGCCGCGGCTCCTGCAGCTCCGCCGCGCTACCCTCCCCCCGGCCGGGCGGCGGAAGAGCCAGCGTGACCTTGCTGCCCCGTCTCTGCCAAGGGCCTCCTCAGAGCGGCGAGAATCGAGCCCACCCGGGGCGCAGCAAGCGCCAGTAGGGGAGCAGCAAGGTGTGACCCCCCCGCCCCTTTCCTGGCAAAAGGCGCCGGGCTCCTGCACAGCCCTGCAGGCTCCGCTACTCCGGCTCCGCTCACCACCGGGAGGAAGAGCGCGGAGCGGAGGACGCCGAGGCCCTGAGGGCAGAGAAGAAACGCGGCGCTCACCAGCAGCTTCCGTAAACCCAGCATCGCGGCCCTGCCACTAGTCCAGGCGGAGTAGACGAGCAGAGACCAAGGGCACCGGAAGCGGAAATCACTCGACTGGGAAGGGACGCGACGCGCGCTCTCAACGGACTACACCAATGCCAGACGAGAGCAACAGCGGAGCAAACCAACTCGCCTTCCGAAACCAGCCAACCCCACCCCAAAATAAGCGGCAAGGCGCGCGGGTGGGGGCCTTATACTGCACGCGCATCGGCTGCTGGGTGTGACGTCACAGGCTTCCACCCAGCGGAACCCCGCCCCCGCAGAGTCCGTCACTGAGGGAAAAGCAGGAAGTGGCTCGCGCCTGCGTATTACACGCATAGAGCAATGCCGGTCACGTGGTACGACTCCTCCCACCTTCTAAGCTCTCGCAAGGGTGCGGGGGCGATGTACGGTCTGGCTGACTCTTCTGATTGCGGCGCTGCGGTAAGGGCTGCAGTGGGGTGATCTGGGCGGCCCATGAGTTTGCATCTGACAAAGTGCGTTATAGCCCACGAAAGCTTATGCCTGAAGAAATGTTAGCCTTTAATACTATTGCTTATCAAAAGCATTCTTTGTGATAGGAAGAGCTAATTAAAATTTGATCTGTGAGATGCATATACTATCACAGCTACTAGAGGGCTAGTTCACTGTTTAGAATGAGCAGAGTTAAGATATAGTGAAGTACAGTAGAGAGGCAGGGTAAATGTGATGGGAGGGCTCCTACTACCAAAATCGTCCTTACTTGCTCGCTCACACCCACCCCCCACCCACTCGGAGATCAAAAATCAAGATAAACCAAAACAATTTTTTAAATTTCTCAAAGGCTACATTGCACACCATATTAATCGTAATGATTAGAGTGTAGCTTCATGTCTATTGCAATGTGACCTTGCATTTGGTGCATCAAATTTACATCCTATCAGTGCAACTGAACAATGTCAAATACCAATAATAATGTCCACTGTAGCATCCTCCTGCATGAGCCAAACTATGTAGGGATATTAGTGTCTGCAAATGTCACTTGCTGCTAATGTATTTGTGTTTCTCCCCCAGGAGACTCCTTTATATTGAGCTTAATTCTGGCCTGCAGTGCTTCTAAAAGTAAACTCAAAGTTGAACCCAAAATTGGACAAGAGCATTCCAGGCCACAGCTTAGTACCAATGCAACATACTCTGCCTTTCTCTACTAATAGGCCTCTGCCATGTGTTGGCTTTTGACACTCAGGACCTCCAAGTTTAAGAGTTGTGGGTCAGACAAGTAGAATTAGTTGCTGCCTGACAAGAAAAGCAAAGGTATCTCGCCCTCTAAACTTAGTTAAGGACCCTTCCAAAGAGATACAGACAGGCTACATTCAGAAAGAGAAGACAGTCATGAGTAATAGCAAGACTGAGGAATGAAGTTACATCTTCGGCATAGCAGACTAGATCAGTGGTTTTCAAACCAAGGGTGGGGACCTAGTATTGGGTCGCAGACCCTCAGGTACTAGGTCATAGCACCCCCTGCTATTGCCACGGAAAGACGGGAATGCATTGCTCAAAGATGTAATTGTTGGGTTGTGGGCATAAATGATTTTTTTTTTCAACTGGGTCCTGAAGAAAAAAAATTTGAAAACCACTGGAATAGACATATTCCCTAAGAAAATATCATTCTCAAACCAATTAAACAGTGATATTTACATATTACTAGAATCAGTTTCTCACCTGAAATAGTATTTCAATTGTTACATACAAGAGAAAGCAGCAAAATATATTCAGTGTACCTTTATTGAGCTGACAAATACCAGCCAAAAAAAGTTTATAAAAATCAAAATATTAAATAAGCAGTAATTGAGAGACATGCCCTTACTAGTTCAATAAATATGAGTCAGCAACTATTCTATAGGTTAAAGTGATTTTTTTTTTAGCATAACATCTTTTGTGTAGTTTTTCTATTATGCTGTGTGGAGATATAAATTAAATTTGTATGCCATAATTCTGTAATTCCAATGACATGAAACTTCAGTTCTCTCAAACTGTTAACTATTCCTTTGACTATCAAAACAATGTGTTGCACTGCCATATTCCACATAAAACTTTGCATAAAAATAAATTTATGCAAGTTGACAAATTATTAGTGAACAAAGAAATTATCTAAATAATTGGTTTAAGTTTTGCCTCATTTCACATTGTACACAAAGGCACTGATTACTTACATTGCTAACCTGAAATGCTACATCAGGAAACAAGCAATTCAGTAAAAAATGGCCACAGATCTCCTCAAACCAATACATTAATACAGTGTATTTCAGAAACTGACTAAGAAACTACTAAAACATGAGCCAGGTTTTTTTTGCCACAAGTGTATATGATGTCAGAAATACTACAATTTGGCTGAATTGCATTGAAACTGTACAACTCATTCAATAGAATACAATACATATTCATCCAGATGAAAATAAATTTATGTTCAAGGATAAACATTTCATAACAACTAATTTGCAACATTTATTCAATATTGACTTCAGATAATTTTATCAAGCCAATTACATGTAAAAATCTCTGCCATTTACATTACAATTTATAATGTGCATCATCTAAAGTTACTAGACTGTAGCTGCTTACAATTTACAGTTAATTTTGAATGAACCAACACAAGTGAAACTGGTTTTATATTAAGATTTGAGGGAATAGCGCACACTAGCTAACGAACATTTAAATGACTTTCATGGCAAGCTTGATCTATATTAAAAGAAAAGGGACAGTTATCTCAAGAATTATGAATTCTTTCAGTTTAGGATTTGAACACTTACCTTCAAGAGTAAATTTCAGTTTTATTTCCAAATAATGAGGGAATTGACTGTTACAATTGATTTATTACAACAAAACCTGCTCTGAACATCAAAGCCCTGTTTCTAACTAGAGCAAAACAAGGAAGTTCCTCCCCTGGCAAGATAGTTATTCCACTCAGAATTGTGATTGGAAAGAACCTCTTCATTTCTTCGTGATTAATGCCTTCAAGCTTCATTCCAATGAAGAGCAAGATCACAAATACAATGGGTAAACTAAAGAACTATTTAGATCAGAGCTGGTTTCTATTTGTAGCAACTCTTTCCAAGTTGAATCAAGACTTGGAAATTCACCCAGTCAGTGGACAGATCTCCTGACATCTTCAAGGGATGTTAGTTCCCATGCCAGACACATCTGATGTCTAAAACACATAGTTCTGTGAATTTACATGGCACTTTATGAAGATTTTATGTGTAACATACTTGGGCTTGACACACAACGTATTTTATAACTTTAATATATTAAACATCTCAGCAAGGAACATAAAATCTATGCACACAACACAGTGACATGAAAAAACACTAGGGACTTCCTTTCAATAGCACTTACATTCTGAATAGATAACAAGCTATACTATATCCTAAAACAGTCTTTCTCCACACAACCTATACATACAGTATCATAATGACATATTACACAGCACAGAAACAAGCAGCAGATCCATTAAGAGAACTGGGGCGTAATGCATCACGTAGCCTGCCCAAGAAGAGGCAAACATCAGAAAACCATTTTTGCAGTCAGAATAGATACAATCAGTATAGCTAATTAAATACCCATCATTTTCAAAAGTCAATCCACAGCAAGGGGAAGAAAGGCTTTAGAGAGAGTTATGTACCCAGCTTCAGAAGCAATATAAGCAGAATTAGCTATCAAAAACTGGGTCTACTCTGGACTGGCCTTGATGCACATGCAGTACATTTCTTTTCAGAATGTAAGACTAATTAGGAATGTCAGCACTGGTGTTTCGATTTCCATATTTGTGATGAATGACTAGCAGCACAACTCCCAGAAAGAAGCATATAGACCCAACAGTGATGTAAGCAATTCCCAGAAATGGATTTTTGCCTCCCATCCACGAGATGGTGCTCAGGATCATCCGTTTTCGTCCATCGAAACTGTGCACAGGGTAATCTGAAGAACATATAGGAAAATTCATACTAAACCCAGTAGTTTAATTAGAAGTATGGCTGGCATATTAAAACTTGAGATCATTTCCTGAGGTCACATCTACAAAATTAAGTTGACCTATGTTGGCTGATTTACAGCCACCACAGTAATTACTACAATGGCAGATGTCCACACAACCCTCTTGTTGATGGTGCACATCCTCATCAGGATCACTTCCACAGAATAAAGAGGGACATTTTGGGGAGTGCTGACAGCCAGGGCACTCTGCCCCTCAGGTTTCTCAGCTCTCTGCTATGTTGTTCTGCTGTGCAACTCATAAAATATAGCATAAAAAGAACATTAGTTATTCACAAACATCCCTAGCATTAGTTTTTCTGAATTCATTTCAAACAAAGTTTCATTTCACATGGTCTCAAAACTGATATACTGACTTCTGACAAACTCTGAGAACTATAAACAAACATTCCAATATTC
This sequence comes from Pelusios castaneus, assembly GCA_007922175.1. NCBI lineage: Eukaryota > Metazoa > Chordata > Testudines > Pelomedusidae > Pelusios > Pelusios castaneus. Next base: position 514,078 of record ML685869.1, read on the forward strand.
CAGATGATATTAGCAGTTTTTGACGCTTCAATAAAGGATACTGTATGTGATATCCAAAGAGTATGTTCCAGCTTGTAAGGTAGGCTGCAAACTATCCCTTTTCTCAATAAGGCGATATAATTTACGAAATGTAGGCAATGCTGCAGTACGCATCCACACAATAAAGTCTTCATTGATGAATCCATTGTTGTCTGGTTCCAGCGTATCCAGCATATACACTGGTTGGGGCCAGTTCACAGGCTTTGTTGTGTCTAAAGCTAAAGAATTCAATTAACTAGATTTATACAAGAGGTATATCTTTCAGGTTTAGATACTGGTGTACACATAAGAATGGTTTTCTAAAACTCTACGGTTGTACGTGCATTTCCAAATGTTGACAGTCAAAGAATTTAGTTTTTAGCCAACTGCAAATCAATGCAAGGAATTAATACATTTGTCAGAAGACTTAGACATCATGCTCAGATCAATTTCAGTCAAAAAAAAATAATATTTTGGGAAAAATGGCTTTACAGACTCCATCAATAGAAATAGTTTTCATTTTAAGATTAGTGAAGTACTTTTTCAATGTAAAGAGTTGTAGGACTTCTCCGAGAGTTAGCAACCCCAAAATTTCAGTAATGTTCTAGCACAGAGGTGTCAAACATGCAGCCCGTGGGCTATTTGCAGCCTGCGATCCTGTCTGCTGCGGCCCGCACTGATTGTACCAGCCCAAGATTTTCCACATGTAAATTGGATAAGAATGAGTTATTTAATCATATCAAATGAAAGATACATAAAGTTTTACTGAACTTCATTAGAGTAACTGATTTTTTTCATACCAGCAGTCAAGAGACTACAGACCATGTGTACAAGTAGTTGATGTTAGATTTATTTTTTTCTTATATCATTTTGTGGCCCGCCAGACTGAGTTGCTGACAGAAATGGCCCCCAAGGCTAAATGACTTTGAAACATCCGTTCTAGCATATTATAATCAGAAAGTCAGAATAGTCCAAACTAAATGAAACACACACACACACACACACACACACACACACACACACACACACACACACACACACACAAGAACAGATGCCTCAGTAGTACAAAGTTACATTATTAAAATATGTAGTACAGTAAATGCTTGTTAGTAGCAACATATCAGTGCCCTTTTGCTGTGTTACTCCTAAGTGACTGTTATGCGGACTGTCATCTGACCAAAGGTGTATCAAGAGCAAAGAATACTTCAGAAGGGGGAAAACAGTCATGTTGTGCTAAGGGGGGTGGGAGTGTTTGGGGGAACCCCAAATTTGGGGAGAATAGGGTAAGGAAACCCTAGGTTTGGTGGTGAGCTGTAAGTCAGGAAAAACAGCTGAACGAGCCCAGCGGCCAGGGATAAGCTGAGGATGTTTTGTCTTCCACACCTGTGAGGGTTGGATGGCTAGGGCCTGTGATGGCAGGGAGGAAGACTCCTAGAATGGATAGAGGAGATAGGAAGGTGACAAGTCTATGCCCTGGAGAGTGGGGGAGGGGCCTGACACCCCACTGCAAAATAGCATATCCACACCGCACCACCAGCAATCAAGATGGAGGGGACAGCTCAATGCACGGAGCACTGCAAAACAGCAACCTCCTACCCCTTTGCCTGCAAGCCAGATGCTATGGAAGGGAGAAGGAAACCTGTGCCTTTGCAGGGCAAGTCGATAGGGCTATATGCACTGGCATGCGTTGAGGGTTGAGAACATAGTGGAAAAATGCAGTTGGGGGAAGGGGGAGAAAATGTCCTTACATGCCCCTCCCCAGTCTCTGCCTCTGGGCGCGATGTCACAACATCACAAATGTTGCTCTTATGTGGCAACTATGTTGCTGTTACCAAGTAAACAATTCACAGTCGGGAATGCTTTCCCAGGTGAAATGTTGTTTGTAAGCGATGGTTGTTCTTACAGCGTGTTGCTACAAACAAGCATCTACTGTAATTCAAAGTGTTAGTAGTATAAACAAGAACATTTCCTTACAGATATGATTTTAAACCAATATACCTTTAACCGTGCATGACAAGTTAGAACCAAATAACAAAAGTTTAAGAGAAAGAGTCAAACAAGCAGAAATGAATGAATGAATGACTTTCATAATAATTTTTATATAGTTTAAGAGCATTGCCCCACTCAGCCTCCCAAAGAGCAATACTCTTCCATACATTTTTACAAGTTAGTTGATTGTCTGATGCAGTGAATGTGTATTTTTTATAAAAATCTGTATTATAAAATATTTGACTTAACATAACAGCATATGAAATCAGAACAGCATGTCATAATTTTTCTTATGTTTACGACATTTGTTACATTTTGGTTGACAACCCACTAAATTTAAGAAATTTTCTAAAATTTCAAAAAGATAAGCAGGGAATTCGTGCTAATTCCAGCATTTTAAAGTATTTTATTTCAATGACTGTAGTGGTTTAAAATCATTAATAAAAATAGTACAGTCAAATAAACACCCATCTGTATGTTAAAATGGTAATTTCTGTCATTTTCAGACAATCTCTCTGGGTGGCAAAAAATGTGTTGAGTTTGGTATTCTTTACAGAACCACAGCTTTGTTATATTAGATGCTCACTACAATGCTTGCACGGCAGAAAAAAAAAAGATCAGTAACAATAGTTTTTTAATTAAATCAGTTTTTTGTTATCCAATTTAAAATTTTAAGATCTCTTACCTTGGAAAATTGCTGTCAAATTATTTGTATGTCCAGAAGGATTCCTGAACTTAACATTTTTATCTGTCCACCAAGCAATACCTTTTTTGTTCAAAGGAATACTAATCCTTGTGTCATTATCAATGCGAAACAATTCCAGTGTATCTGAGAAATGTAAGTTAGAAAAACCTTCAATTGACACTACATTAATCTTTTCAGGATTATACAGTATTTCCAGAAAAACTGGACAAGACAGCATTTACAGAGTAAATGAATTGTTTCATAGGACATCATAAAATCATAGCAATGTAGAACTGAAAGGGACCTCAACAGATCATTTAGTCCAGTCCCCTGCACTGAGGATGACTAAGTATTATTCTAGATCAGACCTGACAGGTGTTTGTCTAACTTGTTCTTAAAAAACCTCCAATGACAGAGATTCCACAGGCTCACTAGGCCATTTGTTCTAGTGCTTACCTACCCTTAGAGTTAAGAAGTTTCTCCTAATGTCTAACCTTACTCTCTTGCTGTAATTTAAGCCCATTACCTCTTGTTTTGTCCTTAGTGGTTAAGGAGAACAATTTATCACCTCCTCTTTAAAACACCTTTTAGGCACTTGAAGACTTGTGTCCCTCCTCAGTCTTCTCTTCTCCAGAAGAAACAAATTCAATTTTTTCAAATTTACTCCTAAGTCATGTTTTCTAGACCTTTAATCATTTTTGTTGATTGTCCCCTGTGGACTTTCTCCAATTTTTCTACATCTATCACAAAGCATGATCCCCAGAACTGGACACAATATCTGATAAGAACACAGAACATAAGAATGGCCATACAGAGTCAGTCCAATGAACCATCTAGCCCAATATCTGCCTTACAACAGTGGCCAATGCCTTCAGAGGGAATGAAAAAAAACAACAGGCAATCATCAAGTGATGCATCCCATCACCCATTCCTAGCTTCTGGCAACAGCAAGCCCTGCCATTTGGCTAATAGTCATTGGTGGGCCTATCCTCCATGAATTTATCTATATTTTTTTTATAGTCCTGTTATAGTCTTGGCCTTCATTACATCTTCTGGCAAGAAGTTCAACAAGTTGACTACACATTGCTTGACAAAATACTTCCTTTTGTTCATTTTAAACTTGCTGCCTATTAATTTCATTTAATGACCCATCATTCTTGTATTAAATTACACTTCCTTATTTACATTCTCCACACCCGTCACGATTTTATAGACCTCTATCCTATCCCCTCTTACTTGTCTCTTTTGCAGACTGAAATATCTCAATTTCATTAACGTCTCCTCAAATGGAAATTTTCTATATCCCTAATCATTTTTGTTGACCTTTTCTGTACCTTTTCCAATTCTGATACATCTTTTTTGAGAGGGGGCAGCTAGATTTGCATACAGTATTCAAGATGTGGGCATATCATGGATTTAATAAAAGGCAACACAATATTTGTCATATTAGCTATCCCTTTCCTAATGAATTCGGTTAGCTTTTTTGATTACCACTGCACGTTGGATGTTTCTGAGAAATATGCACAATGACACCAAGATCTCTTTCTTGAGTGGTAACAGTTAATTTAGACCCCGTCATTTTATATGTATAGTTCAGATTACGTTTTTCACTATATACTACATTGCATTTATCATCATCAAATTTCATCTACCATTTTGTTGCCTATTCACCCAGTTTTGTAAGATCCCTTTTCAGTCTGCTTTAGACTTAACCATCTTGAGTAGTTTTGTATCTGCAAAATTTTGCTATCTCACTATTTACCCTTTTTCAGGTCATTTATGAATATGTTGAATAGTAATGGTCCCAGTACAGGGCTGTGGGTGACACCACTATTTCTCTCTTTCCATTCTGAAAATTGACCATTTATTTCCTACCCTTCCCCTCCCCCCATCTTTTAACCAATTAGCAATCCAGGAAAGGACATTTCTTCTTATCCTATGACATCTTGCTTTGCTTTTGAGAGAGCCTTTGGTGAGGGACCTCGTCAAAGGCTTTCTGAAAATCTAAGTACACTATATCCATTGGATCACTCTTGACCAGTTGAGGCCATATCAGTACTAAATGAAGTTGAAGAATTACTACTCATGTTTTGCTTACAACACTCTTGCTAATACATTCCAACATAATGTTTGCTTTTTTTGCAACAGTATTACACTACTGACTCATATTTAATGTGTGATCCACTAGTCCCCCAATCCTTTTCTGCAATACTCCTTTCTAAGTAGTCACTTCCCATTTTGAGAATGTGCAAGTGATTATTCCTTCCCAAGTATAGTATAGAACTTTGCATTTGTCCTTACTGAATTTCATCCTACTTAATTTAGACCATTTCTCCAGTTTGTCAAGATCATTATGAATGCTAATTCTGTCCTGTAAAGCACTTTCAATTGCTCACAGCTTGGTATCATCCACAAACTTTATAAGTGTATTCTCTATGTCTGTAGTTCCTAGCCTTTTTGGTTTGAGGACCACAGATATCATTTTTACAACCTGGAAGGGCCAACAGTCTCTGCCAGCAGGACCCCCATGGCAGCCAGATGGAAGGAGTTCAGTGGGGGTGGCTGCAACAGGGAAAGTGCATATATCATGTAGCCCTGTGCGCTCCAGCTGGGTCTCTAGGCAATAGTTCCCTTCTGCAGTCAGTGGGACGGAAGATTAGTGCTTTCTTCCCTCTGGCTCCAGTAGGGACCCCAGTGCCTATGGATCTAAGCAAAGTGTTTTGCCATGCTCCCTGCCAGAGACAGGGGAGGGGAATACTCATCTCCGATCCCCTTCAGCAGGAAGAAGGAGCCTGCATTGGTCTTTTGGTCCCATGGAAACATGCTCCACCTGGGTCCTTAGGCAGTGGTACCCTTCTGCAGTCAGAAGTTGGCCACTAGTTGGGAACCACTGCTCTATGTCATAATCTAAATCATTTATGAAGATACTAAATTCAACCAGACTCCACTCAATATCCCCTTCCAGCTTGATTGTGTACCACTGGTAACTACTGAGTGCAATTTTCCAACTAGCTGTGCACCCTTCTTCTAGTAGATTTGTCTAGGCTATATTTCTCTAGTTTGTTTATGAGAAGGTCATGTGAGATAGTATCAACATCTTTACAAAAGTCAAATATATATCACACCTCCTTCTTCCTCTCATCCACAAAACTTGTTAGACTGTGACAGAAGGATATTAGTTTGATTTGACATGATTTGTCCCTAACAAATCTATGTTAACTGGTACTTACCACCTGAATATCCTCTAGATGCTTACACTGATTTTTTGATTATTTGCTCCATTATCTTTCTGGGTGCCGAAGTTAAGATGACTGGTCTACAATTTCTTGATTGACTTTATTTCCCATTCTATACATCAGCGGTTCTCAACCACTGTGTCCCAATACAAAAGTGTGTTGGGGCACAGTGGTGGTTGTGTCCTGGCAGGAAAGCATCCCTGCTGCAGCTGCTGGCTCTTTAGAAGTTGCTGCTCCAGCAGCTTTTAAAGGGCCAGCAACAGAAAAAGCAGCCCCCAGCACTTTTGGCAGGGTGAAGCTATCCAGGGCAGCTTTTTTCCTGATGGCCCTTTAAAGCTGGAAGCTTAAGGACCATCAGGAAAAAAGCAATCCCCTCCTTCCCAATGCTTTTGGCAGTGGTGCTTTTGCTGAAAGCACTGGGACAGGGAGACACTTTTTTCCTGATGGTCATGCAGCTTTAAAGGGCCAGAAGGAGAAAAGCTGCCCCCGCCACGCCCTCGTCCTGCGCTTTGAAGCACTTGGCCGAAAGCATGGTGGGAGGCACTTTTTCCCTCCTGGCTCTTTAAAGCTGCAGGGCCAGCAGGAAAAAAGCATCTCCCTGTCCCAGTGCTCTCAGCAAAGGGAAAGCACTGGGGGGGGAGGGAGGGGGGGCAGCTGCTTTTTTTTTCCCTGATGGTCCTTCAGCCTTAAAGGGCCAGCAGGAAAAAAGCCCCCTCCTGCGCCTCCCCCCACTTTCGGCAGCAGCGTTTGGACAAAAGTGCTGGGGAAAGTATTTTTGCTGCCGCCAAAACTGCCTTTGTAGGCAGTTTCACTCTTTTGGTGGTGGGGGCCACTTGAACCCATAGCTGAAAGTGGGGGGAATTTTAGTAGCCGGGGAGCTTTGGTGTGTCACACACAGCAGTGAACTCTCCCAGCTGTGTCATGACTCTCAAAAGGTCGAGAACCCCTGCTACAGATAAGTACTATATTTGCCTTTTTCCAAATCCTCTCTGAGATCTCTCCTGTCCTCTACAAATTCTCAAAGATAATTGCTACTGGCTCAGAGATCTATTCAGCCAGTTCTTTATGTACTTCAAAATGTATTTCATCAGGCCTTGCCAACCAGAAGTCATTTAACTTTTCTAATTATTCTTAACTTGTTCTTTTCCTATTGTAGCCTCAGGTCTTACCTCATTTACGCTGACGTTCACTATGTTAGTCATCCAATCACCATTTTTGGTGAAAACAAACAAAAAAGGCATTTAACACTTCTACCACTGCTGAGTTTTCTATTATTTTCTTTTCCTTTTCACTGAGTAATGGATTTACTGTCCTTGGTATTCCTCTTGCTTCCCATGTATTTGTTGTTGTCTAACTCTAGCTAGGGTAATCTTGGTTTGTGCCTCTGCCTTTCTAATTTTGCCCTTACATTCTTGTTATATTTTTATAGTCATCCTTTGTAATTCTATCTTGTTTCCGCTTCTTGTATGACTTTTTATTGCTTTTCAGGTCACTAAAGATCTCCTGGTTAAGTCAGTACAGTCTCTTATCAAACGTCCTATTTTTCTAATGCATTGAGATAGTTTACTCTTATGCCCATTATAAAGCACCTTTAAAAAAACTGCCAACCCTTCTGAACTCTTTTCCCATTCATTTTTCTCCCCATGAGATATTATCTACCAATTCTCTCAGTTCGTGAAGTCCCTTGTCTCTATTCTGCTGTTTTCTCTCCTACCATTCCTTAGAATAATTACATTTATGATTTCATTATCACTTTCACCTAAGCAGCCTTCCACTTTCAAATTCTCAACCACTTTTCAGAATAAATGCAAAATAGCCACTCCACTATTTGCTTTCTCCACCTTCTGTAATAAATAGTTGCCACCAATGCATTCCAAAGACTTGTTGGATAATCTGTGCCTTGCTATATTATTTTCCAAACAGATGTCTGGGTAACTGAATTCCTTCATCACCACCAAATCCTATGTTTATATCGATTTTATTGGTTGTTTAAAAATATCCTTAGCCACCTCTTTTTCCTAAGGAGGTAATTTATAGTAGACACCTACAATGACATTGTTTTTCACTCCTTTCATCCTTAGCCACAGACTTTCAATAGGTTTGCCTCCCACTATCTCAATCTCAATAAAAGTGTATGCATCTTTGATGTACCAAGAAACACTTCCTCCCTATTTTCCCCTGCCTGCCATTCCTGAACAACCTATTACCTCATTACCAATATCAAAGTCATGGTAATTATCCAACCAAGTTTCTGTGATGCCAATTATGTTGTAATTGTGATTCACTAGTATTTGTTCCTGTTTATTCCTCATACTTCTTGCATCAATATACAGACATATAAAATACTTAATAGTTTTCCCCTCTACATTCCCTCTTCTCTCCTTTGTCCCTGCTGTGATTGCTCACATTCTCTCCCCTCCTCCGCCCCGGATTTTGACCCTTCACCCAGATCTCCATGTTCTATTTTATAGAACATATATAGAGTATAGACTATATATAGAGTGTATATAGACTATATATATAAATGTAAGAGCCAGTGCTATGTGGAATTTATCCCCAACCCTTGATGCCATAATAGATTCATTCAATTAATACAATTTCAGAAAGAAAATCAGCAATAGCAGTTCCTCTAGCATGATCCCCCACCTCCAGCACTCAACCATTACAAAACAAAATCTTTGCACAATTAAAACTTTGCAAAATTAAAGTGTCCATTTAAAGAGAAAATCCTGTAACATTTTAATCAATCAATTTCAAATAATTTTAGCACAACTTGAGATGTGTAACAGATTGCAAAAGTGTCAAGATATTTTTTAAGATGCAATTTAAAAGAAAATACCATACCATTAAACATACTGTTGGCAATTGCTCCACAAGGAGCGATGGGTTTATTGTCACTTGTGCGGTAAGGCTCACACTCCTTACTGGGATTCTAATATTTAAAAAAAGAGAAGAGATAGTTTAAACCTTCAGCTAACTAATCCCATTCTAAAATACATTTTCTGCACCCTTTGATTAACATAATTTAGATTTCAGAGAATTCAAGTTACTTAAAAATATCATTTTTAATATTAATTGTAATAGGTTTTACGCACTTTAAACAAAAATTGAATCAGACAGTTCATGTAATGGACACACAAAATACAACTTTTTAAAATCATATAGTTGATTCTTTGTATGTTTTTGATCTAATATTTCAGTATACCCAAATATATATCTAAAACACACTTCCACCATTAATTGGTGTTAAATTAAATAACAAAGTAACTTAGCCAAACAAATCGATATTTATTCTTTACGAAGATTTGGGCAGTTAACAATAATATTCACATACTGATAAAAGATCAATAGATACCTTTATTACATCTTCATTTTAGAGTAACACCCCCTCTCCCCCCTGTTTTGACTCACAACACCCAAGTCAAAAAACTGACTTCAGTGGCTTACTAAAACTCTCCCATTCTTTTATAAAGGTCACAGGGAACAAAAAGAAAAGTATCTACTGGAGCCACAAATAGCCAACAATTCCCTTATCAAGAGCCTAAAGCCTATTCTACATTTTAAATTTAGATAGATATAGGTACAGATATGAAAACTCCATACCCCTGAGCACAACAGATATGCTGATCTAATCTGCAACAGAGACACAGTTAGACTGATGGAAAAATGCTTCTGTTGACCTACCTACAGTTGCTTGGGTACATGGAGTTCCTACAATGATGGAAAAACCCCTTTTGTCACTCCAGTTTCTGTGTTACACTGCACAGTGACAGCAATATAGCTGTGACACCAGAGGTATGCTACTGTAGCACATATGTTGCAGACATGGCCTAATTAAGAATATAAGAACAGCCCTAATGAGTAAGACCAATGGTCCATCTAGCCCAATACCCTGTCTTCTAACAGTGGCTGGTGCCACACATGCTTCAGAGAGAACAACAAGAACAGGGCAATTATTATTCCCCATTGTCCAGCCCCCACTTCTGGCAGCTGGCAGTTTAAGGGGCTTGAAGTTGCATCCCTAATCATCTTGGCTAACAGCCGTTGATGGACCTATCCTCCATGAACTTCTTTTGTCTTTCACAACATTCCCTGCAACAAGTTCCACAGGTGCATCATGCATTGGGTGAAGTAGTACTTCCTTGTGTTTGTTTTAAGCCTGCTGCCTATTAATTTAATTGGGTGAACTCTTATAGGAAGAGTTTAAATAATACTTCCTCTTCACTTTCACCACAACATTCATGATTTTATAGACTTCTATCATGTAGCCCCCTCGTTTATTTTCTAAGCTGAACAGTCCCTGTCTTTTTAATCTTTCCTCATATGGGAGCTGTTTCATACCCCTTATTTATTTATTGCCATTACCTGTACTTTTTCCAATTCTAATTCATCTTTTTTGGTGTAGGGGGTGTAGAAAGTATTCAAGGTGTGAGTGTACCAAGGATTTATACAGTGAGTAGCATTATGATAATTTGTCTTATTATCTATCCCTTTCCTAAAGGTTCCTAATATTGTCTGCCGCTGTACATTCACCAGATGTTTTCAGAGAACTATCTACAAAGACTCCAAGATATCGTTCTTGAATGGTAACAGGTAATTTAGATCCAATCATTTTGTATGCATAATTAGAATTATGTTTTACAACATGCATTACTTTGCATCTATCAACACTGAATTTCATCTAACACTTTATTGGCCAGTCACCCAACTTTGAGATATCCCTTTCTAACACTTCACAGTCAGCTTTGAACCTAAGTAATTCCTGAGTAATTTTGTATTATCTGCAGACTTTGCCCCCTCACTGTTAACCCCTTTTCCCAGACCGTTTATGAATATGTTGAACAGAATAGGCCCCAATTCAGATCCCCTATCTACTCTTCTCCACAGCAAAAACCAATCTTTTATTCCTATGCTTTGTGTTCCCACATCTCTTGTAAAAAACCAAAGCTCACCTAAGGACACCAACTTCACATAGTTGTTCTGAACAAATGCATAGCTAATCAACTGGAATGCTGAACGTGAATATCCATTTCTTAGTATCAAAAACTACTAACTAGCTAGACATTGTTCACTAATGAAAGATAAAGCTTTAGACAGAACAGATGGAGCTAAACTGATTTAATTGCCTGAAAAGCACACCACAATTAAGATAATCAGAACACATTTATTTACAATGTCCATTTAGTGTAACATATACGAAGTAACCAACATAACATCAATTCTTTGACAATGTCTCTTACTACAGAAAGAAGTGTGTATTTTACCTCAATACGTTTTAAAAATGCTTCTGCAGCAGGCTGACTTTCTTTATCTAATTATTACTGATTATTATACTTGAGTGTCAGTTTACTTACAATTAAAGAACTATTATCACCATTTAGTTGGCTATCATCCCGAGACTTCACATAACGACGATGGTTTTGGTAGAAGTTGGACAGTCCATAATACATAAACACATTGGTCTGCAAAACACAAAGTGGCAGATTGACAGAGGACTTTCAATGACACCAATACATAAGATAATAATCCATAAGATACTTTGTGTTGATACAGCCAGGAAATCAACAAATCTTTACATCTTGATGTTCTGTATTTATTCTACATCAATAATATTTATCATGTACTAGCCCAAAGACAAATCAAAATGTTTGTTTTATATTGCCAGTACTGTAAACTCGGGCTAGCATTTGAAAGCCAAATTGCACCCTTATAGCCTTACATATTATAGGCCATCACCAAGAAATACCTTACATTCGCTGTTTAACAACTCAGATGCAACAATGAAAGTTTCCTTAATTTCAATAACTAAGTTGACGAGGCTTCCCACACTTGCTGTATCCAATAAAGTACTAAGGCTCATATCCACAAAGGGACTTAGGCACAGCAACAGCATTCAAATGAATGGGACTAAAAATGGGAACCACACAAGACAGCAGTTAGATGGCTCCTCGCCTACTCTAGCCAATGGGTGATGCCAATGAGAGGGGTGTATCCTAAACCACATCCTTTTCACAGATTTTCAGTGGCTGAATCCAGGCTGCAGGGAGGCACCTATGCCTGCTTGTGATCCACAGCTGGGAATCTCTTCTCCTGGAGTCAGATGACTTAGAATTTAAGCCATTCTTGAAACAATGGAAAGGAGCAGAGCACTTACTTGCAGTGAGACCCATGCTCAATTCCCACCACTCATCCTGCCTGAAGGGGACAACGGATTTGTACTGTGGCCTCTCACTGTCGGATTGGATATTCTTACCTGGGTGTGTCTCACTACTAATCACCCAGGAGTGGTCAGACAGCATATGGTCTCATGATGTAGCACAATTCAAGTAGTCCCAGTTTTCTAAATATTTACATTAGACACAATGTTTCTGAAATTCATACAGAAACTCTAATTTTATTTTAAAACAGGGTGCAAGGGCCATTCATAAAACTAGTTTGCATGTCCTATAAAGCCTTGTTCACGCTGATATTTTTGTTAAAATCTCCTGTAACTGTAGTACCACCTAAGCAGTTCCATCAATGACTGGGAGTGCCAATGTACTCTCTGGCCACTTGTGTTTCTACAAGTGTTCTCTAACCCAGTCTATACCAGCAGTTGTAAATTCTTGTGTTTGTCGCAGCACAGTGGCTGAATGTGTCGCATGAAATCAGCCTGCTGCTGAAAGCCTAAGGAGAGCTGCGGCAGCAGATTTAACACTGCCAGCCCTTTGAGTCACTGCTGGAACGGTGGCAGGGGGCACTCCACTCTGCCTGGCTCCACCCTGTCCAGTGGTGGGGCCCACTGTATCTTGACCCACCACTGAAAGTGCTGGCACTGTGCAGGAACTTCAGTGACAGATCTGGGTGTCATACATGGCTAGAAGCCCTCCCAGGTTGTCACGAGGCTGAAGGGGTTGTAAACTCTTGGTCTATGTGAGTGCTCCCACATGTACCATCAATGATGCAAAAGAAAGAGAATTTAATAAAAAAATCACTACAAACCATCTAAGATTCACATGGTAAATCTGTGAATCTATGACTTCAGTTTCCAGTTAATGTTACAAATTTCTGGGGGGTGGGGATAAATGAATTAAGGTTTGATTCAAATCTGTTGTACCAGATATAGTTTGTGGAGAAGATATAGAACACTTAAGACAAGTTGATGGATGAAGAGAATAGCAAAATAAGATTGAATTTTCAAGAATAAGGCAAGTATGATAGTCCTCTAACATACACATTTAATTTGGTTCATCAAAGCAGTAACAAAACAAAACTGAAGTAGATGTGAAGATAGCATGTACAATACCTTACAAAAGCAATGATAATTTTACATTCAGGCCTTTTGCATTTAAGAGTAATTCTGATTGCAACTCACATACAAAGTAACAGACCTCAAAGGGACGATCCAAGGTAAAGTTAATGGTGCAAGTACAAGGTGGTGTGCTATTCCAGGACACATTTAAACATTTGTTGCATGGACTAGAAGAGTCGGTTCCTGTATAATCAATCTGCAAGAGAAAGAAGATACTGAGATACAATTGGAGAAAATCCTAAATTACAAAACCAAACAGATTGATGTAATATCTGCTGTTTCTCAGTCAACTTCATCTCACATCCAAAACATATTCACAAACATAGGAGTTCATACAGAATTAAAGTTTCACAGCAGAAAAAAAAAAGCAAAGGACTGTTCTGTGCTTAAAAAAAAAAAAAAAAAGCCCAGAGGTTTATCAAGTAGACTGTTACTCCCCATTTAGACACCTAAATGAAGGGACAAAATTTTCAAAAGCACTCAGAACCCATCCTGGGAGCTAGCTTTTAATGTAAAATATTAAGGCAAGATGTTAGCATATTTTTAAAGAAAACTATAGGACTGGATAGTGGAGAATACCATCAATGTTTCTTTGGTTTACTGGGGATTACCTACATTTTAAATGATGCAATTCACACAACATTAATATGAAGACTTAAACCCTCAGACAATATATACATGGGTCAACTCAACATCCTGTTTACTGTTTAAAACAAACATTTATCACAAAATACATAAATGCAAGAATTTTGCACTGTGTCCTGACATAAAAGTGATAATTTAATAACTGTTTACATGGTTTTCTGAAAGCCTGTTGCATATTGCTTTGTCTGATTTAATGTTGCAGTCCCCTATTACCAGCTATACTTTTTCTAGCGTATAGCTGTTCCACTGTCAGCAGAAAGGTTGAATTAAACAGAGTAAACTAATAAATGAACAAAATTTTAGGCCGTGCATTCTCTTGGAAATTTCAGCTGTCTATGTCAGCAATGTGTTCGGCTATAGATCTGAAACAGTGCTACAGTTTGTCCTGATCTATGCAAACAGTAAAACAGCCGCTGAACTTCTATTATACTGATACCTGTTGGTGAAAAATTGATGGTTTTTCTATGGCAAACCAAACCTAGAAAAAAGTATCTTTCAGAAACCTTAATACCCAGAATCCACTCTATTCTCAAGCCAACAAAAGAGTCCTACTTCAAAAACAAAGCCTGTTGTTTTAATGTTAAAAAGGCAGGATGTATTTTGAAATCTCAGGTCTTTACATAATTGAGTGTAAACTCCATGAGGTAGAAAAATATCTCTCTCTCTCTACATGTCTGTATACCAACAATTGAACCATTCTCTTGACTGGGGCCTCTTGGCTCTATGGTAATACAAATATTAATTACTTGTAGTAATATAGAAAAAGCAAAAACAAGCCCCACATTCTTTTTTTCATTTCTGGGTCACCTACAATTGATAGCATTTAACTTTTAAATTATAGGTCAATTTTGTTTATCCAAAGTAAATAATTGGACAACCATTCTGTATACATCATCTTATTGATAATTTAAAAAAATGGTTTTAGACCTTGCTCAGTTTGAAAATCAATTCTAAAAGACACTGACGATGTGATGTTTCAGCTACTGAACGATTCCTAAAGAATTTAAATTTATCAAACCCTTGTTATACCATTCTGATGGTAGAGAAAAAGAGAGCAAGAGAAGCTCGTAAGACTTTAAAGACACCTTTTTACTAGCTCCATACTTCTTTTCCACCCAATTACACATTACCTATCCTCTGAGGTACATTCATGTGACCTGACACAGAATATCAGAAGACATTAGAAACGGGACTGGTATAAAGGATATGTAATTTTTTATGTTATGTTAAAGCTGTTGGAAAGCTTCTTTATTTCAATTCAAGATAGCCTGAAGGGAAATCAGTGTACAACCTATATACTGTTTGTTACTCAATACTTAGCTGAGTGATCAGTCCTAATCAAAGTATGCTTAAATTGCTTTCTATACATATCCACCTTCATAAATAAAAACAATACAACCATTATTTTTGAGTAAGAGATAGTAACTTATAAATAATTATATAGAATAAACATGTTTGCATATATTAAGAGAAGGAACTGATTCAGACTTATTAAATGTATTAGAATATTCAACTCTGGGAAACATGGCTGCATTGGAAAATAATAAGTATATCAAATTTTGACTTGAATAAATTCTATTTTAAAATGAAGTTGTTACAAATCTGCTTATTTCTCATAAACTTTAAGGTCAGAAGGGACCAGTACGATCATCTAGTCTGACCTCCTGCAAAATGCAGGCCTTAAGACCTCACCCACCCACTTTCATTTTAAACTACACAGTGCTGTTATAAAAAAAATCACTGTGCATACACAATTCTACAAGCTAGATCATCAGGTATGCCTATCATTCACAGCTGAGGGGAAGTGTAATGTACCCAAGAGCTGGTTTCTGTTCTTTCACCCTGGTGCTAGTCTTTTGTCAGTTTTGAATAATTTCAGAGTAGCATTCAGGCTGCTCTAAAATATGCCAACTTGCTATGGCTCTTAAAGAATAATATGTAAGCCAGGAATGGGCAGGACACACTCACATTCCAGCCATACCCCTTATTCCATTCCTGGGACTGCAAGGATGGCATAGCAAACAACTAAAATGACTCCATGTCAGTTGGGTATTTACCCCATCCCAAGGGAATCCAGCAGATCTGTGGCAGCACAAAACAGCTAGACTGCAGAAGAAAATTTGGCTATACATCTTTAAAATGACTATCATTAAGGAGTCTGGAAATTAAATGAATGGTCAAAAGATCCAGCCAGGGCACCATCGGCACATAATCTTTTATCATTATCACCGTGTACATCCCACACGTTGAATCTTAACTTGTGAAAAACACAGCGGGAACACATTTATTTGTTTTAAATTAACCTTCTTTTATAGCTACCACATCTATTATATGTACTTATATACACACTGCTGTCTTAGTCTCAATATAAGAACCCCAAAAAACAACTGAACAGAGTATTTCCCAACCATGCTGAAAAATGCAAATAATACACAAAATATACGAAATCAGGCCAAAATTTTCACAACTGGATATTTAAATTAAAGCTTTCAACGTCACATTTAGGCCCCAATCCTGGAAACACCCACATTTTTAACTTTAACAATGGAACTACTCATGCAAGAAATATTAAGCAGGTGTGCAAAAATATTCATTGGGTCAGGATCCTAAGCACTTAAATAGAAGCAGTATATTTTTCAGAGATACTAAGTAATTGAAGCACCAGTGACTTTACGTGGTATTTCTACACTGCATCTGGCAGCAAGCTTCCCAACCTGGATTCCCAAGCTTGTGTTGCTTCAACACTGTTGCTCTGTCACTCAGGCTACCTTATACCTTAAGTTTGAAAACCTGAGCTGCAATATTTGCACAGGGTTTTTTTTGGGTTTTTTTTAAAAGCATGTTGGTGTGAGCTTCACTAACAGAAATCTGTAGACCTGGGAAGGCAAGCTCACTCGCAGATGATATTTAGACACACTCATTGAGGCTGGGAGGGGACAGATTTTCTGAAAAATCAGACTACATTTATTATCTAAATATAAATTTAAGACATTACATTCAGGCCAGAAGTTCTGTTCTGAAAAATCTGTCCATAATTTATTTTTGAAAAAGTTAAGGAAATTTGTTTCTTTAAAGCAATAATCAGCTATAATACAGTGACTGGTACTGTGTTAAAAGCAATAACTTTTTGCTCTTGTTCCAATCTTTAAAGGAACACTCAAATTTAGAGTTTGCATGTCCTATTTCAAGAAAATGTCTTAAACCTATCCTATTAGACCCAGCCATTTTCTTTTAAGCAGCTCAGTGCTGATTTTGAGATAAGACGCATGGGTTCAAATCCAGCAAGGCATGTATATTTTTAGAATGCATTTAAGAGCCCACACCATACTGGGAGAACATAAAATACATTTCCGACTTATCTTTTAAATTCCTTGACTTTGGGGGTTTAATTTACTTTTTATTTAGTCTGATGTTTATATTCCTTTAGATATTTTATTATGGTACTGTTAACATTTTAACAAATATATAGATATGAAAAATCGCAAATATTCTTTCAATCTATCTAATGAAATCATTTTCACAACCATTCCATCTTTACTACTACAAAAGGATTATCTCCACTGACTGAAGAATAGAAGTGAACAATATGGTTTTTTACATAACTGGTATGACTTGATCAAAGTGTATTTTAAGGGGCTCAGTTTATTCTCCTTACCAGACTCTACACTACCCCAATCCTCCAGACACAAGCACACTTCATTTTATTACAGTGAGTAATTCTCACTGTTTTCAAGGGGATTATTCAAAGTTGTAAAATGAAGCGTATATGCAAAAGTATTTGCAAGACCAGGATCTAATCAATACAACTTGCAGAAGCTAAGAGCTGATCAAGCAGATTAAACAATGAAAGTCTGGTTTTGACTGGATGATAAGCAATTTTTCAGTTTAGAGCTTTTTTCATTTTTTAAAATCAGTTGTCAAACCAAAGCTGAGGGGTTTATATGAAAACTAAGGCTAAGTACCAGATGAAAAGTACGGCTTGAGTGTTTATAATACAATATCACTGGACAACGCAAACTGAAGAGAACACATCTTTGGTGCATTACTTCCAAATATATTTTTGACATGTCAAGCTTCTAGAGAGCATCCATGCTAGGAAAAAAATGTTTTTATAAGCACAAAATAAACACTACTTTTAACATTTTAGCAGGCTTAAGTAAACATGTATATTACCATTAAACTACATTTGTCTTGTCCACACTAGAATTTCATCATGTGTTAATTACCAAATAACAGTGAATATGTGGTAAAAAAAAAAAAAAACCACCTTTTTCCTAGTGAAATCAAGGTCCCAATGTTGTAGTCTATGTGACCCGGTTAGCAAAATCAGTTTCAGTGGAAGATACTCAGGGCAGTAGGCAAGGTCATCAACACAATGTTTTGAGTCTTACCAATAGTCAGTGTAAGAGACAAAGAAGCTATTTTTAAAAAATGTTAACATTTGACTAAATGGACAAACACAGTCATTTCCTATCGAAGGCATTTCTTCATCTCCAAACCCACATCAACCACAACAGCATGAAGAGATAGGGTGGGTCCAGCCATGTCACAGCAAAACAAACCGGCTGTTTAAGTTTCATTAATGCCTTTAATCCTGCAGAGCACTCGTTGGACTGCTGCATTACTACCTATCAAGCCGACAGTGCCTGACCCTCGTCTGAGAGATGGATGCTCGCTCCCTGGGGAAGACTGGGTCTTAAAGTTAGTGCACAGCTGGTAATAGAGGGGATTTGTTTGTCTCTGTTCCAAAGGGACATCTGCAATCTCACACCACAATGTGGTGAATTACGGAAAGCAGAGATATATTTGTTCCCTCCTCGCGCGCACACACCCCATCACCTGGGGTCCCTGCAGGGCCTTCCCAGACGCGTCTGGCTTTTGAAGGGCCCAACCACCTCTCCTGCACATTTCCGGCATCCAAGATCGCCGCCGCTCAGCCTCTGCCAAGGTTTCCCTGACAGATGAGATGGGCTTGGGGGGGCGAGGGGGGCGGTCTCCAGGCACCAAAAACAAGGGGCCACTGCCGCTCCCCTCCACGCAGACAGGGAGCCCCAGCGCCAGCAACCGCCGCAAGAGACTCCCCGGCCAGGGCAGCGACCCCGGCCCGGCCTCACCTCACCTCGTACTCGCGGATGTTGTTGGAAGTGACGAAGATGCCAATGCCGATGGGGATGAAGATGAGGCCGATGATGAAGAAGGCCGGCAGCACGGTGCCCGCGGTCAGGATGGGCTGCCAGGCCGGCAGCCGCTGCTGCTTGAAGGCCGTATTGTCCGGCTTGCGGCTCTTCCCCACCCCGCCGGCGGCACCGCCGCCCGCGGCCCCCACCCCGCCCGAGGGGTGCCCGTCCGCCTCCTCCTTCGCGTTGTAGTTCACCGCCATGGGGCCGCCGAGGAGGGGGAGCAGCCGGCGCGCCTCTCGGACCAACGAGCGGGAGAGAACTGCGCCTGCGCGCGGGAAAGGGCACGGTTCCGCACCGGCGAGGCCACTGACAACAAACGTCACCGCCGGCCCTTACCGGGTGACCAGTGAGATTGAGACACCATCCATCTCACCCCCAATGAATCTGCGCATGCGTCCTCATTACCGTGGGTAGGGCAGGGCGCCTGGATTTGGGGCGCATAATTGGCAACGTCCCTTCCGGCACAAACGGCGCGCTCTGTCGCCTCCTAGAAAACGCATGCGCAGAGAGGGCAGGGGCATGAGGAGGCCAGATCCTCCTCCCTTCCCTGACTCGCTCGCCGACGCACTGCGCAGCCGCACACCGTCGCTGTGGAAATGTCACGTGATAGAAGAGGTGTCCAATCCCGGATGTGCATTTCACCCTCAGGGCGCGGGTTCCTTCCAGCGTTCTTTACTGTACAGGCTCGAGCCCCGCGGTGGCCCGGCTAATCCTCAGCCACGCGCTGGTACCTGTCTCGCGCCGGGGGCGAGGTCGGCCACTGCCCCGCCAGGGCCTCGTTCGCGAGGGGGCGCCGACCAGTTCCACCTCTGCCAAGGCGTTTGCTGTCCTCGCCCCTGGCGGCGGCCTGGTCACCCGCCCGACGCCGCGGGAGCGCCCCGAGTCCAGCCGGGCCCCCCGCGATGGCGGCCCCTCGTCTGCCCGCCCCGGGACCCTGCGCTGAGCGGTGCCAACGGCTTTTGTCAGGCGCTGGCTGTGGGGCTCAGTGCAAAGGACAGCGGTTGCTAAATCGCCTGCCATGGGGGTCACGGGAGCCCTTTCCCGGTCTGGGGCCGAGGAGGCCCCACAGGCCGAAGAAGGCTCCTGTCCCCTGCCTCCCTTCCCAGCCACTCGCATCAGCTGCTGCTTCGACCCTGCCACTGAGTGGGACCTGGGAGGGCTGGTTTATTTGAGGTGGCTTTTAGACTGTGGCTGTGACTTGGTGCCTTGTCTTGGGGACAAGTTCCAGAGGGGTAGCCATGTTAGTTTAGGTCAGCCAAACCAGGAGTCCTGTTCCAAAGGGGTAGCAGTGTTAGTCTATTGTAGAAAGACAACAGAGTCCTGTGGCACTTTTAAAGACTAACAGATTTATTTATCGCATGAGCTTTCGTGGGAGAAAATCCCACTTAGTCAGACGCTTTGAAGATAGGAAAGTTACAGAGTGGGAGGAAATTAAATGCAGGGGTGAAACTTACCTTTACATGCTACAATGAGAGTCACCATGTTTACCATGGAGGAGGGCATGATAAGAAAGAGGAAGTGAGGGCAGGCTGCTGTGTTACCTACCTACCAAAACCTTAGGTGCTGAGCTGGGCCACTGCCACGGTTGGTAGGGAGAGCTATATCTGACACCTCTGGCTAAATATGTAGGCCTAGGCTGTACAAGAGGTTTTGCAGCAATATACCTATTTGGTTATGGTTATTATTTTTTTCTTAAGTGCAAGTTATTCTAATACAACCACAAGTGTGGCTGTAGTTATAGCAGAGTGGCTTGTTCTCTTTTCTGTGAAGAAGTAGTGTAGTGGAATAAGCACTCAGACTGGTATTAACCTCATTGATTTTAGGGGAGTTGTATGACTCTGCATATACTGGCATAGTTTATACAGTATTTGTGTAAGGAAGGTCAGAGATTGATATCCCAGGTTTTTACATTGGGGAGTGGGGGAATCACCTCCATGCAAGCAACAACAAAAATCACATATTTCACCAAGGGGTGATAGGCTGGCTGTCTCAAACATTTTTGCTTTGCAGAGGACATTAGACAATGTGGATAGGAAATGGGGGTTAAATATGTTTTTGAAAAGAATGCACACCCAACCGTATTCCTTTCACCGCAGCCCCCCTCCTCTTCTACCTTCCTCCCCATCTGTGGAATGATAAAACTCGCCCTTAATAAATCAGCTTATCATGGATCTCCTATACCTCTGCAGAGTTCAGAGCAAGATCAGGGCTTCAGTGTGTTACATTTGTTAATTGACCTTTGATGAAATGAAGACCGGGTAGCTGCATCAAAGACTGGTGAAGAATAAATGTTGAAATGAGCTGAGTTACATTTGAAATGAAATGCAATTTGTGGGTGTATATGAAGGAGACAAAGATTGGATGTATGTGAAGGAACTAAATTTTTAAGAAGATTGCCACTCACATACATCTTAAAATGTGTCTATATATCCTACTGAGTCTGAAAAATCTTTTTTCTGCAGGAATTTATTCCATCACATTGTGAACTAATTTATAGCAAGGAAACTATATTTATTAAAACCTGAATTTAGTAGATACAAATCTACACTGTTAAATCCACTGAAGTATAATATAAAATACCAAACAAACAATACAGAAGAATAAAATGTACCAAGTTGTCATAAAATACTGAAGTCACAAACCTGCAACATTCTTTTAAGTAAAAACAAACTAATACAAAAGCTATTTTAAAAATATTAACATTGTGACAAATAGACAAAAAACAGGGAATTCACAGTTGAAGATGCAGTGGTCAATGCACCAAAGTTGATTTTTGGTAGTATCTGGTTTTACACAATAAATGTAATTCTAATGCTAGTTCCCAGTTAAGTCCAGTGCTGGTTTGAGAGAAGTCAATTGCAAAACTGCCATTCATTTCAACAGGAAGATCTCTGTTTATTACACAACCCCGTCCCCAGCCCCCTATCCCAAACAAACCTTAAGCCATCTTATTTCCTCATGTGAAGCCATATTAATCTAAGTAATCCAGCTGGCCATAGGAGTGTCTAAAGGAAATAATATTCACCAGTTTTTCATATTTAATAGTGTTGCTATCTGTGGATTCAGTGTGTCTGCCATGAACACTGACTTCATTAGAAAACATCTTTATGGTTATTTCCTTTTAAAAGTGTATGTTTATAAAATTATCTAGTATATTAAAATACACTTCTTTCAAAGTACCCAGAAGCCAGCTAATGCATTCATTTTTCATATTTTGAAATCAAGATTCGAATCTGAATTAGGTTGCATTTGAAGACATCAATAACAGTAATTTGTATAAGGTGAAAGTTACCCTCCATGTGAAGGCTCTCTGCACAGATTTGATTGTTGTTTTACAATATGCACAGTTTGATATGATCTGCTACTTTCTATATGCTACTTCAGTCAAATTTTATAGTCTCACTCTGTATAGAAAAACAGAATAGTACCTGTCTGTTTAAAGTGTGTGTGGACAGCTGGGGTTGGGAGGGAGAGTCCCTGAAAACAAAATAAAAATGTTTCTCCACACATGATAAATGAGATTTTTTTAAATCCAGATGGAGGGGAAAATAACTCAATCTACTTTAGTTGAGACTTTTATACTACTTTTAAATGCAGAGAAAAGTTTTATACAGCAGAAAGTTAAAAATTCCATTAGGAAAAGAAATGTCAGTAGTCTTGTTATACTTTTAAAATAGTTCTCAGTTCCTTACAAATTAAGTCAAACCAGTTCTTACCCCAGATGATTATTCAGTAACAAATAATGTTTTTTAAGGCAAGGGGATTGGTTCACCACTATGTTAACTCCCATTTTGTGCTTGTATAAAGAAATCAATGGCAGAGGGGTAGGCCTGCTTCATCTATGTCTTATTCTTGTTTTACACTGGAAGTCAGTATTCCTCAGTTCTGTGTAAAGAAACTGAAATATGTTGTGTGAATTCTAGATATTATAACTGACTCCTTTAACTTTGCCATACTGGTTATCATATCATAGTGTAAAAGAATGCAGCTAGGGAGCATTGATAAGGACAGCTGCTGTTTCTGAGAACTACATAGCCTTGAAAGCTAGTGCTGTCCAGTCTAAATTGCTTTTCTGTTTCCCCTGAGTCTGGGAATTGCTATCTTGGCCTTGTCTCCCTAATAAGGATGGATTGTGGCTGTACCAATGAGAATCTGTAACTGTTTCCTGCAAAATGGACTCAGGGTCTATAAAGGATACTTTGCTACATCACGGAGGCAGAGACAGTCTTTGCTTTCTTCCCGTGAGCGCTCCCGTATTCTGAATAAAGTATAAGGTTTTACTGTCACACTCAAGTCTCTTGAATCAGAGTCTTTCTTCGACAATAGAACTTTATATCCAGTGAAAGGGAGCTCCATATAAAAAGTTTATACAAAACAAAAGAATATTCGGATTTCAGGAAATTTGGAAACGTCACAAAACTGATTGAATTTAACTTCCGCTTTAAAAATGCTGTCAATAAGTTATACATAGGTCCCAGCATACTCCTGCTGTTCTGCAGCTGTAGAGTTTGCTTCAGAATTGTGCTTCAGAATAAATTTGTCTTTTTTAAAAAAAAATTCTAGCTTCAGTAGTTGTTCAAATAACCTTGAAAAGGTTATCTGAATGATGAACCCACTATAATGTCACTTTCCAAATTTGCAGACAGATGGCCTGATGGGTTATCTACTTGTTTCAATCTCAGTTAGATAGTAACATCTACTTATAAATTTAAAATGTTGTAATTGTTAACTCCTTCACTTTTGATCATTTTAGCAAAAAAGGACCAGTTAAAGTATTCATCCCACAATCTCAAACCACCTCCCAAATGGCAGAAGACCCAACAGTTCCCCATTCAGCTGCCAAATCTTCCAGTTTTCCCCTAGCAGCTTTAGAGTACTGTTATACATTAATAATACAAAGGTCTGCAGCCAACGGGAAACTGAAAATGTAGGGAAAATGATTTTTAATATAAATAGCATGAAGGTTACCATATAAATTCTATTCAATTTTATATATAATTCATTTAAAAATTCATTTTTAATTTAAATGTAGCTGCTATAGAATTCTCATTATGCTTCTTCAGAATGCAGCAGCATCGAAGGACCACTGATGTAAAATTCAAGTTCATATTGCAGTAACATACATGGGGGTCTTGTTATATGATAATTTTTACCATTAATATAGCATGGACGTGGTCAACCAGAGATCTGTGGCTGCTAGCCAAGCACTCAGCTCTGGGCAGCACCACTGCCAGCAGCAACACAGAAATAAAGGTGGCAATACCAGGACCTCTGCAGGGCTCTACCCCCCCTTATTTTTCCATTCTCCTGCCCCTGGCTTTGTTCTCTAGGCAGGTGTTCCATTTGCTCCATCTTGGTTATGGCCCTATGGTTTGCACCAGATTGTCTGGTTATCAAAAAATTTGTAAGTATAATAATGCAGTGTTTATATCGTTCCAACAAATTTTTCTTAAACAAATAGTTCTACTGTGGCTTTTCCAAATTACCATCATTAATAAAGGTCCATTTTTACTTTTCTGTGATTTTCCATATCTTGCCCTGAATTCAGCCACAATTATTTGAAGATCATCCCGCAATTCAGAGAAGGTTTTTACTAGTAGTAAAAAAGTGAAGTTAGAAACAGTGGCATGATTAATTCTGACAGATGATCCATCTTTCTTCATAATACTGACAGTATCTGGATCAGTTTAATTAGTATGTGACTGTAATAAAATACCAGCCTAAAGAAGGCAACAAGTACCACAACCATACAATTCCTTTTTTATCAATAGCAATTACTATAAAATAAAACAAACAATGAGTTTCAACACTGTCAACCTTATGACATCTGTGTCACAATCCAAAAATTTGTATTCTTGTGAAAATTTATTTGCTACAATGTGATGAAAATTGACTTTTTTTCAGTACAGGCAAAATAAAAGCTCGTTGTAAAATAACAATCACAGCTTAGTGAAAACAGGTTTACAATGTTTAAAATGATCTTTAAAGTCAGGTAGTACTTCAGGGCTTTGGTTTGTTAGTATTCAGTTTTATGCTGAACAACTTCACAGTGCAAAAATAATTATATAACAGTATATTCTGAATGGTAGTCTTTAAAGCATTTAATCTTTCAGTCGTGGTGGCAGGAAAATGTGTTGCATACTTTTGTTAAAAAAAGAAAATGCACTGTTGCAATTAAAATTTAACTTTCTTTACTGTCTTTAATACAAAAACATCACTCAACACTGAAAATTTGACAGTGTATTCTACAAATTAATGTGCCATGGACAGTAGCAATTGGAAGGTCTGGGGAAAGTAACATTAAAGTGTTTTATAAAAATAAATTATATCGCAACCACCACCAAACAAAATCTAGCAGGTGCCTTAGACTTTGCAAAATAAGTAATATTCAGTTGGCATTATGATTGCTTCTCTCTCTCTTTACATATTTTCAAAATATCAATAAGGCCATTACTTTTAAAAACTCTACAAATAATAATCCAATGGAAGCAGTAAAATACTTCTGTAAGTGATCAGTAGCACAGGAGATAATGGTGATAGTGGCAGAGAGCTTCAACAGTGATCCATCCAACTGGTGTGGAGAGGAAGTGCACACATAGTAGACTACATTGGGTATGGTATCTCATCTAGAGTTCATGCGTAACTGATGAATGATGACACTCTCTAAGAGAAAAGAGCAAAACATTTGCTATTATATAATTGGAAATAAATAATTTTTAATAAAGTTGATCAAACTTCGCATTTATATAGTGCTTTTTTATTTTCAGAGAATCTCAAAGGCATTAATTAATCCTCACAACACACTTGTGAAGTAGGTATTATTCCCATATAAAGATGGGAGACAGATAGAGAGGAAATATCCTGGCCAGTGCAACAGAGAGAGTCTGGATTAGAGCCAGGATTAGAATTCAGGAGTTTTGTGACTTCTAGTTCAATATTCAGACCACATCTGTCACTATACAAAAATCAATTAAATATATAAACACGTCTATCAAATTTGCATATTGACTGTCTCTCCCTCCCCCTTCATAGGTTGCTTGTCCTCTTAAGCATAATAATGTATGTAAAGATTTACATGCCTGATTACCTACATACTCAGTAGTCATATTGAAGACACTGAATTACCCATATGCTTAAAGACTTGGTAACATGCTGAACTTCAAGCAAGCAAGTAGTCTAAATTAGTAGTTCTCAAATTGGGGGGGGAGACAGGACCCCCCAAGGGACCACAAAATGGATTGTGAGGGTGCCATGGATGGAGTTAGGAGGAACATGCTCCCCCAAAGTTATGATGATAGAGCTGTCTCCCCCTGGCTGAGAGCAGGGCTAGGCAGTAGTGGATACCTTGGTGCTCACATGGGCAGGTACCCCTATGAGGGGAATGGAGTCAGGAGAAGGCTGAGGGCAGAGGGTCTGAGACTGCTGGTGGAGCAGGAAACAGTGTCAGTCCAGCTCCATGCTCTGCACTTTGCACAGCTGCTTCTGTCTCCAGTCAGAGTGCTGCTCTTTGCAGCTGCTGCCCATCTTCTGCAGTAGTAGTAGCCCTTCACCGCTGTTGGGCATGCTCCCCATGTCAGCTCCAAGAGACAGGAGCATCGCTACCTGAGGATAATCCCAACGAGGTGTGATCCTCCACCGATGCCACTATTTTCTCTGGCAGGTCACATTGGGCTCTGGAGCTAGAGGGAACCTGCTGCTATCCCCCACCGTCTTGAGCACATAGGCCCTGTTTTGTTTTGTTTTTCCCCTGAAAGTGGGAGTGATGGGGGATACAACTGTTACACAAAAGTCTACGGGGTCTTCATTTGAAAAGTTTGAGAACCACTAGTCTAAATGACTTAAATGTATTCACAGGGTAAAATCTTGGCCCTACTGAAGTCAATGATACTTTTGCCATGGTCTTCAACAGGGACAGGATCTCACACATAATGCATAAAGCTGAGTGGGTGTCGTGTTGGTAAAATAAGAGCTTATGTTTGTTTTGTGTCGAATATAAGAGGTCCTTGATTCTAATCAGTCTTTTGGTAGTGCCTCAACAAATATTAAATATAAATTAATTGTCCTTTAGTCTAAAGTAATGTGTTTCCATTTCAGACAAGCTATTTATGAAACTAGAGTTTAATCATAAAATTTAAATTTCAACCTACAGTGTAGCTTTAAAGAAAAAATATTGTGGGTTTTAAAATTATAAAATTGCATTTGAGAAATTTGAAATACAGTATGAGGTGCCTTTTGAAAGCATTTATTTCTACAGTTGAAACTTCTTACATAATTACTGTGATTTTCTCCACATCTCTGTTTTCAAAAGCCATTTACAGATTGCAAAATATAAATTCAATATATCCTTGCCACTTTTATTAACCAGTCCCTATGCTTCATCTTTAAAAAAAGAAAAAACGGTTTGTAGAATGTATGATTGGGGGAGCGGTATAATATTGTAATTTTTCAAATGGAAACAAAATTTAAATATTTAAATATTTTCATTTACTCTTTATGCCAGAATATTACCACTAGATGGCATATTTTCATTATTTTACTCATATGTATAAAACAAGGCTAAGACAACAATTAGGAGAATGTGGGATCACAAGTGAAACAAAGGGATTTCCCAAACAAAGTGTATTCCTCTACATTTAATTTACCATTTACATAAAGTTTTCAGCCAGATACGTCTACTTTTTCTCCCAGAATTGAATAAAGAACATAAAAGAATCAAACTGTAGTAAAAGTTAACTTTCCCACCAATGCAGTTTTATAATTTCAGGCTCTTGGAGAATATTAAGAAACGTAAAACCTGTATTTGCTTAAGATCAAATTCTACTTATATATGAACACATCTCCAGTTAATTTCATTTGGAGTCACATGATCTTATTTTAAGAAGAAAATGGTTCTAAATATCCAGCATATTATTTATATTATATATTTATACATGGACTTAGAGGACAAAATTTACAATTTAAAATAAAAAATTTGGCAGGCACAAAATGTCATCTTCCTCGTACAGGACCAATTAATAACTGAACAGTGTAATAAAATACCGTAGGTTTCAGAATCAAAGGCTTCCTCTTATAGACCAAACATAACTATGCAGGAGAATTCCAAAGGGGTAGCTGTGTTAGTCTATTGTAGAAAGACCACAGAGTCCTGTGGCACTTTTAAAGACTAACAGATTTATTTATCGCATGAGCTTTCGTGGGATAAATAAATCTGTTAGTCTTTAAAAGTGCCACAGGACTCTGTTGTCTATGCAGGAGAAAGTAAGACACTAGAAAAGATTAAGAAGTCATACATTGTTTGTACTTCCATTATTAATTTCTTCATTCATTTCTTTTACACCTCATGCCTTAGAATCCAATCATAAGACTGGAAGGGATCTCAAGAGGTCATCTAATGATCCGCTCCCCAGCAGGACTAAATATTATCTAGAATAGACCATTTTTCATAGATGGTTGTCTAATTTGCTCTTTAAAATCTCCAACAATGGAGATTCCACAACAACCCTAGGCAATTTATTCCAGTACTTAGCTACTCTGACGGTTAGGAATTTTTTCCTAATATCCAACCTGAACCACCCTTGCTGCAATTTAAGCCTATTGCTTCTTGTCCTATCCTCAGTGATTAAGTAGTATGATTTTTCTCTCTCCTCCTCCTTACAACCTCTTATATACTTGAGAACTGTTATCATGTCACTTCTCAGTCTTCTCTACATTAAACACATTTTTTTTTCAATTTCTCCTCATAGGTCATATTTTTTATATTTTAATAATTTTTGTCTGGACTTTCTCCGATCTGTCGACATCCTTCCTGAAACGTGGTACCCGGAACTGGACACAATACTTCAATTGAGGCCTAATCAGTAGAGTGACAATTACTTTCATGTCTTGCTTACAAGACCCCTACTAATACATCCTAGAATGATGAATGCTTTTTTTTGCAACAGTGTAACACTGTTGATTCATATTTAGTTTGTGATCCATTCTGTAATACTCTGCTATGGAGTCATTCATGTGATAAATACATTTGTTAATCTTTAAAAGTGCCACAGGACTCCTAGTTTGTTTTGCTGAACTAGACTAACATGCATATCCCTTTGAAATTTCCCATTTTGTATCTGTGCAATTGATTGTTCTTTCCTAAGTGGAGTACTTTACCTTGTCCTTATTAATCTTCATCCTATTTACTTCAGATCATTTCTCCAGTTTGCTCAGATCATTTTGAGCATTAAATCTATCCTCCAAAGCACTTGCAACCGCTTCCAGTTTGGTATCATCCACAAACTTTATAAGAGTAGCTCTAAGCCATTATCCAAATCTTTGATGAAGATAGTGAACAGAACTGGACCCAGACCCGGCAGGATCTTACTTGATATACCCTTCCAGTTTGACCGTGAACCACTGATAACTACTCTTTGGGAACAGTTTTCCAGCCAGTTATGCACCAACCTTATAGGAGCTCCATCTAGACTGTAGTTCCCTAGTTTGTTTTTGAAGTCACATGAGACAGTATCAAAAGCCTTACTAAAGTCAGGATATACCATATCTACTGCTTCTCCCATCCAAAAGTCTTGTTACCCTGCTGAAGAAAGCTATCAGGTTGGTTTTTGTTCTTTGACATGATTTGTTCTTGACAAATCCATGCTGACTGTTACTTATCACTTTATTATCTTCACAGTTTTTGCAAATTGATTGCTTAATTATTTACTCCATTATCTTTCCAAGTACTGAAATTAAGTTTACTGGCTTATTCCCCTTTGTATAGATTGACATATTTGCTCTTTTCCAGTCCTCAGGAAGCTCTCCCTTCTTCCATGACTTTTCAAAAATTATGTATAATGGCTCAGATACCTCCTCAATTAGCTCCTTGGGTATTGTAAGATATATTTCATCAGGTCCTGATGACTTGAAGACATCTAACTTGTCTAAGTAATTTTTAACTTGTTTTTTCCCTATTTTAGCCTCATATACTACCAATTTTTCACTGGTATTCACAACATTAGACATCCAACCGCTACTAACTTTTTTGGTGAAAACAAACAGGAGAGTCACTTAGTAATTCTGCCATTTCCATATTTTCTGTTATTGTTTTTCCCCTCTCATTGGGTAACAGGCCTACCCTGTCCTTTGTCTCCATCTTGCTTCTAACATATTAGTAAATGTTTTTTTGTTACCCTTTATATCTCTAGCTAATTTAATCTTGTTTTGTGCCTGGACCTTTCTAATTTTGTCCCTCTATAGTTTTATTTGTTTGTAATTTGACTCTTTTCTGAGTTTCAGATTATTGAAGATCTCCTGGGTAAACAAGGGTGATCTTTTGCCATACTTCCTATCTGTTTTATGCAATGGGATAGTTTGATCTTGTGCTCTTACTAATGTCTTTTCTAACATTTCACTTTGACATTCTAGTCTTATAATATTTGAGTTTGACATTCGACTCTGTATCAGAGAAATAATTTATGTATTCTTGCTATTAAAATAGATGTTTAAAGAGGCGTTTGTCTAAAATTTTCATAGGATATATTCTGTCACAGTGATGTAGGAATAACCCAATAATGGTTAGAGAGAGTGCTTCTGGGACTACAGATTTCACAGTTTCCATGAGCTATAAATTCACTTAAGTAAGCAAACAAAACAATTTACTCTACTGATAAAATGAAATGAAGACATCTGTATGGATAGGATCAAATTCAGATTTAAATTATACCAGTGTAAATAACAGTTCATTTAGTTATTTGCATTTACACTGTTGTAAATGAGTTTAGAATCTGGCCTGTAGTGAACAATTTGCATTGCACCTGGCCAATTTAGATAGTAATGGCACATCTATTGACATTTTAACATTTGAAGTTTAAATTAAATTTCTTATAATTTACATGAATGGATAATTCCAAATGATACAAAAAATATATGCATAGAGCCCTGCATGGATACAAATATGTGGATCCGCATGTGATCTGCATCTGCAAGAAATGTTCCGCGGATGCGGATATCTGCATATTTGCAGGGTTCTAGCCATGCACAGATAAAAATATGTGGATCTGTATCCGATCTGCATCTGCAAGAAGTGGTCTGCGGATATCCGCACTGTATCCACGGATGCGGATATCCACGGATATAATGTGGATATCTGCAGATTTGCAGGGCTCTATATAGGCACTAGAGAAAAAATAAACTTCAGCAATAAAAGTGGAGCATCATGTACCAATGTAAATATTTATGACCTTTAAAATCCATTTTAGAAGAGTTTTTAATATGGAAAGTTGCTTAGATTTGTATTTTGCAAAAACCCATAAAATAAACACACATATGGCCCTACATGGTTTTGTTCCTGCAACCGATAGCTTCTAATTTGAAAGCAGTTAACCCTATTGATATTTTCCAAAAAGCCAAATAAGAGCATATACCAATTGGTAAGATAGTTCTGAAGTGAAGTCAACATCTATAATGGCAAATGTTAGAAAGAGCTCTGTCTGGGAGAGCTCAGTCAAGGTTAAAAGAATGAGAATTACTCACACAGATGGAGGAGAGAAAAACATTCCCCTTAATGAGAACAAGTTTAAAAGATGAGCTCACAGAAACCAGCATAGTGCAGGTTTCAAACTGATTCAGTGATGTCAGCAACTGCTATGCGATAAGAACATAGAATTGGTTTGAAAACAATCCTTATTGTGGCCTGTGTCAAAAACCTGAAATACAGTAACAGAGTAGCTTTCCATTTTTTAAAGATATGCTCTTGAAATTCTGACCAATTACCTAACATTAGTGTTAACCTTGAGAGGGTTTGAAAAGATGTTTAACAAGTTTTAGGTAAGAATCTGGTATTTAACCTATAACTGTCACGAAGCTTTGCAGACCAATGTTGTTTTAGAGTTATGCACATGATATTTATCACCAAGTTATTGGTTTTAGGGTTAAATACTGTCATGAACATACTGTACAGTCATATTTATAAAAATCCCAAGGTGTAGTTTGCTTTTTTAATCACAGTAAAGGCTGGCACAAAAGAGTAAACAACTAAAGATCAAAGTGTCCATAAGAATTCAAGCTACTGTTTGCTTAGCATATTTTAAGATAAGAAAGAAATCCCCTGGAATAGAGGTTGTATATCATTATGAACTAAATTCTGCAACCTTTCTCACCCTGAGCAGCTCTTATTCAGATCGGCATCTCTGTTAAGGGCCATGGCCCTATATGTCAGTAAAAAAAAAAACTTGTGTTAAGGACCAGATTTAAAATAAAAGGTCAACAGGGAAATTCAGTTATGGAGGCTACTCTGTCCTTAACTCCACACACAGATGCTGGAACAATCTTGTGACATAATGTGACTCATTGTTCCGAGGCCTTTCTCACAGACAGCTATATTGTAACAGCCATGCTTCTTTCACTAGGCAAGATTTCTAAGATGTTCAATGGATTATTTTATTGTAGTCACCAACCAGATTGCTACCTTCATGGGAAAAGACACTCTGAACGGTATGATCAAGACGCCTAAAGATCAACTTTTTAAGACACTGTGTTACAAGCCCTCATTTTTGCAGTTCCCTTCCCACCTGTCCCGTACTTAAAGTAGTAAATGTCAGGTAAATGAAAACATATTAAAAAATACTGAACTCACCTCATTTTAACTAAACTTAAAGAGATATCTATAAATACTTCTAGTTTTCTCCAGTTTATATATGTAATCCCCTCCTTTCCTCCCTGGGTTACTTGGGAGCAGGCAACACATGTGTGTGCACGGGCACCTAAATTTAATGGCAAATGGGAGATCCTGAATATCCCAGTGGTGATGTTGGCTTAAGTGGGAATCCTCTATTCACTCTTCTGCTGCAGTCCCCTTGCTTTAAAGGAAATTAAAATTGGCGGTACCTCCACCTGGCTGGATCCTGTACACACACAGTGGTGTGCCTTGGGAGCCTCCAGGACTAAACCCATGCTGATAAGAATAGTAATCACAAACCTTTACTTAACAAAGAAAACTTAAGACAGGATGAATAAATCAATTAGCACACAGAATACAAGAATAAAGGAAATTAAACTAACTAGCATTTATGTGTAACCCATATGCCTAAAAAAAGGCTCTCTCTTTGAGACCTACTAAGGGTGGGTTACTGTTGCTGGGCAGGTTAGCTACGCACAACTAGAAACTTCTAGAAGCAGGGAGTGGTAGCATTTTTGAGCATTCTCCACAGGGTGCCCTGCTGGTGCGATGCGGTGTGGTCAGTCAGATGACATGAGAGCAGCAGTCTGTGCAGACAGCGGGCAGGAGCTGTTTTGAGAAGAGCCCATGTGCTCAGTTTTCAGGAGAGAAGCTGAGCCAGGAGTGAACAAGATGTTTTCTCCCTCTAATGGAGTCATCTGCAACATATTTTGCAGACATGCATATGGGACTGAGGGCTGGTTGCAAAGGAGAAGGAAAAGCCTGCATGGAATTCTATAGCAGATTCCTGCAAAGGAAGAAGAGGACAGCTATTTCTAGCCACTCAAGCCTCTACATTCGAACAAAGACTGTAGCTGAGAGTTGGGTGAACTCCACCTGGATTTTGGGACTCTTGGGTATCTTTCATGCGGGGGTTTCTGTAGGGATTGTTCTTGGTTAATTGTATTTTGTTTTCTTAGGATAAGGTTCATTTAGTTAGTAGTTAATAAAGTTCATTGTTATGTTTGTTTTTAGTAGTATTTTAATGTGGGAGGGTAACTCTGAGCAATCTTTGCTGTGAGTCCCATACAGACTGGATCCTGGGTCTCCAGCGGCTTTCTCCACGGGGATTGGGGTGTATTTCTGTGAGGCACTGGAGAAGGGCAATTGAATTAATTTTAGCCCACCCGAAGGTTACATATGCAGCCACAATTACCCCACCTCCGGAGTGCACACTCCCCCAGAGTTCAAAACACTGACCCCTTGCTTGCATGGGTGTGCTTGAAGGTCTGATGAAGGAGATGAGACAGTGCTCCGCTGATTCAGTGTATTAGTCCAGTCACAGCACCACACTGAAGTTTTGGAGTGGACCCAATCAAATATCAGTAGTCCTGGCCCTGGCTCAGAGGAACCAGCACTCTGCTTCTTCTTAGGCCCAGTCTCTCTGCAGAGTCCCTTCCCTTTACAAGCCCTGCTCCAAAATGATGGGGGGGGAGGGGGGAAAGGGGGGTTCTCACACCACCTTTACTGCAGGCCCAGTTCAGCCAACTCCAGGCTCTGTCTCTGCTTTGGGTTGAACAGTGCCACCAGCCTCCGAAGCTCCCTGCTCGAACAATCTCTTGCAGGCTCTCAGCAGCAGCCTCGGAATCCCCTGGAGTAGTCACCAGCAGCAGCTTTCAGGAAGGGCCATGAGCTCCTCCCAAAATGGAGTCCACCATCCAGAAGTGTCCTCCCCTGCCTGGACAGAGCCAGGGTCTCCTCCCTTTCCCCCAAGGCATGATGTTTGTTGTAGTCTCCTAATTAAATTCAGAGGCCCCTCAAGTACAGGGTGCCTACATATCAAATATTTAATTTCCCTGGATCATACATTATACCCTTGTACATCAATACTGAGTAAATTAATTTACATTACCCTCTGGTTTACATCAGCCCTTGCAATTTATTTTTCTTTCCTTCTGAAAAGCCTAGTGAATTTGGACCTGCCCTCTTCTTGCTACGATTTGTTTAAATAAAATTAGTGAATTTAACTTTTTCAGATTTTTTTCCTACAAATATTCACAAGTTTTTGTTTGTTTGTTTGTTTGTGGAGGTTTTTTTCCCCAGACTAGTCTCAGGGTTGGTCTATACTGCCGCGCAATTCCTTGCGTATCTCTCTTTGATTGCCTACCTTCTACTTACCACACTGTCTTCAGCAGCCTGAGCCAAAGGGAGATACCTCCCCTTGGATTCAGTGCTATTCCTTCTGTGGGGCTGTGATCTTCCAGCACTGGCGTTGTGATCAGCTGAGCGGGTCTTCACAGACCTGATCAGTTGATCAGGGAGATCGATCTGACGGCGGCAAATTCGCCGCCATCAGTGAAGACAAGCCCTAAGAAACACAGTTTTGCTTTGTTCTGATTTCTTGACCTTTTGCTGGATTGGCTATGGATCAGAAATGTTTCTGATCTAGTCCTGGCACTAGGCTCTGCTATTGAATCCTCAACATACTCATCTGACGTGTCAATTCTTTTTCCTCTGGGGTTACTGGATTCCTTCTCACATCTCCTGATAACTTCACAAGGGATACTTCTAGTTAGACTCTCCAATTCTAGTGTGCTGTGGATGCCCTGGATTTCTGTTTCCAGCTGATGGTTTCTTCTTCAGATAAACTAGTGTCTAAAATCCCATCCAAAACAGGTGCAGCTTTCAAAGGCAGGCACATTTAAACTATTGTCCCATATATATCATCAGTTAAGTTAAGTTTCTTTTTTAAAAGCATGAAAAAGAAGGGGTAAGTTACCTAGAGTTCATTACTATGGGCAGGTCTACACTAGAAACACTACAA
Source organism: Pelusios castaneus (assembly GCA_007922175.1). NCBI lineage: Eukaryota > Metazoa > Chordata > Testudines > Pelomedusidae > Pelusios > Pelusios castaneus. Next base: position 549,579 of record ML685869.1, read on the forward strand.
CAGTACAACTGCACCACTGTAGTATGTCAGGTGAAGACGCTCTATGTGGACAGGAGAGCGCTCTACCATTGGCATAATTATTCCACCTCCATAAGAGGGGAAGCTATGTTGGTGGGAGAGAGTGGACAGTGCTTAGGTCGCTTTAACTTGCGTCACTCCAGAGGATGTCTTTTTTACACACCTGAGTGACATAAGTTAGATGGACTTAAGCGGTAGTGTAGACCTGCCCTATATTATATCTTATGCTACTTTGCAGCATTTAAAATTATTTTGATCTGAGTGGAAGATTGGTTTAGCGTCAGCATATAGCACCATCATGACCTTTTAGCTTCATGTTATTATGTTTAGAACTGCTGAAAAAGGCCAGATAGTTTAGAAATAAAAAAAGCTCACTAATGGTTAATGGACAACTTGAGGTATGGGTCGTTTACTTGGCATACAATTAACTGGAAGGATTTGATGCACTTCTGGCCAGTAACTCATTAATTCCCATGAAGCAGCTCTGAGTTTTGTTCTGCTGTCAGACAGCTAAATATATATATGTATACACATCAACTCCTTCAAAAGTTGATTCAAGGTGCATGTTAATGGGAGATGCTTGAGGACCTGTGAAAATCAGGGTCAGTATGTTCTGTGGTATTCACTAGAAGGGCGTGTTGTCCATGAAAGAAGAATAAGAGTACCTTCAAGAAAGCTAGATGGGAAGTAAGCTCTCTAGTGGCAATGTCTGGATCTTTAATAGAGTAGCAGCCCAAAATACGGATTAAGTATAAACATTGCCTGATTCTACCAGAGTTTTGTTTGCCTCTTCTGATAGACTCTTCTTTTAATCTCTCCTTCCCAAGAGAAACTAATCTCCCAACTCCTTGGGTCATTGCACATACTCCGCATTTTATTTATTAACTGTATTTATTCACTTCAACAACTTAACTTCTTCACTTAGCATTTTCCCTCCATGCATTTTGTGCTACACTTGTATTCTTCATGCTGCATCAGTAATCTTCCTTTCTCTATTTTCCTGCAGCAAGGGCACCCACAACTGCTGGACTCTTAATAACTTATTCAAATGATTAAATCATTATATAGGTTTTAAAATGCACCTTCTTGCCAAGACAGAGTATGTCAAGTTGCCTCAACTGAAAGTTCCTTTATTGTATCTTACTTGTGTGGCAATTGATCATTCTAGGGAAATTCCCATGACAATTGTGATGCTATCAAACAAAACAGTCATCATGACATCACTCATCTGCACCCAGAACCATTTCCATGCTGAAATACTTCCTTAAAACATGCTTAAAAATGCAAAGACTTCAGTATAACCAGAACACAAACTGGGTCTGTATTTGAGATAGACACATACTAAACTTCAGGGAACAAGCTGGAATTCAGGGTAAGTTATATGCAAATCTCTCTGTTCCTGAGCAAAGTTCTCCAACAATTACTTCGTACCATTCACTGTTTGTGTTAAAGAATATTCTAAGACAGGAGAACTCTTGGCCCCTGAAGTCAGACTATAGCACACTTTCTCATTATGGGCCTGAGCCAAAGCCTACTGAGTCATTCCATTGACTTCCACCGGTTTTGGATCAGGCCCAAATTGTGCCTGTAAAAAACCCCCCAATCAATTTCAGCGCTTTCCGAAGTGTGGTCTGTGAATTGCTGCTGATCCACAGAGAATAGGTCATCACATAGTGCTGGCTCCACCTCTTTGTTCCATCTACAAGACTTCATTAAAAGAGACTTAAAAATGCATGGTTTTTCTAGCATTATTTATGTAGGCAAACAATTGCTTTACTGGTCTCAGGAATGTTAAGCAATTTTGAAAAGGGAGAAAAAGGGGTCTGTGCAATAAAGAGAGGGATGGAAGGTGGTCCCATGAGACAATCTCTTAAGAAGTGGCCTACTCTATCAATAAGTTCAAGAATCCCTGAACAAGATCAGTGTATAAGAGAGGCTACTTAGTCAGACTCCATTGACTACAAATATTACCAGCCTGCAACTAGCTTTTTACCCCAGCATAGAAGCAAAGTAATAGTGTTAAATTAAAGTCAAGACACACACACACACACACCTGTTAGTTCGTTACGTTAAGCAACAATTTCAGGACTTAATTAGCAAATGCAAACGCCAGCAATAACATACAGGGGGCTGATTTCCATGGTAGCAGTAAAACCTGCACAACATACCCCCTTAGCCACTGCCCTCAGCCCTTCCCCCCTCCCAGGGAGGTAGAGCTGTTGGCTGAAGATTTCTTCAGTTCTATTTTCATAGACTGAGTCTCGGCATGAGGCTCGAATTTTGTCACATTTCCTGCTCCTGGGGCTGCCACTATTGGCTTTCCTGCTTTCATACCTTTTGACACAGGAATACGGGTAGGTGTAGGTCTCTGTGATGACCCATCCTGTCCTGTCTGCAAGAGAGAGAAACAGAAAGGAAATACTTGTAAGCAAGTCTTTTAGGAGCTTTTCTTTAACAGATCCTAATTCTGTACAGTTCATTATTTATTTCTTCACATTTTAAAAATACATTCAGAAGCACCCCTCCAGTACATAGGCACTGATCCCATAAATTAAAAATCACAACATAAACAAAGAACAGGCCACAAATATATCCACCCCAGCCTAGGCCCTTTTCAGCGTACATAGAAGATTAACAAATCTGAGCTCTCGTGTACCCATGGTGGGAAGCAAGTTCCAAAACAGAAGACCCCTCAGATAGAATGTCTTGCCACTCAGCTCCCTTTCACTTATATTGGGAGTGTCCCAGCTTGAATGCCTCAGCTACTCTCAACGATGGCAAACTATCACAGGAAGAGAGATTATCTCTCAGCCAACCACGTCTGTTGGGCACCTACATTATTTAATTAGTATTCAGCATTGTAATCAGTTACTGCACAGTGGTGAATATCACGCTAGAGAAGGACTCAAGATGCAGAGATCACACCCAAACTTTAGTTTACTGGTGTTCAGTTCCAGTATTTTGGATCATTAGAGATGGGGGCCAAGAACAAAGCTCTGGACTGGATACATATGGCCCCCATCTCTAATGATCCAAAATACTGGAACTGAACACCAGTAAACTAAAGTCTAGATTCATACTTTCCTAAAGATCAGATCCAGTGAATTGGGCTAATCTTTTATTTTTGTTTTGTTGAAGGTTTGATGGTAGAGAGAAAAAAGAGGATGAAGTCTCTAGTCCCTTATCTACATTCATGTAGAAAAGATCAGCACCTTTAGGGGAAGACATGGACTAGAAGATCTAATGGGTCTTTTCTACTCCCTGTTGATATGCAAGGTCCACATATTCTGTAACTAAATAATTTGGAAGCCATTCTTTGCCACATATAGAGAAAATGTACATAGCCTTCATGGTTGAGAACAAAACATAATGTAAATGTAAACAGATGCAGTTTGCCATCATTAGTCTGCACAGAGAGATATGCATTGCCCTATTTATCTCAGAGGCCTTTTTAAATTTGAAACTTAACTAACATTATTAACTGCTTCACCGCTGATCATTTTAAACAGAAAAACCAAATAAACAAATTAATGCACAATCCCCCAATTCCAGAACACCTCTTCAGTTTCCAGGAATCCGAACTATCCTCAACCTAGTAGCTAAAACACTTCCAGACTCCCTGACAATTTCTACATAGTAATTTTGCAGTGTAAAGACCAAATCTGCACCACAGTGAAAACAGCAAATGTGGAAACAACATAAATCATCAAAATAAATAGTATTGGTGGCACTTTGTTGATTGTAACAATTATTTGCACATTACAAAGCTTATTTTAAAATAATCATGTGGATCTGCCACAGAATTTCCAACCTGCTGCACCAGACTTCAGAAGAATCTAGGGGGCCTTTGCCACAGAACTGAATTTCAACTTGCCATGGAGAACACAGGGCCCTGTTTATATATTCCAAAAGGAGGCAAACCACCATCCTTCCCAGTCAATCAGCACTCTGTTACTTAGTGTTCAAAGAACAATACAAAATCATATGCACACACACACACACAACAAATAAAATAAATAAAATCACAACTGGGAAATTTGAATGCTGACTGACTGGAGGGAAGCAAGCCATTTTCAACAACCAAAAGCAGCATTTATAACATAATTTAAAGGAACTCACATTATTATATCAAACCAAGTAAGGTCCATAGAACATGGTAGGGCACAACGTGCGAATACATTCTATCAGAGGTGGAAAATATGTCAACGTACCATAGAGCCAAAATGACAAATATCCTATACTGCCTGAAAGCTTTTCTCAGTGTGTAAAAATACGGCTATTGAATTAAGTTGCTGGAATCTCAGACATTTCTTGAGTTTTCATGACATGTACATTATTAACTGAAGATTTTGGCACTTTACTGGGCTCATGTCTAAAACACTCAATCACTGAAAAGTATTGTGACTCTTTCCCTCCCACCCTCAAAGTGGTGCACTAACACATCGCATACCATAACTGATACCAGCGCAATACACAAGTCCAAATATATTTTTTCCCTGATAAGGGAAGGGAAAATTTGCACAGGTAGCTGTATGCAGATCCCCACAGTCTGGCCAATGTGACTGAATCAACATGCAGACTGTGCTTCAAACACCCTTTTGCCAAAGTTGGTTCTAGGAGTGTACAAGCAGCATGGCTGCTTTTGGGACCAACTTCCAGGGGATGCTCTACCCATGTGCCACTTGTTTCTCTCTCTCTTCCCCCTTTGTTTTTGGTGATTTAGTTGCTTGTCTGGGGCATCTAAAACATTTTTTCCATGGCCAGGAAAATGGCTAGTGCGACTCCTGTCAGTCCCGGTGGCTCCCTTCTGTCTTGCACATTTGCAGGTGATGGCATTTTTTTCTGCTTTCTGAAAATATACAGCATCAGCCAGAATTTGACTCTGTATGCCTTTATTAAGTTAAGGTGGGACACCTGCCTCGTTAGGACTTGCTGACTAGCCGAACTGTTCTATTCCCAGAAGTACACACTAGTGGAACTTTATAAGTGCCCAAAACTAAATGTGTAAATATATTAATATATATTAATGGAGGAATAAACACATGCAACTGCCAAGGCTATTTACTTTAATAACAGCAGTTCACTGCCCAATATACAGACAATACTAAAAGTATAATATTCAAAGTGTTTGCAATGAGGATGGTTGGTTGTTTTAAACAAACAGCGGTGATTTGGACTGTTTGAAAGGTTAGCATATACTTAAGCAGTTTATAAGACAAATACAATTGAGTGTATTTTATTATTATCCAAGAATGGCTATATCACTTGCACATTATCTGTTGTCACATTTTTAAATATGTGAGTGGCAAAGTGGTGTGGAAGGGACATAAACAGCCATAATGCAATAGAGGACTGGGTCCCAGGCCTGTAAGAATGGCTCAGGAGGCATGTAGAATACACTGATGAGGAAATTACAGGACTGTTAATCCTGGATTTTTGTGGTTTGCATGAGTTAGCCAATCACATCAGCAACTGAGCCTGCTGGGGGCACTTAGATAGATTTTTGGAACATAAAAATAGACACACTAGAGGGTATGTCAATTAAGAAAATACACTTTGTCCTAATTGGTCCAAACATGAAATTACAGCCGCCATCTTGGAATCACCATGCAGGGAGGTTTCACAGCTCTGGCATGGGCAGGACTTTTTAAAATTACATGATTGACCCTATAGAAATCATGGTTCTGCCCAGTTTTGTTCTGCCCAACCCTAATTTCTATAGTTAAGACGAAGTTAAAACAATGGCAAATCTGACATAAAACAGACAAGAGCCAGGAACTTTGGAATTAAATGTCTTATTCTGCTCTTTATTCACCCCACTGGGCAGTGTATTGCTACATGTATCATATCAATTAGTTGAAAGTGATCACTGTGCTTTGCTAGTGTGACTAAATGAAAAACTGAACCTACAGAAAACAGGCAGTTTCTCAACTGCCCTTTTTACGTCTCACAAGGCTCACCACAACTGGTTATAGACAGAGAAGGCCAAGATGGACCACTGAAAAACCAAACAGGGAAAATTCTGCTCTCCATTAACCCCGCTGGTACCCAGATGAACTCCAGTGAAGTCAATAGCATTAACAGTTTTTTTCAATTGCTCTTCCCCAAACTATGGTCTCAGACCGAGTCCACATTATGGCTTCCCTTCACCCTCAAGTCTGGGCACCTATCCCATGGAAGCCTCTGCTACTCACCACTGACTGAGTTCCTCGTGTGGAGGGTGTTGTAACTGGAGTTACAGTGATGGTACTTGTCACTTTACTTGCTCCAGGTCTGGAGGAGAAATGGGTTCTGGGGGAACGAAGGACGGTACCAGTCATAACCTCCTTTTCTGCAGCCGCATTCATTGCTCTGACCGTTATCATAGGACTAGCTCCCTCAGAAGCAGCACCAGGGGAACGTTTAAACTGAGACCCTAAGTGAATATGAATTTTGTTGTCCTCTGTTGTTATAATGTTGGCATTGGCATTGTACTTCCGGACTGGGGTTGGGACAGTTTGTTTTTCTGGTGTTACTTTGAAAACAGCCCTTCCCATAGTCATATCCTGCAAGTCTGGCGAGACAGAGATTTCCGTGGGTGCTGCAGACGTAGATACTGTCATAATCTGAATAGGGGATGTGGCTCTTTCCATGAAAGGAGCTCTCCCTCCATCCGAGGACTTTTCTCTGGAGAATGTCGTTATGGTAACAGGTGACATTGCACGTTCTGGGCCCAGTAAGTTCTCACTACCTTTTCCTTTTTGTGATACATTTGGAGAGGGAATGATGGTAATGCGTGGTTTCTGATTTCCCAAGGTTGGAATAAGAGTGGTACTTGAAAAGAATTCCTCCGATGTTGGGCTAGTTATCTCCAAAGTAGCTGTACTATTCTCATGATCTGGAGTCACCCGAATATGAAGAGGTTGCCCCTGCTTTGGTGAAAGCACAACCTCCCCAGGACTTCCTGGACTACCATGTGTTTGGGCTCCTTTCTCATGAGCTGCCTGGGACACAGTCTCTCTTCTTCTCATCCATGGTATCCAAGACTTCCTCATAGACAACTCATTGGCTGCTGGGGGATACCTGTCAAGCACAGACAAGCGCTCCATGGGTTTTTTCAGCCCTACCTGTCGCAGATTACTCATGATGTGATTTTCCTCTTGGAAGGATTTCCTTATAAATACAGCTGGGGTATCTTCTTCTCCTGCTTCACTGCTCACTGCATCAGTCTGCACTCCAGTGGATGTCACAGGAACATCCACCATTCTTCTACCATTCATGCTGGGTCTCAGGGCATGACTGTAACGCTTAGAAATCTCTAATTCTTTTGTTAAGTTTAGGACTTCCTGCCCCATATTTTTGTTTTTATTTTCTTCTTCCATAAATCTTTGCTGAAGAATGGAATAGTCAACTTCAAGCTGGGACAGCTGGTCTTCTTTGTTCATCAGCTCATGAATTTTTTCCTTAAGAGCTTGCACTTCTGACTTCAAATCTCTGTTTTTAGCCTCTTCTAACCGAAACCTGTGCCTCAATTCTGCTTCTTGACTCACTGCTTCACCCTTCTCTATTGCTTTGTTTTTGGCAATCTGAAGCTTCATTTCCTCCAGTTGTTGAGATAGGAAGTTAGCTTTGTCCCGCTCAGTCCGAAATTTCTGCTCCAGCTGATCATATTCATCCTCCGTCTTCATCAAGTCTCCCTCAACCACTTCCAATTGTTTGAGATGTTTTCTTAGTCTTTCAATTTCAATGGTTAGTTCTTTAATTTTGTTGTCCTCATGATAAGCATGTTCTGGTCCTTTTCTGGCTCGACCTCTTGCTATTTCTCTTTCTACTTCCTCTATACCATCAATTCTTTTCTTTAACAGATCAACTCTATAGCTCAGCTCAGAGGATTTTTCTTCTTCGCATTTCAGTTTCCCAATTAACTCATCTCTTTCCTTTGTTAAACTGGACACTTTTTCCTCCATTTCAGTTTTCAGTTTCAAAAACTTCTTACTTTCATCTATTAGTTTCTCTGTCACATCCATAACTTTGCCTTGTTCCAGCTTTACATTTTTGTTCAGACCTTCAACTTTTCTTTCTTCTTGCTTTATTTTTTCCATCATATTTTTTCTTTCATCCACCAGCATGACAGTAAATGACTTCAGCTTTGTAAGGTCCTCTTTTAAGCTTAGTTCAGCTTTTTCCAACCTACTTTCTGAAGATTCAAGATCTTTCACTCGAGTCTTCACCATGTCCAATTCACTTATTAAGTCTTTGGTTAAATTCTTTTCTTTCTCCAGATTTAAGTGCAGCTGGGTGCATTCAGACTTACTTTTACTAAAAGCGTCTTCCAGCTTCTCCAGTTCTGACATTCTCTTCTGCAGCTTTTCCACTTCAAGTTTCAGCTCTTTGCTATGGTGTTCTTCCTCTTGCAGTTTATTTTTCAGCTCTCTACACTGGGATTCAGTTTTTGTGATCTCCTCATCTTTGCCTTCCATTTCAAGCACACGCTTACGGAGGTTTTCAACTTCAGCCATCAAGCTAGAATTTCCACATTCACCTTTTGCTATTTTATCTCTTAATTCCTGAAGTTCTTCCTCAGCTTTTTGAAGATTTTTATTAGTTTCTTCCAGCTCCTCAATTCTACGAGTCAACCCAACTAGCTTAAGTCTCAGCTGTCTATTATGTGACTCTTGATTAACCAGTTTAGCAGTCATTTCCTCATGCTCTTGAGAAAATGATAATGTCTTGTGTTCAAGTTCTGCTTCTAACTTCATCAATTTTTGTCCATCTTCTTTTGTTTTTGAACTAATGACTCTAAGCTTTTCTTCTTCTTCCTTTAATTTCTGAGCAAGATCTTGTATTTTCTGACTTTGCTGACCAAGTTGTTCAATATGCATTTGTCTCTCATCCACCAGCATAAGTGCAAATGACTTGAGTTTGACCAGTTCGTCTCTCAGTTTATTGAGTATCTTTGTGTGTTCTTTCTCCTTGCGGGCTTGATAGATTTTTTCCTGTTCAAGAAGCTTTTTTAACCTGAAAAAAATGGAGAAAAAAAACCCAACTATATTATATGAGTGCATTTTTGCCTTTATATTTCATGTTTCAGCCACATTTTCTACAGGTTTTCATGTTACAGTAATGTCCCAGAGCACTTTTTCAAAACTTGGTTCCATGAGTCTCCCAAATCAGTTATTTAAATTAGCGAAGCTTATTGGAAATCACACAAAATCATTTCGAAAACCAGTGTCAAGTGTAAGATTTTATCCTCAACTATTGTAAACTACTACATATTTTTTCTGTTATCTATGTGTAACTATATTATCAACTGAGTTTCAGAATTCCTCTTTAATCCAATATATACATGGCATCATTCAGTTGCAGAGTGTGTTATCTTCAGTTGTAGAGGTGACAAAGAAGATTTTAACACACAGCTTTGAACTGAGCTACTCTTAAGGTATTTCTCAGGTAGGATGATGGTAGTGAAAGTGTACAGTTTACCCCACAGGACATATCGCTAGATTTAATAACACAGTTATATTGTGCCAGGTTTATAAGATGGAAGCCTTATTAGCTTGTACGTGCAAGGATGTGTGAAATGATATCAGAACTGAGTGAGTAGCTTCAAGCAGCTGTGCTCCATTTGATCTACATTGGTTAGAGGTGAGACAGCTGAATAGGAGTACAGCATGTCAGCACTCAGTTGGTTACCACTGAGACATTGCAGCAGTGGGAAATTAGTATAAAAATAAAAGTTTGGTGGCTTAATGACTGCTATGTAAAGATTTTGATGTGTTTATTTTCCTGGGTTCAATTCCATATACAATTCAGTACACAACTGGTACCACGCTATTGACTGTGAGGATCAGACTGATCAAAGATTTTGTTATAAAACAAATTCTCTACTTAACATCCAGTAATTAGACAGCAATTAAATTTTCTGACAATTCACAGAATATAAAGGCTGGTATATAAACTAGATCTCTTATTATCAGAAAAATTATTTAAATCTCTTATGTGTAATGATACTTTTTCAGCCCTATTGGTGTAACATTTCAAAGCAGAAACAAAGTACACTTGTATACATTTTACCCCTATGTTTTAAACCCAGAATATATGGATATCAGGGTAGAACAGTGCATTATTGAGCAGAGGTTTGTAAAAGATGTTATTCCATTAATACAAAGATACTGTTGTCATAGTGATATTTCTTGTCATAAATTTAGTAGTACTGCTGTAAACAAAGAAACAATATTGTTTTAAAGAAGATGCAGCTATGTTTACACAAATTATTGGGAAATTACATACTGTTCAAACCATTATCAAAGTACTCTCAGCTCCCATATCAAGATCTGTGCTTTCTTCAGTCTTTATCCAAACCATTTTAACCCTAACCCTAACCATTTTTGTTGGAAAAGCAACAGTGGGAGCAGGAACTATCAGGTATAGGATGCTGTAGCACAGCACAGAGAAAGAGGAAAGGGAAAGAGAGGAGACCATCAGGGTAGCTAGCAGAAATGGAAAGAAACTATACCAAGAAAGGGAGTAAATCAGTTTATCTGTTGCAGCCCCTTAGAGAGGTGAAAAAATGAAAGTGAAAGAAAGAAGATCCCCAAGCAACACTCACTATCATTATATAGTCTAGGGAATAGGTGCATAGGATGGCACTAGTAACACTAACCTCTGTCCAGTAAGTTTCTTAACAAACAAGAATTGCTGGACTAAGCCCCTAAAGGGGTCAGGTAAGAAAAAAGAACTTTATTCATGAAAACTCACTGGCCCATTTCCTCTTTTAAAATTAATGTAAAACCACCTAGATATTCAAATGACTAATGTTCAATTAAGATGCATATGCCCTCTGATTTTAGCTCAGTGTAAATTAGATATATAAGAACACAAGAATGGCCATACTGAATCAGAAGAATGGTCCCTCTAGCTCAGTATCCTATCTTCCAACAGAGACAAATACTTCAGAGGGAATGAACAGAAGCCAGAACAATGGAACTATTGCATGATACATCTCATAGTCTGATCCCAAATTCTGGCAGTCAGCAGTTTAGGGACACCCGAAACATGAAGTTAGTTTCCTGACCATCGTGGCTAATAGCCACTGATAGACCTATACTACATGAACTCAGCTAATTCTTTTTTGAACTCAGTAATGCTTTTGGTCTTCACAACATCATCTGGTAATGAGTTTCACAGGCTGACTGTACATTGTGTGAAGAAATACTTCCTTATATTTGTTTTAAATTTGCTGCCTATTAATTTCATTGGATGACCCCTAGTTCTTGTATTATGTAAACTTACACTTCCATATTCACTTTCCCCATACCATTCATGATTGTATAGACCTCCATCATATCCCCCTACTAATTTCTTTTCTAACCTGAACAGTTCCAGTCTTTTATTCTTGCCTCATGGAGAAGCTGTTCCATACCCAAAGAATTTTTGTTGCCCTTGTCTGTACTTTTCCAATTCTAATGTATCTTTTTTGAAATGGGGTGACCAGAACTACATGCATCATTCAAGTTGTGTCTGTAACATGGATTTATATATTGGTATTATGACATTTCCTATTTCACTATCTATCCCTTTTTTTCTAACCATTCTTAACAGTGTGTTAGCTTTTTGACTGCTGCTGCATGCTGAGCATATGTTTTTCAGATAATTATCGACAAGGATTCCCAAGATTTCTTTCTCAAGTGCTAACTGCTAATTTAGACGCCATCATTTTGTATGCATAGTTGGGATTATGTTTTCCAATGTGTATTACTTTGAATTTATCAACACTGAATAGCATCTACTCATTTTGTTGTTGCCCAATTACTCAGTTTCATGAGACCCCTTTGTAACTGTTTGCAATCAGCTTTGCACTTAACTATCTTTAGTAATTTTTTATTGTCCACATATTTTTCACTTCACTGTTTACCCCTTTTCCCGGATCATTCATGAATATATTGAATAACACTGATCCCCATACAAATTCTTGGGGGACCCCACAACTTACCTCCCTCCACTGTAAAATCTGTCCATTTATACTTACCCTTTGTTTCCCATCTTTTAATTAATTATGCCATGACTCCTTACTCTACTTAAGAGACTTTGGTGAGGGACCTTGTCAAAGGCTTTCTGAAAGCCCAAGTACTAGGGCCACCCTTTGAGGGCGTGGGGGGGTGTGAGCGGGGCGATCACCCCAAACCCCGCAGTTTCGAGGGCCCTGTGCTGCCCTGCTACCAGCAGGGCAGCACAGGGTCCATACACTGCACCCCCACTGCGCCATGCAGCCTGCTCACTCCCCCACCCCGCTGCCTTCGGCTTCCTGTTGAAGGCAAGGGAGGGCAGAGCCCAGCCTCTAGGTCAGCCCACCCCACCCCCTGGGTGGAGCAGCCGGCCCACGGGAGCAGAGCAGGACAGCTGAGCCCAGCTGGGCCAGCCCACCCACTCCCGCTCCTGCCGCCGCCAGCTGCTGTGCTGGCCCGCGGCTGTGCAAGTGGCCGGGGCCCGGGGCTGGCCCAGCTCCCACCAGCGGGCAGCCTCATGGTCCTGGCCAGGGCCAGGGCCTGGGCCAGTCTCCACCGGGCCAGTGGGTGGCCTCGTGGTCCCACCCGGGGCTGGCGGTCAGCCTTGTGGGTCTAGCCGGCGCCATCTCCCAGTCCCCCGCGGTGACCACGTTCCCTGAGGGTGGCACCGGGTCCGCAGGGAGCAACTGGGGTCCCTGGGGGGCGGAGCAGGCCAGACCGTCATGCTCCCCTCGAGCATGGGGGGGGCCCGGCTAGGCTGATTGGCCATGGGCCCTGCTCCCCTGAAAGGACGGCTCTGCCAAGTACACTATATCAACTGGATCACCTTTGTCCACGTCTGTGGACCTCCTCAAAGAATTTGAATAGATTGGTAAGGCATTATTTCCTTTTACAAAAGCTGTGTTGATTTTTTCCCAACAAATTACTATAGTTTCAGCCAATTTTCCTGTAATTGCCAGAATCACCTCTGGAGTTTTTTGTTGTTGTTTTTTTTAAAGTGGCATTACATTAGCTATCCACTTGTGATTTAGTACAAAGGCTGACTCGAGTGATAGGTTACATAGTATAGTATTTTGGTGATTTATTATTGTTTAATTTAACAATTTGTTCCAAAACCTTCTCTATAGACAACTCAACCTGGGACAGTTCCTCAGATTTGTCACCTAAAAAACATGGCTCGGGTAGAGGAATCTCTCTCATATCCTCTACAGTGAAGACAGATGCAAAGAATTCTTTAAGCTTCTCCACACCAGCCTAGTCATTCTTGAGTACTCCTTTAACACCTTGATCATCCAATGGCCCCACTGAGGGCCCCACTCCCACCACCACGTGGGCCCAGCAGTTCCCTAGCCACAGTGCAGTGGCCACTCTGCTCCTCCTCCCGGCCCTGCCCTTCTCCCAAGTCTCACCGTAGAGGCCCAGTGGCAGGGCCGTGGTCGAAATGTGGCAGCCAATCCCACCCCTTTCCCCTGCCCCCTCCCAGCACTCTGTGGGCCCAGGAGCAGCACCATGGCTGGAGTGTGACAGCTGCTCTGCTGCTTTTCCTGCTCTGGCTCCCTCCCAATTCCCAGCAGGTGGGTCCAGTGGCAGCACCCTACCAGAGCACAGCACCCGCTCCCCCTTCTGCCCTTACCACCTCTTTAATCGTAAAGGACAATTTTTAGTCTCAGTCCGTCACTGCAGATAACCTTGTTGTGGAATTTGTTAAGGATTATTCTCCAGGGTCTAGTTTTCTGAGGTAGTTGGAAAGGACCAAATGAACATGGAGATTAAACTATTCTATCAGGGGCTACGTCCAGGCTGTCACCAAAGAATCACAGAAAGAGTTGCTCTCACACTGAACAAGGAATTTTATGAGCAAACTGTACTATTTCCAAGCTACTCCATCTGCCTCTGCTCTATTCAAGAGTTTCTGCCTAGAACTTTACCCAGGCACCCACTGCCTGGCTTTCTGCTGTGGGTGCCTGGCTTTCTGCTGTCTTTTTAAAAACATACAGACTTTTACAGCGGGTCATGTAACACGTTTTTGCTTTACCCATGATGCCATGGTGCAGTGGTGCCAACTCTCACTATATATCATGACTCTTAAAATATTTAGTGTTATATTTAAAAACCCAGCTCCTAGAGTCATACAAAGCTTGAAAAATTGTCCCCAATGTATCCCAGAGGTTCAAAAATCAGAAGGCAAATGAAGAGAACCAAAATGGTTGATTTATTTTTTAAATCTCATGATTTCTACACCAATCTAATGGTTTTTGCATACCTACCATCTGATTTTGCAATGCTTCTGGTTTGACTGTACTAGTCATATGTCAACAATTGCTTTCAGGAATGTATGCTGCTAGTCTGCTAAACAGACTTAAACCGTAACTAGAAACTAATCATCAGAAAGCTTCTTACCATAAGACCCATTTATTAAGATAAAAGAGAAGTTAGGGACAAGGCCCAGAAGCAGAGTCATTCAGGTACGCTGACACTGCCGTTCCTGTTCAGAGAGCTAGTGGAAAGCTGGGGCAGTCAGGCATGAATCTTTCACAAACAGTACAGTCTCTTTTCAGAATTAATGTTACAATACCTCCGTGTGAATGAGTGAGTGAGTGAGTGAGTCCATCTTTACAAATGTCGTATTGGACCTTCAGTGCATTTTGGGCTGTCTGAGCTCCTCAACAATAAAACCAGATGGCCTGCAATTTACATCAAATAAGTGTATAAATTTACATCAATAAAACCAGATGGCCTGCCGTGGTCTTACATCAAATAATAAGCTTCTATTTCAGTGTCCACAGAAACTATAGCGACTTGGGTTTTGCTATACAAAACTTCAGATTCAGTGGTTAACTGGAATTTCAGCAGAATCCAAGGATATGCCTTCTTGAATTTTACTACTGATTTATCATCAGGCTTTGCATCCAGCAATAGTTTGGATGCTGTTGTTAAGGCTATCTGAGTCACACAGACCTATACAGGCCCCAGTGACTCACCAAAAAGACACCCTTAAAGACTCAGAGCAGGTAGGTCTTAATATACTGTTGAGCAACTCTGTTCTGGGTTATCAAGAGAGATGAAAGCCCCTGCATGCAGTGTCAAAACAACTTACCAAATTTTAGTGGAACAATGAAGTGATTTACTAGAATAATGAAATGCAGAATGAGATATATTCAGAACCACTAGAAATGTCTGTTCCCAAAATGCAAACCATTTTGCCTTATTTCTTCAGGGAATTGTGGATAATTTTCTGAAAAAAATATGAATGCTGCACTTGTTGATAGAAGCCCTAAGTGCCCAGCACATCTTGGCAGGAGGAGGAACAATCAGATCCTATATGTTTCACCTCACATTTTCCGTCTGTAAATAGGGATCATACCATCTATTCCGCTTTGTAGAACACTTCAGGATCAAAATATTATTCTTTTTCCCTTCTACTTTGGCATAATTAATTGAGGGAAGACTTCCATGAAAATGTCTCTCTCACATCATTCTCCAAATATGACCAACTTCCCATTCATTGTAGTCCAAGAACAAGTACTGTTGCTTGACTAGCTGAAAGTGGAAGAATCTGTTTCAATCTGAGGCTATGTCTACACTGTTTTTGGCAGAAGTCGAAGGGAGATACGCAAGTCATTTAAAATAACTTGCATCTCTCTCTTCGATTTCCTAACGTTCAGTGGGTCCATTGTGCTGAGTAGAAGGGAAATGCCCTCCCTTCGACTCACGCTACTCCTGTTGAAGGGCTGGAATTAATGGATAGACTCCCTGATCAATTGAGTGGGTCTTCACAGACCTCTCAGTCAAACTGGGAAGTTCGATCTGACAGCAGCGAATTTGCCACCATCAGTCTCAAGTCCTCTGTACCCAAGCACATGAGCCTGCATTACTCAGAAAGCATGCATTACCTTGATGATTGGCGGGCAGATGCCATCAAATCCTGGGTAAGGTTAAAAATGTTGAAGAAAGATTAGGTATTTCTTTGGGTAATGGAGAACACTCACTCTTAAATGGATAGACTAAAGTAAAATGAAATCACATAAAAAGGGTTACAAATGCTTAAGCTTCCAGACACGTGCCAGCCATTAACTTCCTGAATTAAGAAATAGTGTCCCAAATGGGCAGGTGATTCCATAATTCTTCCATTACAGGGATTATTGTATCTTCCTTTGAAGCTTTCGTTAATGACCACTGCTGGAGACAGGATACTGTTCTAGATTGATCCACTGATCTGTACAGCTATTCCTATGCTCCTCTTCACTTTCCTTGTCTCTTTCTCCCTCCCTTCCATACACAGAATTGCTTTTTAAATTATTGCTGGGTTACACAGGTTTAACTGAGGAGACAGTTTGGCATACAGAACATATATTGGTGACAATGCAGGAGATTTAAGAACACTGCTTGACTTTTAGATCCCAGGAAGCGGTTTGCAGACTGTCAGTTGTGGGAGAAGAGGAAAACAAAAAACAAAAAAAAGACAACTTTTTACTTATGAGCAATTTAATTCTGTGGTGGAAATGGTTCTTACTAGCCAGCAGGAGGATTTGAGTGGCCTGGCAAGGATGAGGCTTCCCCATCCCCTTCCTTTTGGGCATGACTGGGGCTGGAGCTTCTAACTGTACAAGATCTTAATGCTAAGAGAGAGACAAGAGGATAGCTCCCTTTCCATTTTCCCGGGCCTTGGATTGGCTGTTGAGGGTGTGGGGGCTTGTGACTGGCTATTATATCCCTCCCCTTCCACAGGTGTAGCCATCCAGTGCCAGAGCTTTGTCCGACCAACTACTGTTGACAGGGCCAGCCCAAGGGTTTTGGGTGCCCTAGCCAAACTATGCCGTTGGTGCCCCCACATCCAATATAGAGAAAAATGATAACATATTAATATATTTTTAAAAAGAGAAGAAAGTCACTTCCATCTAATTTGGTGCCCCTGAAAGCCTGGCACCCTTAGGCAACTGCCTAGTTTGTGTATATGGTTGGGTCGGCCTTGACTGTTGATAGTATTTGCTTGGTACTTGACTCTTCAGAGTTTTAGATAATCACTCTTTCAGGTTAGGAAGGCATTTTTCCCCACAAGCAAAACTAGGTGGTGTTGAATGTTTTTTCTCCCCAAATATCCTCTCAGGAATGAGGAGGTCTGGTTTATATAAATGTATGAAGCAATTATGCAGGAGTCCAGTGTGGATTATGATACAGTCCCAACTAGCAAACTGGTACATGATTAAGCTCTGGCAGCTGGGGCTGAGATTTGATGGGCAAGAACATCAGTTTATGAGGTCTACTGCAGAAAGAGAGCCTCTTTCATCTATGCCCCTAATACTCATCTGAAGAATGGGTGAAAGGGGAAATTGGCTGATGGATCTAACCCATTATATTGCAGAGTAACTGGTCGCAAACCTGGGGAGGTTAAGTGAGTATCTCTTAGTTCGAATCTGCACTGGCCTTGCTCTGCTGGATAGTTTAACAAATCTTTTAATATTGATTGGTTTATGGAATAAATAAAGTTACAGCCTTTGTTTAACCACATATTATTGTGGGACTGTCTTTTTCCTGCATCTGTCAAGTTCAATCACTGATACATAACAATGCCATTTTTAGTCACTGTTCAGAGTAGAGCTAGACTTCAGTATTCATTGCATATTACAGATGGAGAAAACATTTTTTAAAAGGATAGTGTGACAGTGTATCACCTGGAGACCTTAGAGGACTGTTATGGAGATCTACTTTTACACAGGACTTATTTTGTCTGGACACAGTAAGAGAAGTACTAGAATCTCAACCAATACCAAGGGTCAATTTTGGCTCATGGAGGTGTGAAAGAAAGCCAGAAGTATTGAAGTCAGTTGGCTGGGTGGTTCACACTCACAGACAGTTAGAAACATTGGTTTTTGAATCAATGAACACACCAAGACTATTGCTATTTGGACAATAGGAGTACTTCTGTACCATGTTGTCCACAACTGCTAGCATACAGCTAAAAATACCAAACAATAGATTAAATGGAATGACTACTGAAGGTCTTCTTAAACCTTAAACAGCCAACCTGTTATCATTTAGGGTAACTACCACCAAGTTCCTTTTTGTGTAGTTCACCTAAAACATATGAATACCTTTCTCTTACATATATTCAAAATTTCAAAACAGACATAAATTTTAACTTCCAACCAATCCTCTGAATTTGAAAAGTGTGTACAGAAGTTAAATATTCTGATCTAAAACATATGGAAATTTTCTGTTTCAATGGCCAAAGGGACATCTCTACAATGTCATGCACAAATTCGATATTTACTGAACATACTTTCCAATGTATGATGAATAAAAACTGATAATGATACATAGCACTTGGAGTCAATATGAGAACCTAGATAAATTTATAAACCAGAATTTTCAAAAATGACTAGCCATTTTGGGTGTCCAAGTTGACACAATTTAAAATGCCTGATTTTCAGAGGGAAGATAGTCAACAGTCTCTAAAAATCAGGGCCCCAAATCATTTTTTAAAATCATTATAATAGAATATATTACACTTTTCATTTATGTCTCTCAGCACTTCATAATGTGAGCAGAATCACTATCTCCATTACAGTGATGGGAAAAACAGAGGCACAGAATTAAGTTATTTATGCAGGCAAGTCAAAGGAAGTGCCAGGCACAGAACCCTCAGATAGTGTCAGAGAAGAGAGAAACTGTAAACGCTTTGAAACAAGTATCATCTTTTTGTTCTGTTTGTATAAGACCTAGCAAAATGAGGAACCAGCACAACAGGGTCAATGAAATTTCCAGGTGCTTCCGCAATGCAAAGAAGAAGAAATAATAAAATTGAAGAATTTCTGTTAAAGCCTATATTCTTTAGTTATTTACATTTTTAATATTGAAAACTTCTGATGTTAGTATACTATGGTTCCTGTGGTGAATGGTGGATGTCTGTCAATAAATAAAAATTCTAATCTACAGAGTAAGTTATTATGAAGATGAAGCCAGATAATGAAAGTCACCTTCCTCTTCAAGGGGTCCTCTGGCACTAGGTTACACTGCTCCTGCCAATCACACAATCTTGAGGAAGCATCAGGAAAGCAAGCTCCTTTTTCCTGCTTTTCCACTTTAGCCACAGAGGGTATGTCTACATTGCAGTTACAAACCTGCAGCTGGCCCTTGCGGCTTAGGCTAAGAGCCTGTTTACCTGCATTTGGGCTCTGACTGCAGCCTGAGCTCTGGTTTAAAAGAAATAGCCATGTTAGTCCGATTTCAGCAAAAACAACAAGGAGTTTGGTGGCACCTTAGTGACTAACAAAAAAAAAATGGGGGGGAGAGGGGAATAAACAGTGTTGATATTCACTTTGTTTCTCCAGGAGAATTTGCAAGGTTATGCAACTCATTGTTTTCAGTTACAAAGTAATAGGCCATCAAATCTAGATAGAGAATACCCGAGAAGAATTTTTGTACAATTAAAAACATTTATGTGTTTATCTTAAACAAAGCAATTCTTTCCCTACCTTATTCATGCTTAAACTGCATGTATAATTTTGGAGAAGCTATTGGTTTAGACCATTGGGAAATCCTCTCTCTGTCATATGGATTGAAAGGCAGTGAGTACCAGATATTTAAGAATATCTGCTAACTTTGGCTATGTCTACACTTGCACTTTTAAGTCGACTTAGTGTGTCTACACTTAAAATTAAAGTTGACTTAAAGGGGAACTTACAAAGTCGACCTAGAGCGTCCACACTGGATGTTCTAGGTTGACTTTGTGGGGCAAAGGGGACCTTGGGCAGGTCCACGGTGGTGGGGGGGGGCACCCACTGTGTACAATGGGGCAAAGGGGTACAGGGACCCTGGCAAGGCAGAGCCCTGTGTGTGATGCTGTCTGGATTTAGGGAAGCATTTATGATATTATTTTCTATAGATATCTCATAAAATGCTATAATCCATAGGAACTGTCATGTTTGGTATCGATAGAAAGGTAGTAATTTGCTGGGAATGATTATATAGTTTATGTCTAGGAATTCTATTTCGATTAGAAGTTAAGAATTTGATGTTATATCCATACTTTAACTTGTGTCATTCTGGACAAATGCCTTAGATGGGAGGGTGTGAACAATCATTGTCTCCTTAATGTTAAGGAATCTGCCAGGTGATATGGTCCCAGGGAGTAAACTGATGAGCCATTAAGGATTCCTTAACATTAAGGAGACAATGGTTGTTCACACCCTCCCGTCTAAGGCATTTGTCCAGAATGACACAAGTTAAAGTATGGATATAACATTAAATTCTTAACTTCTAATCAAAATAGAATTCCTAGACATAAACTATATAATCATTCCCAGCAAATTACTACCTTTCTATTGATACCAAAATGACATAGTTCCTATGGATTATAGCATTTATGAGATATCCATAGAAAATAATATCATAAATGCTTCCCTAAATCCAGACACTGTCACACCGTGCCCACATGCCCTGCCCTTTAGGGGGCATGTCAGGCTCCCTCTGTGCCCCCCCCCCCCGGTAGAGAGGGCATTGGTGTAGTCCTGGGGTAGCCCTAAGTCGACTTAGAGCTACCCCAGGGCTACACTGGCTTAATTCAACTTTAAAAAGTCGAATTAAGCCTTAGGTCGAATAGAAAGGTGGTTTAATAAAGTCAACTTAATTTTCATTAAGTCGACTTTATTTTCCTTAAGTCGACTTAAGCAAGCTGCTTAAGTCGACTTAAGCAAAGTGTAGTGTAGACTCAGGGCACATTAAGTCGACTTAAGCCAAGCTTAAGTCGACTTAATTTACCAGTGTAGACACAGCCTTTAAGTCCCTTCATTTTTGAATGCAAGACACCAAGACCTGATTTTCATAGACTCTGAGCACTCACAACTCCAGTGAAAGTTAATGAGTGGCGGAGGTACTCAGTGTCTTCCATGGAAACAAACAGGGCCACTACTGAAGTTAGATACTTCAAAAAAACATGGAGGCATCAAAATTAGTGGATACTTTGAAATTTTGGGATCAATCTTTCCCCCAAGTCCATATAAACCGATGAAAAGAGAAGAAAACCTTCATGGTTAAACTGATGTGACCAGTCCTGGGATCCATTAACAAAGAAAATTAATGAAATATATTTATGTTTATTCCTTTTCTGGTTAGCCCGTGAAATTTCAAAGCTATCTAACAAAAGAAAAGGAAAAGGTATGTTGCAGTTATCTTGAAACTGAACATTTATAAATTCAATTTAGCAAATTATAATTTGCTATAATTTGCTATTCAATTTAGCAAACTATAACTTTAATGAATCTTGACTTTTTCATGCAATATTTGATCACCAATGCTGGTAATCTAAGGAAAAAATGTTACCTGCCTCATAAAATTAAAGCATGGACTAATGCTAAACTAACTGTGTGATCTTTTATTTAGCTGTCACACTCAGAGGTCCTTTCCCAAACCTGAAGAAGAGTTTTGAGTATCTCGAAGGCTGTCTCTCTCACCCACAGAAATTGGTCCAATAAAATATATTACTTCGCCCTCCCATCTATCATAGGAAAACCACATACCTTCTTTACAAGTTTCTGAGAAATGCCTGTGTTATATGAAATCAGACTTCTAAATTAATAATTTTGGACCTATGAAACTGTACGACAAATATCAAGTTACCAAGTAAAACCCATTCCCCTTAATTTGGAGGATACGCTCTGCTGACCTTAGACAATAACGATAGTTTTTCTTCCTTCTTTTAGAATTTGCTAGCTGATTTTAATAAATAAATAAATGAAACGAAAAGAATCACACTTGGCTAATGTAGTCCATCACTCTTAATTTGTCATCTCCTCTTTGAAACTGGACACTGAATTAAGCTCACTATTTTAGAGCAATTGTACTAACGCCTTGTCAGCTTTCCAAACATCTTATTCACATCAGAAAAGACCCAAGGTGCTTAAAACAAATAAGCAAACAAACAAAAACTGTTCAGGATGCAAGACAATACTCCAAACAGTCAATAGCACTTTACCCTGATTTTTTTTCTGTCTTTAAAAGAAATTATAAATTAAAAGATACAGAATTGCATCATAGGCCAAAAAGGGATGTGTGCAGAAAGCATTCAAAATACATCAGTGGGATAAAGAAGATGATTTAAAATTTAGATCAGAAATTAAATTCCCCAAAGCTGTCTTTGGACTGAGATTGTCTTTTCCTTAACACTTCCATGTCATCCACATGCCCACACAAAGAAGTCCAAAACATGAGCAACAAAACAAGTTACATCTTTAATGGTCTTTGGATTCAAACTCAAAGATTCCAAATAAGTTATTTTAAGGCCAGGATGTTCCCGTACCTTAATACTGTTTTTCCTCGCTTCCAAGTCAGTGAAAGTCTTGAGAGCTATAACTTTAAAAAGATTGCAGAATTCTTCCCTTAAAACAGGTCAGATTAGTCAGTGCTTCACTAATGTGCAAACCCAGTTCCCAAGCTATTATTTTCAATAACATTTACAGCTGTTTCCTTGCCAAGGAAACCCATTAACAAGTGAAAGGTGCATATACAAGAAGAACTAACATTTGTAAAATAAAAGCAGTTCTTGTCTTACCTTATAATTAGAAATAGAGAGAGAGAGATTTTCAAGAGGCAAAAAAAATTTTTGCTGAAGAACTCAGCAGGCCTTGTTCAACCCCTGCTCCACAGGGAATTAGCCATCACATTCCAGCCATGTCATCAGAACAATGAAAGGTGAATGTTGTGCAAAACAGCTTGGGACCACTCACTGATGATGTCATCCCTCCCTTATATGGCTCATTATTGTGCAGATTTACTTTGGTCAGTGAAAAGGGGTGGAGCACAGTGACTCTAGAAAGGAAGGGAGTTCTTAAGAAAAGAAAAGAAGCTGGCTGCAGAAAGGCTTAGTAAAATGCATATTTATTCTAGAGGGGGAAAAAGAGATAAAGGGGGAAAAAAACCTTCCTCTCTTCCATCTTCCCCTCACTTTTTTTTCTTCAGAAAAATTGAATGCCAGCCAATTCCATTCAGTATGACTGAATAAAGATTTAGCCTACTGAGCTGGTTATTCAAAGTTTACTTTAATAACTGATCAATATAAAGAATTCCATCCAATATATAACATGGCTAATGAATAGCAAGCAGACTTTTAAATTAGCTTTTTTTTCCCAGTTGTTTTCTTAGAAGTTATCTTTAGCAAAAAATGATACAAACTAGCACTCCACACTGCCTTGGTGCTCCTGAATCTAAATCAGTTTAACTATTTTCAGGGTTTGCTTTTGTCAGCATTCCTATATAATCCCACTCCCTCCCCCTGCCCCCTCTCCCCCCCAGGTTATTATTTACAGCCCTCCCAACCAAATTTAGAGTTCATAATTCAGCAGTTCAAAGACATTCATTTGAATATGGAGCATCCATGAGTTACAGTCTTTTCAATTAAACAAATATGCACAAAAGAGGAGTTTACACTGAGTTGCCACTTTTGTTCCTGGAGCTCAAGAAAAGCATGGGAGGGGAGGTGTTTGGTTTTTGTTTTGTTTTTTAAAATCAAACAAACAAGGAGTCCTGTGGCACTTTTAAAGACTAAAATTTATTTATTGCATGAGCTTTCAGGGGAGAAATTTGTTAGTCTTTAAAAGTGCCACAGGACTCCTTGTTTATTTGTCTGACCTAGACTAACATGGCCACCCCTTTGGAACTTGTTTTTTTAAGTAATAGTGGTCCCCCCAAAAAAGAGATTATATCTACTTATGTAAATAAAGACTATCTATTATTGCTACTTCCCTCCTCTCAAAATAATAAACTTGCTTTTTCCTTTTGAGAAGCACATTCATGGCAGCAGGACTAACACAAGAGACAATAACAGGTAGGTGACAGATCAGATAGTACATTGGAAAAATCAGGACACGGCGTGGGAGCAGGTCATACATGTCTATATAAGAAAAAGCTCCAAGTAGTTGGACTGTCCCTATAAGATCAGAACATCTGGTCACCCTACCAACAGGACAGAAAAGCATATTATTGCCAGCCCCCCAGTGTCTCAAAATCATGAATCAACCCTTTCCGCTCTCCCTGCCCCCATCATTGGGATTTTTAGGTTCTTTTAAAATGCCTTTTGATCCTCTATGATGTATTTGGGTTACCTTTTCAAGCTTTTTCCCACAACCCTGAGGACTAAGATTTTTTTTTTTTGAACAACAGACTTTCAAGCTTTCATTAATTACAGGATTGCAGAAACAAAAATAAAATCAAATATATTGTGAGATGGAAACACAACAAGCATACTATTATACTGTTAAGGTTACAAGTCAAGCACTCCAAAATTAGGAAATTCCAGTGTTAAGCTACCTGTGCAACCATAATTTAGTTCCTTTGTGAGTATCTATTATGATATAGCCTTTAATTACATGATCACATATTTTTTTTCCTAGAGGGCCCCTGCCTTGTTCAGTGCATAGGAAAGCAGTGCTCTGGACATGAAGCATGGCCGTGCAGTGAAAGACATTCCTGCCTGTGGGACTGCTGCATCATATCTTAGAGAAGTTGGAAGGTATATGGTGAATGAAGCAGGGGACTGCAGGAAAATAAAGTTCAGAGTTATGGTTTAAGGCAGTTAAATACTTAAATCAGATTCTATCAGTCCCTGTGCCAAAGTTCTTATGTGATGCTTGGAAAAATCGCTTAAATCAAACTCTTCATAGGTAGTCACTAATTGTTTGTGCCTCATTTTCTGTGTTTCCTAACAGGAGACTCTAATTTGCAGACATGCTGAGCACTCACAACTGCAATTGAAGTCAATGAGTGATGCAATTTAAACACAGAAGTGCTATCACTACTAAGTACTCTGAAAAATCAAGTCCTAGGCATCTCAAATTGGGCACCCAAAATTGGTGGATACTTTTGACCCTAATCTCTCTGTGCCAGAGTTCCCCATCTGTAAAAAGGGAATAATAACACCCAGTTTTTCATAGGGATGTTGTAAAATTAAACTCATTTTTATGATGTACTCATATACTATAGAAAAGCCCGTGAGGAAATTAATTATTCTGCCTTCAGAGCAGGATTTGAATAATGTATAGTAAATAAGGCCTGGAACCACGCATAAAATAATAAGGGGGAAACGTAATATTAAATAGTTGATCAGTAATGAGTACCCCCATCCCATGCACTGAATGAGTCTGAGGGGGTTGGAAAAAATAATGTGTTCATGTAATTAAAGACTGCATTATAATGCATAGGCACTAAGCAGCCAAATGAAGATTACACAGGCATCCTTAATTCTGGGATTTCCTAATGTTTGAGTGCTTGACTTTGCAACCCCAATAAATGTTCATTTAATGTAGCCTGTATGCAACTTCTTAGGGTTTTTTTTTTTTAAATAAAGCAAAGTGAAAACAGAGAAATTCTATCATGTGGCATCATACCAAAATCAATAGCAGCAGCAGCAGGGTTGGAACTTTTTGATCCACCAGATAGACCACTGCCTCTGGATTAATGGAGTAGCTGATAGCAGTAGTACATTGTTATCCTCTTCAGGGACCAACACTCAGGGTAGATGGAATACTTTGCCAGGGGATTTCACAGATATTTGCAGACAGCAGAGGAATGGTAAGATCCAACAACTCTGGATTACAGTCTATGCTCTAAAGAGGAGTGGTCACAGAGTCTTCTTCTCATTGCCCCTAAGGTGACTCCTTCTTCTCCATTCTTTCTAACCTGTCCTTGTCCCACTCCTTCCTTATCCACACCATGGCCTCTCATCCCAGTTCCAGCTTCCTCACCTAGGCAGTCTTCACTCCTCAGGCTTTTCATCCCAGTGCCAGTATTAGTGCTCAGCAAATCCTAGTCTCACCTGTTGTGATATTCCCCTAGACTTCCCATTCCAATCCCACAATCCACATCCCCACCACTGTCCTTAACCAGCCAGCCATTCTCAGTTCCCCACTTCTTCATTTCATCTCTTTCTCTCCTTCACCCTGGACCCCACTTGTCGCCTCCTTCAGTCCATATTCCCCATGCCTACTGCCTCATAGTCACAATCTTCTTATAGGCGCCTTGCCCAGTCTCAGTATCTACCTTTTCCAATTACCTGTCTGTTGGCCACAAGCCTCACTTCTCTCCTCATCTCCCCCCCCCCCCCACACACACACACTCTAGCTCCTCATCAGATATGACTACTCACCCCAATCTCAATTGGGTGGGTCTCCGTCCTGGCCCAGTCAGTCTCAGTTTCTACCCCAGCTACTCATCTTACCGTAGTCTTTTATTAGCTCTCAGTCTCACCCACTCAGCTTGATTCTCCTCCATGGCTCCCAATCCTGCCCCCTCTACACACCTCAGTACCAGTTTCTCTCTTCAAAGCTGCACTCTCATCTTCCCCACCCTATCCCTAAGCCTCAAGCTCATCTCTCTCTCTCTCTCTCTCTCTCTCTCTTGAAAGCACAGGCTCTCTGCTCTCAGTCTAGGTGCCTGCACCCGAACTCAGCATGGCCGAGAGCAGCTCAGAGCTGCAGTTACAGGCAAAGTTCTGCCAATGCTGGGCTGTAGCTTGCCAAGTGTGCATGGAATTTTTGAGGAAATTTACCTGCTCAAATCTATATAGCCCTCCCCTTTTGTTAGTAGTCTAACCTACACCTGATTATTCTAGCCAGCCTGTCCCCAAGGAGATTGGTCTCCGTTCAACTGCAGTAGAAGCCATTTATGCTACCCCTTCTCCCATAAAAGATGGACCAATGCTGCACAAAATCAAAGCCCAGGAGACATCTTTAGATGCTGAAAAGAGTGTTTTATTCATGATAAATCTGTGGTATTTAACTGGCAGAAAAGGAAACTGTGTAAGCCCACAGGCAGGCCTTTGGGCTACTGCTGCGTGAGAGGAGCAGAGATTTTCAAGAGGATAATTAATCAATATTTATATTTATAGTATGATAGCAATCAGAGGCCCAAATCAAGACCAGAACACCATTATGATAGAACAGACATAGGTCCTAATCCTTCAGAATGAGTCATGAGTGCTGACTCCTGCACTTGCATGGGCCTCCACAGATTTCAGGCCAGAGACCCTGATCTTGCCTGGATCCTTGTACCCTGAAGCCAGTGGGACTCTTCAAGTGTAGAATCCCTGAAGTTGCATCCAACTTTAGAAGGAGACATGGCTCCTGCCCCAAAGAGCTTGCAACCTCAGATCATTATCCCCAAGTGGGTACTCCCCTGCAGAAGCAGAATGCTTATTGTAGGATCCAGGCCTAAATTCACATCAGTTTTTATACGTTACTTGCTTTGTGCATCTGTTATAGTTAGGTCAGTAACTGCAGAAATCATGGCCCTTGAACCACATCCCCGTGTATCTGCATTTGATAAGTAAAAGTGAACAGCTAAAAAGTATTAAAATCCATTTTAAAAAATAAGTATTTTTTTCTCAAAACATACAGAATCAGAAATAGCTTATCATCAAGTTTCATCTGTAGATTTTATTTCAATTTAATCTAGAACTCTGTGTTTACACATTCTTAGGCCCCAATCCTGCAAACTGGGCAGACTCTGCAGAATTCAACGGGGAATTTCTGCATGAGTAAGGGTTCTGATTGTAGGATATGGGGCCTTCATCCATAACCCCAAAAACCTTCACAACCCGTCTTCCCTTAAATAAAAATGTACTCCTCCCCATCAAGCTACCTCTCAAGGAAACCCTGCAGAAATATAGGTCTTACTGCATAATACAAAAGGTCAACAAATGTGTATCATATATAGAGTTCCTTAATTCTCAAATAAATGTTTTCCTTGTGGTATGTTTGGTTGCCTGATTGCTGTGGATTTTTATATAGAAAAGCCCACCACAGTATCCAAACAGTACAAGTCTCCCTTAAATATGTCTTCTGTAGTGGGCTTAAGTATTAAAACACTTTCCTTCATTTATTAGAGCTATTACACTGCACCAAAGTGTAGTGGAGCACATGAGGAACAGCAAGGTCTAAGTTGAATAGAGTTTCACCTTTAACCCTGACTGAGTCTTTTGCAGAATGGGAATTAAATTCAGAGACTAAGCATTAAATCCCTTTTTAAAATTACTTTTTAGGCTCTCAATTTACACAGGACAATCAAATAAGTCTGTCTTCTTCTCTACATGATTTATAGATAAGCAACACTTTTGCTTCTTAATGTCTAGGTTTAAGCTTTCACCAACATGAAGTAATTTAAAACACTGGATTCCTGAACAAATTGTAAGCACAGCTTTTGAGAAACCACAAAAGAAAAACACCAGGAAAAGAAAAGGAGGCAGGGGAAAATCACAAATTCCAGCCTACCTCTATTAAGTTCAGAATTTGTGCTATATAGCTGGGTGTGATATTCTGCTGTAGTCAAGAGGAGAAACTAGAAAACAAAAGATGGAATTGATTTAACTGTTTAATGATGTGCTAATAGACTACACATTGCTCTAATTTGTTGCTCTCTTTTGTCAGTTGTTCTTTAGTGTCTGTAGCCATTGCTCTTACAAATCTTAGGGACCCAAAGCCAATGAGTATTTTATTATAAAAATTTCTTGTAAAAACTGCTTTGTATTCTTTCCAGGGACAGCCCTGCCATCTCCCTTGCTCTTTATCTTTGGTGCAAGAACATATGTAACATTAATAAAAAAAAAAAAGCAGTGTCAGCAACCTCCCCAGATTCTCCAGCTGTATTGCAAATACCTCTAATGCCTCAACTAGTACAAAACAAACAACCAAAAAAACCTCCCAAAACCCAACAACAAAAAGATTTCTTGGATTTGTGTTTACTTACAGACATGAAAATGCCCATCATGCAGCTTGACAGATTGCAAATTACAGTCCATAAAAAACGCAAAGCAATGAAAAGTTTTCATTCTTAGGTTCCACTCTTCTCCTTGATCCTTTAGGTTACTTCTCCTTGTTTTAGGTTTCTGGATAATTAGCACTCATTTGTTAGGCACAAATCTGTCCTCAAACGCCCACCTGTCTTCCTATCACATATATGAATGAGTTCAGTGGAGCTAATTCCCGATATAGCATACAAAAAACTTGGGGGGGGGGAGACTTTTTAATACACTGTTAAAAGTATATTGAACTAAGTGCTTCCATGTGCCTCTGGGGAAAAGTATACACTAATGATACATAGGCATAGACCAAATCTTTGAAACAGAAGCTTGTCTGAAAAGCCTAAGAAAAAGACCACAAGTAAGGAATCTGTGCTATTATATATTCCAAGCAATACATTTTATATGGCATACGTCATGCACCCTAAAAAACTTCAATCTAAGATGAACTGACTTTGTTCTTATTTAAAACAGGTTGTTCCATAAAGCTGTTAAAAAAAATTATTATTCCCTAGATCCTTTCTAAATAAGTCATGCTGCCTCAGTTTAAGTTGGTTTTTTTCTTTCTTTCTTTTTTCTTTTCTGCTTGTAAATTACACTACTTTTGGATGTTGTTGCCTTTTATGGAAGTATGAGTCATGAGCTAAATGTAAACATTTCTGTTTTTTTGGCTTAAGAGAAATCATTCTTGCTTTCATGGAACTTCAGTATGTCTTGAAAATAGTTTAAAAAGCTTGTTTTGGGAGCAATGATATTACACGCCTCAGTGGGAGATA
Organism: Pelusios castaneus; assembly: GCA_007922175.1. Lineage (NCBI taxonomy): Eukaryota > Metazoa > Chordata > Testudines > Pelomedusidae > Pelusios > Pelusios castaneus. The sequence continues at coordinate 579,143 of ML685869.1, forward strand.
TTTAATAAAAGTGACAAAACAAAAATGATCAAACTGAAAATCATACTTCATTTATGCGACTAATCCTTTTCTTTTCCTATGAGGAAAACCAGTGTCAGCAAGACTTGGCTGCGCAATAGTAATTAAATCAGAACATCATTTGGGACCCACCCAGACGGCAAGTTGTACTTTGTCAAGGTATTGTTTTATGGCATGGTTTGTTCGTGCTGCTATGGATGAGATACCATAGATATTATACAGACATATCACAGCCCTTTAAAAGTCAGGATCCAGGTAGAGCCCTGGAGTTCAGTGGCCTCAACTTTCAATGATTTTAGTGGGATATGTAGCTGCTTATGTCAGGACTGTAGCATGGTTTCATGCTGCCCCCATCTACCTGTCTAGATACTCATGCCCACCTCATTATAGTAGCATCAAAGCAACTTCCATGCTTTTTCAGAGTACCTTTCTGATCCTCTGTTGCTCTAAGTCAGGCTTCCTCCCTCCCTTCCCCCAATCTCATCTTCTGCACTTCATCTAATTCTCCCTCTTCTTCTCCCCTTTCTCGACTTCTCCCCTCTCCTCTATCTTGTTTCCTTTATTTTTTAATTGTTTATGTAAAAATGCTAAATTGAGGATGTCAGTTTTATAGTCTGCTCTGAAGACCACAAGATATAAGAAGAAGAATCCATAGTCTTGATCCATCCATGCTGTCTTTGATTCTCAGAAGTTTGACCTTAGAATGCATCAGTTTCATTGTTCTAGTGTAATGAATGTATCTGTCATGGAAGATCATGGTCTCTGAGGAGAAAGTATTTTCGTAAGTAGCTTGAACCAGTGTCATACAAGGCTTCAGAGATGAGAACTGAGACCTTGGCACGGAGGCTATGTCTACACTTGAAAAGTTTATGAAGTCGACTTAATAAGGTCGACTTTAAGTCGACTTAAAGTGGACCTTATTAAGTCGACTTAACAAAAGTAGACTTAACTTTTCAAGTTTAGACATGGCCCCTTTTCGACCTTATTAAGTTGACTTAATGTTTTAAGTCAACTTAATAAGCTCCACCAAGGTGCTAATCCCCATCTCCACTAGCTTAAGTTGACTTAATAAAGTTGATTTAAGCACTAGTTCGAATTAAAATGAGGTGTTATTAATTCGAAGTAACTTTTCCTTTAATTTGACTTAAGGAGAAGCTTAAGTCGACTTAAGGAAAGCCCAGTGTAGACGCGGAGTATTTTAAGTCGACTTAAGCCTCCTTAAATCGACTTAATTTGTAAGCATAGACGCACCCTAAGTAACATGTTCTCTTGTTGTTGAATAACTGGCTGTAGCTGGACCAATTGAAAGCTTTTTGTGGCTGAGACAATCTTCCTTCCTCTTCTACCCAGCACTATTTCTTTCTTTCTTACAAGAGCTTTCTTAGCAATACCACTCAAATTCTGTTTTCAAGAAATTCCTCTTCTCTTGTTCTGATCAGGCCAATCAATCCTTAACATCCTGAGTACAGATTAAAAACAATTGATTCAGGGTCTCAAGATTTGGGACTTTTTGTTCTGTGTTTGTACAGCACATAGCAAAATGGGTCCTGGTCTATTACTGAGGCTTCTAAGAACAACTAAAATACAAATTAATCATCATCACCAATAATTCTCACACACCCTTCACTCTAGAACTATAGCTCTATGTCATCTTCTGTAGACTAAGTTCTTTAAGTTATTACCTACTTTTATAAAGATCCCTCAATTCTTCAACATCAGCCCCTTGTCCTTTCTTCTCATCATCCCTAATTCATTGACACTGAATGCACTGTTTACACCTGTTGTCTCAAATTTCTCTTGTCCAAGCCAATTATGGATCCCTTCTATTCTTTCTACTCTACTGGAACTGTTATCATTAAGGTCGCTAATAAATGTTCACAGGCAAATCACGGGGCCTGTACTCCATAACTTCTCTTACTCTCTTTACCATCTCCCCTTTCTTCCACTTGCACAAACTCCACCACTTTCTCCTCTCTGGCTACCTTATACCTACTCTGCTAATTGCCCTTTCTTCCCTCATAAAATCTTCCACTTACAATCATTTACTGTTTTCACCTTCTTTGTTTCTGGTATCAATCAATCTTCCTTTTATTTCTGCTGTCCTTTCCTTTCATCCCCCTTTCTTCCCTCTATTACGCTGCTTTTAATTCTGCTGATCTTGTTTTCATCTGCTGTTTTTTCTTGTAATGCCTCCTAGAAACAGCATGGATGGATCACAGGATGACTATGAGCTGCCAATGTGATGTGACTGTGATAAAGGTTAATGCTACCTTAGATGCATCCGGTGTGTTATTACCATTATACAAGGCAGGGTGAGATCTCATCTGGAATATTGTATGCAGTATTAAATAATTAAATTGTATTAAACTGAATAAAATAAATGCTCATATTTAATAAAGATAGATTAAAACTGGGACTGGTGCAGAGAAGGATTACTAGGATGATCAGAGGAATGGAGAACCTACCTTTCAAGAAGAGACTTAAAGAATGTGGCTTGTTTAGCCTACCCAGAGGAAGAATGAAGGAGAAATATGATTGCTTTCTATAAATACATTAGGGAGATAAACACCAGGGAGGGAGAGGAGTTATTTAAGTTAAGGGTCAATGTAAGCACAAGAACAAATGGATCATCAAATAGCTGAGACTTGAAATTAGACAAAAGTTTCTAAACGTCAGAGAAATGAAACTCTGGAATAGCCTTCCAACGGAAGTAGTGAGGGCAAAACACCTAATTTGTTTTAAGATTGAGCTTGATAATTATATGGAGGGGTGGCATGATCAGACTGCCTACAGTGGGATATGGCCCATTTGTGACTGCTATTAGCAAATATCTCCGATGGCTGGAAATGGGATACTAGATAAGGAGGGCTCCCTATTACTACAGAGAATTCTTTCCCAAGTTCGAATTAACTTAATTAAGGGCTTCCTTAATTCGAACTAATAAGCTTGAATAGGGTATTCGAACTAAGGGGTTAATTCGAACTAACTAGTTTGAATTAACCAATGTGGCCATGTTAATTCGAACTAATTTCTTAGTTCGAATTAACCGGCCATTGAAATGAATGGGGATCGCTAATTCAAGTGCTTGCTTAGTTCGAACTAACGTTCCAGTGTGGCCATGCTAGTTCAAATTAACTAACTAAATTAACTGACTAATTCGCACTAATTTTAGCAAGTGTAGACATAGCCCATAAGTCTAACTGTGGGACTGGTGGAGAGAAATTTGTGAGTTCTAAGCCTAATAATAAATGTCAATCTCACCATTGTGCTTCATTTGTTGCATCAGTCTAGAAAGGTAAATACAATGAGAGGGAAAAATACACATACACACAAAAATGTGGCAAAACACAAACAAAAATTTCTATTTTGTGTGAATTAATCCAAAAAGCCAGAATGACAAAAGTTCTGGGAGAGGTATGTATCTGACCTTCTGGTGAACAGTGTGACAGAGATGAAGGCCATGAACAGAAAAGCTCCACAGAACAAAAGTTGAGAGTCTTGATTTAGGAAACTAGGGTAGCTCATATAACTGTGTAGGATGGCAAAAGTATAATCTATGTTTTAGGAGAAAATGTGCAGAGAAGTGAGGCAAAAATACAGCATTGTCCTAATAGAACAGTAGAACAATTCATAGAATCATAGGGATGGAAGGGACCTCACGAGGTCATCTAGTCCAACCCTCTGCTAAAAAGCAGGACCACTCCCACTAAATCACCCCAGCCAGGGTTTTGTCTAACCGGGCCTTAAAAATCTCCAAAATTGGAGATCTTTGTATCTGTTTGCCTCACCTCTGACTTCTGCAAATTGCTAAGGTGCAATTGAAGTGCAATTTCTAGGGTTGATCCTGCTTCCACTGAAGCCATTAATAACTTTCCCATAGGCTTCAATAGTCTAATATCAAAATTACAAAGGCTTTTAAGCAAAATTTTCAAAGAACGGCTTTCCTCATAATTTAGCAAAAATGAATTTTCAAGAATTGTGCAATATAAATCAACTGCTGCTTCTGACCCAAGGTGAGACTAACAGGTTTTAATAACTTCAACACTGAGTAATCCTAACTGTCAGCACAATCTAATATATCTGTCAGTAGATAAGGCAGGAAAGGTATGTTCTTTCGCATCTATTTCAGTATCTGTGGATTTTGCCTAGAATGAAAAAGAACACACACCTGGCCATTATATCAAAATATCCACCATAGCTTCTCTAGTACTTTCTATCCCCTTATTTTTTCATTGCAATGAAGGTGGGAAGTGTGAGTTAAATAGATAAAATCTGTATATGCATCTACAGCCAGTTCTTCTACTGCTTCTTTGCTAAAATTAGTAAAATTCCCAAGTGACAGCTGTCTTCTCTCTCTGTGCTAAAATGTTTATAGGTGACTGCAGAAGAAAATGGCTTCCCTGTACTTCAGTCTGTATTTTATGATATTTCTAATATGTACAGAGACAAATATTGCCTTTGCACATGCAACTCTTCTTCTTGTCTATAGGTGTAGACACTGGAAGTGCTGAGAGCGCTTCTCCCCCACAACTTCATACTGTTCTGTCTATGTCTTCACCAAAATACCTGCACACCATGCATCTTCACACCACAGTCCCCTCAAATTTTGTATCTGTTTGCCTCACCTCTGACTTCTGCAAATTCCACTCACTTATACATTGCTATTATTTATATATATAGACGTAGACATAGACATAAGTGTAAATGGTGCAAAGTTCCTTTCCTGAAAAGCTAAGAGCCTAAAAATCACCTGTTCACCTACAACATTTACTGATTGCTGTTATAAAAAATAAATATACAGTAGCTGCCTACCGATATAATCTAAAAGTAATATGGTCATAAATGGAACAAATATGGTCTGCAAGTTACTTTGCTAGAGAGCTGTTAATCAGAGATTAAAAGTAAAAATTGCAAGTAAGATTCTGATTGCACTTGTGCTAGTGTAAACCTGGAATAACTCCAATATCATCAAAGGAGTAGCACCAATGTAAACTTGTATATATGAGCTCAATAATCAGGAGAGCTCTGCAGATCCATAGGTATCTGCTTCAGATCTGTGGGTCTCCGCATCCATGAATGCAGGTGCGGATATCCGCAGACCCATTGCTGTGGATTGAAGTGTGATGCAAATTCTATTTTTATCTGCCCAGGGTGCCATGGATCACTGCAGCTGCTGCTATGATCCAGGTCAGCATCACACAGGGGAACAAAGGAAGCGCTCCAGTCAATCTCAGCTCAGCTCTGGTTGCGGTCTGCCGGCCAATCAGAGTCTCTCAGACTGACTGTCAGTCAGTCAGCATGCTGGCTTTGGTTGGCTCCCTCAGTCTTCAGCTGGATTTTGATTGGCTCATTCCCCACATGGGCCCTGCCCACTTTTTCATTTTCTTGTTTGTGGTTGGCCTGCTGTGCTGCCAATCAGATTTCATTGGCCAAGGAAATCTCTGATTGACAGCACAGCAGGCAAACCACAAACAAGAAAATGAAAAAGTGGGCAGGGCCCGTGTGGGGAATGAGCCAATCAAAGGCCAGCATGCTGACTGAGTGAGCCCAAGCCTGGGTGAAGACACGGATGTGACTACATATAAAACCTACCATGTGGATTGTGGATCGGATAGAGACTGACACTGAGCAGATGTGGATCAGATCCAGATCAACATTTTTGTATCCGTGCAGGGCTCTAATAATCAGACCAATACATTCACGGATTAGTTCTGGACTAAGGTCTAAATTACAACTTCCTGTAGTAGCTTCTTGCAATGGGTTCAGATCCCATTATAATGGACACAAGATGGAACAGGGATCCTTGCTCTGCCAGATAGGGGGCAGCTACTTATCAAAATTGTTTGAGAGCTACTCATAGTGGAAGCCCATTGTTAACTTTTGACCATAGAAAATAGACCAAATATATGTTTCAAGTTTTTCAAGACTCCACTTGAACTGGTATGCAATACCAGCACTTTTCTTATAGCTCCCTCACTTCCTGCAAAATTTTTATATGCAAAATTAAAGCCAACATGTACAAACTGCAGTGCCTAAAGTTAGAGACACAAGGTGAATGAGGTAACATCTTTTATTGAAACAACTTCTCTTGGTGAGAGAGGCAAACCTTTGAACTTACATAGAGTTCTTTTTTAGGTCCTAACACCTAAATCCTTAATCAAAGAATCATAGGACAGAAGAGATCTCGAGAGATCATCTCGTTCCATCTCCTGCATTTATAGCAGGACCAAGCATTATCTAAACTATTCCTGACAGGTATTTGCCTAACCTGCTCTTAAAAATCTCCAGTGATGTAGATTCCCTAAATTCTCTAGCCAATTTATTCCACTGCTTAAATACCCTGGCAGTTAGGAAGTTTTTCCTAATGTTCAACCTAAACTGCCCTTGCTTCTTGTCCTGTCCTCAGAGTTTAAGGAGAACATTTTTTCTCCCTCCTCCTAATAACAACCTTCTTTTATGTATTTGAAAATTGTTGCCATACCCCCACTCAGTCTTCTCTTTTCCAGACTAGCAAACTTTTTTTTTTTTCCAATCCACCCTCAAGGTCATTGTTTCTAGATCTTTAATCATTTTTGTTGTTCTTCTCTGGATTTTCTCCCATTTGTCCACATCTTTCTGAAATATGGCATTCAGAACCAGACACAATACTCCAGTTGAGATCTAAGCACAGAGTAAAGCAGAACTATTTCTCATGCCTTGCTTCCAATACTCCTGTCAATACATCCCAGAATGATGTTTGCTTTCTTCACAACAGTGTTATACTATAGCTTGTGATCCACTATGACCCCCATATTCCTTTCTGCAGTTCTCCTTCCTATGCAGTCATTTCCCATCTTGTAGTATGCAACTGATTGTGCCTTCCTAAGTGGAATACTTTTCACTTGTCCTTATTGAAATTCATCCTGTTTACTTCAGATCACTTCTTCAGTTTGTTCAGATCATTTTGAATTTTAATCCTCTCTCCCAAAACACTACACTTGCAACCCCTCCCAATGTGGTATCATCTGCAAACTTTACAAGTGTATTCTCTCTACTCTTATGTGAATCACTGATGAAGATATTGAGCAGACCTTAACTCAGTTTTGATCCCATGTGGGACTCCACTTGATATGCTCTTCCAAACTGACTGTGAACCACTGATAACTACTCTCTCCAAATGGTCATCCAACCAGTTATGCACCCACCTTATAGTAGTCCATCCAAGTTGTATTTCCCTAGTTTGTTTATGAGAAGGTCATATAAGACAGTGTAATAAGCTTTATTAAAGTCAAGATATACCACATCTACCACTCTCCCCATCCACAAGGCTTGTTACCCAGTCAAAGAAAGCTATCAGGTTGGTTTGATATGATTTGTTATTGACAAATCCATGCTGACTATTACTTATTACCTTATTAGTGTCTAAGTGTTTGCAAATTGTTTAATTATTTGAACACAAATAAGTGATGCATAAGTAATATTTTACTGGTGGTAAGCACCTGATACTCCCATTGAAACTTGTGCTTCTAGTCTATCTGAGAAAGAAAACTTTCTAAACATGACCCTGATTCAGCAAGGTTTCCTTTGTTGTTAAACAGCCTGCAAATATGACTAATAGAGCCATTAACAAATACATACAATTGTGTGTTAACCATGAAAGACACCTATGCCAATTTTAATGTCAATATTTCTAGCTATTTCATTCTGGTTGGAGTTTGAGTAACTTCCCTCTCCCCCACCTGACTTCTGGAATACTTAAACAAGCATTTCCCAAACTAATTTGGCCATGGAACACTTTTGGGCTTGTATTATATTGATGGAACACATACATGCCGGGTGGGGAGACACACCTGTTTTCATACCGAAAAATTGCCGCATATATTGCTCAAAAGTTGATTTAAAAGCATTAGAAGGAAAAATATTGTTAGCATTGCATTTTTTTCACAGAACACCTATTCACATTGCGCAAACACCAGTGTACCACAGAACACAGTTTGGGAAACACTGATTTAAACTGATTGTTTGGCAGATGCAGTAAACTTCTATAAAATTAAAGCAACAGCTCTCTTCTGCTTAACAATTTACTCTAAAGGACTGTAAAGTTGACTTTTATGTAGAAATAATCTGCTGCTGGAAGAGAAGCTGAATTATCACATGATGCTATTTTATATGCTCCCAGTAGAGACTATAAGATCTGACAATTCTAAAGAATATCCAAGTGTGAAGAGATGGGTTTGGATTATCCCAAACTCACGACAAATAGTACATCATGTTAGCATCACAATATGTTCTCGCTGTTTTTCCACAGCTAGAGGTAGCTGTATGTTTTGTCATTTTTTTAACATTTGTGGAGCAATCCTGTTTATATCTGAGATGAGGATAACAAGCTTTACAACTTAGCTAAAATACAAGCCTCAAAAAAAAAAAATCACATATTCCAGCCGTTACCTTAAAGGTCAACTGAAACCATAAAACAAAACTTACAAAACAAGTGACCTTGAGACTTTTTGATTTACTTAACTATTCGGAGGTGGCATTTGCTATTGCCATGTGTTTTCATTTCTTTCTGTTAATAGATTATCATTAAACTTGAGCTACTTAATCTGCAATCCTAAAATTTTATCACAGAGAGAAAAACTAATCTTTCTGAAATATATAGCTATTTACATCAAGCTAAAAGAATGGGATGAAAGTTGTTTAATGATTGTACAACTGTTGCCTTTCTCATTGTCATCTTTTTAATTAATTAACACAAAATTTAGTTTACAGATGTAATTACTGAAAAGTTGAAAGAGACTGACTCTGGTACTGTTGACAGTAACATAATGGTAAGATGAGTATCTACTGTGGGACATTGGCAGGATTCCTACTGTGCTTGATTTTTCCTTCGGGGTCATGATTTGGAAACCAGGTCAGAAAAACAAACAAATGAGAAAACTCAAAGCCAGAATAAAAAGATGGCCGAGAAGTCTTGTTGTAGGCAAATATCTATCCATGAAAGTTTCCAGAAAGACAAAACAATTATACCAGGGCTTTTTTTGAGCCGATACGCACCGGTACGGTGTACTGGCACCTACTTTTCCCTGGCTGGCCCTGCTGCCCAGCTGGGGGCAAGGATCAAAAAGGAAAGGAGCAGGTCTCCTTTCCCCTGCTGCTGACCCTGGCCCCCAGCTGGGCAGCGGGACTAGCAGGGGACAGCAGGCTTGTCCAACCTGCGACCCATGGGCCAGAATTTGGCCCGCCAGGGGCTGGAATCTAGCCCATGGATGCCTGGGAGCTGTGGCCAGGCTGGGGACTTTTCAAATCTCCCACCCTGAGTATGCTCAGATGCGTGGCTCAGGGCAGGAGCAGCCTGGCCAGAGAGTGACTCAGGAGGCCCTTGCAGCTCCGGCCAGGTAAGGGGGAAGTGTCAGGGGGTCGGGGAGCCAGCAGGTGGGCCAGGAAGGTGTCAGTAGCTGGTGGGGGGGCGGGGAAGGAGCCTGGGGGTGTTGAGGGCTTGGCGGGCAGTCAGGGAAGGGGCCCAGGGTGTCGGGCAGTTGGTGGGTAGGCGGGGAAGGGGTCTGGGGGTGTTAGGTAGTCAACGGAGGATCAGGGAAGGGTCAGGGGTGGGGAGGGGGCCCAGGGGTGTCAAGGAGTTGGCAAGGGGGTGGGGAAGGGGTCTGGGGGTCTTGGGGAGCTGGTGGGGGGTGGGAAAGGGGCCGGGGGGTCAGGGAGCTGGCAGCTAGGTGGGGAAGGGGCCCAGGGGTGTTGGGGAGCCGGCAGCTGGGTAGGGAAGGGGTATGGGGGGAATCCGGGGGCCGGTGGCCTGGCGGGGAAGGGGCTGGTGTGTCAGGGAGTGCCCGGTATGGCCGGGGAAAGCTGCTGAGGGCCGGTGGTGGTGGTGGTGGGGGGGTTGGAAAATTGAATATGGCCCCTCATTCAAAAAGGTTCTATGACTCTATGACACCCCTGCAGGCCAGGATCAGCAGGGGAAAGGAGCGGGTCTCCTTTCCCCTACTGACAACCCCACACCCCCAACCACTCCTGCAAACATACTGGCACCTTTTTTTAAAAAAAGAATAAAAGCACTGATTATATCATTAAGAGCTGATTTATACATTCTGGAGCCTCTCTGAAGTCACTGCATGGCGCTACACTCAGAATTTAATTTTAAACTGCTAAGTCTGAGAGTTAAGTTCATTAACACTGAACATTTTGAAATGACATGTGTTTGGTTAGCTTACTGGCTGATTGAAACTGTGGCCTTTCCTTCATTTTGCTCCTGCTATAAAAATCAAAAGACTCTGTAGATCTGAAGGGTATCCCAGACAAAATCTCTACAACAATTTCAGAAATCAAGCCCCTACTAGTACCTCCAAGCTTGTCTTGGGTATATTAAATAAAATGAAACAATTGAAAATGTTTTCTAAAGAAAGGGCTTGGCTTCTCATGGGACAAGGGACAGGAGAAACTTTAATAACAAAAGGAGGGGAGGAAAAAGGATTTTGAAATCTGCTAACATCAATAATCCCATTTTTCTTTCAAGATGGTTGTGCTTTTTATTACTTGCAGTCGCAGATCAGTTTTCTTTGCAGGTGATGTAGGCCCAGCATTACATCACCACAAGAGCAGCCAGGAGTATCTTGATGCCAGGCTGACTAAAGCAGAGAGGAATGTATTATCACAGACTGCTGAGAAACTTGCCAATACATTCCTTGCTGGGGGTGCAGCTCGGGGGAGGGAGGAAAGGAGACAATTTTGCATGAAGAGTAAAAGAAAACTTTGCAGAAGAACAATCTGGGGTCAGCACTTTGCTGTCTCCTCTATGCAAATCTAATTATTGTCATTTACTTCAAAAAGAGGACTGAACTAAAACCAGATTCAGCCAGGCACTGCGTAAGAAATACAGTATGAATTCTCAGCCTTGCCTTGGAGGCAAATGCTAAATGCTTTTCTGTTCTTGGAACACTGTCCCATTAGCCATAGAATGTAATTTGAGGCTACAATGAGAAATGCAAACACCAGATTCAAATCTTTATCACTTTAATGACGTTTAGCATAAAAATATGTGCGCTTGTGTACACACACACACACACACAGTTCTGTTAGGCTGAAATACTGTTTTTCTATACTGACAGTTAGGAAAGACATATTATGTGTTGTACTATAAAAGTTGTATCAGCCTGGCTTTGAGATGGACACTTTACTCCCAAACAGAGAAGCCATGAGGGAGTTACATGGATCACCCCAAATACGTTCTGGTAAAACCTGTACACCAGCCCCCTCCACCATGTAATCTGTAAAATATATAACATATATATTACAGAAAAAGTTATTTTAGGAATGTTTTAGAGAATTTTGGGGGATATTTCTTTTGGGGGCCGTATCTATTTCTGCAAGATTAGGCACTTTGGTTACTATGGGCCTGATCTTGAATCATTAAAATCAGTGAGAGTTTTGTCACTGACTTCAATGGGAGAAGGATATGCCATTATGAGTCCAACCAAACCAGGATTAGAAAGAGAGTAAAATTCAAACCAGTAACACCAGTAAAATTCAAACCAGTAACACCAGTAAAATTCAAAGCAATAAACGTAAATATCTTTAAAATGAAGCAAAATAGCTTTTCTAGATCTAAAATTGTCAGGGTTTTAAGTCTGATCCCTCAGGTCTCTCCAGGGCTTGTAGCAGGAGCAGAGTTTCATTGAGGAGCTACCCATTCCATTCTGCTCATTTCTACCCTGCTGAGTTGCTAGATTATAGACTTTAAAGCTGTGACAGTTTTATATATGAAAAGTCAAATTGTGTGTGTCCTGGGCCTTGGGCAGATGTAATTTTGGGGTAAAATTACAGCGACAGAGAGAAAGTGGACATTGTTTTCTGGTAGGCTGATTGTTAAACAATGAAATGACAGCTATTTGAAGCTGCTAAGGGGTCACAGACTTGTGAGCAAGTGCACAGAAATAACTAAATTGTATACCTATCACAGGGATATAACCTCAACCTGTCAAGGTCCTAAGTTTTACAAGAGTTTCTTTCTTTCTCTCTAGAAGCAGCCTTTGGCTATTGGGGGCCCTAGGCGAAGGCCCATTGTGGGGCCCACTATAGGCCCCCAGGAGCCCCCAGAGACCCATGAGAGCCCCCCTCTGTAGCCCCGGCTCTCTGCTACCCCCCAGCCCCAGGTCATTGCCACCGGCGCCATCCCCCTCCCACACTGGAGGAGTGGGGTGGGTTGGCTTCATGCTCCCGCCTGCCCCTTGCCTTTGGCTTTCTGGCCCAGGGTGGTCGCCCCCCCCCCGGCCAAGGATGGCAGTGGATTTTTGGGATAGATGAAGCAGGCGACGGGGCCCCTTACTGCTCAGAGCCCTAGACGTGAGCCTGCTTCGCCTACCCCAAAAGCTGCCTCTGTTTCTCTCTCACAAGAGTGCTAATAAAACTCTGTTGTTGGTATAAGCAAGTAGAGAGTTAGGATTTGGTCAAATTTTACCCTCACTTTGCACAGGTGCAAGTCATTGGAGGATCAGGTCCATGGCATTAGAACTGTTAACTGTGTTGCACAAATACATACACACAAACACTCCCATATATTTATTCAGGATTTTGTCTTGAGAATGCAGAGGTGGATGCTGATGCTCTATGTGTGGAGAGTTTACTCTTTAATTAATATTTGCTAATACTAATTGTGTATTGTTTGCATTTCTTGCACCCAGAGACAACAACATTAGGTGCATATTAGAAACTGCAAAATAAATGAGAGATGCAGTTCACCTTTTAAACTTCAGGGTAAATCAGATTTTAATCCAAACATGTTAGCTCAGATCCATTTCTGCAAGATGAATCTGAACAAGACTTGACACAAATCCCTTTGAGTTTTACAGTTTCAGATTCTAAAGCCAATCTACCATCTAATGTTAATCAACAACAGCCAGCAATGTAGTATCACATGCCCAAGTCAGAGGTGCCTAGCTACCATTTGAAATGAATCGGAGTTAGTTATCTAAATACCTTTGAGGATCTGGACCTCAGAGCTTTCTGAATGGTTAAAAAAATCAAGAATACAAACTGCATCTTTTCTATGAGTCTCAGACAGGTGACTTATTTTGTCTGTGAAGGTTTTCTTTCTTTCTTTCTTTCTTTCTTTCTTTCTTTCTTTCTTTCTTTCTTTCTTATCTTCAGCACTATCTTCTCCTCTTCCAACTTTTCTCTTCCAAGATGTTGTTAGTTGTGATTGTATGAAAACCAAGTCAACGGAATGAGTTTTATCTTTCATTCTGAAGGCTGTGAGAATTGTGGTTAATCTGGTCTGGCAGTGCTTTCCAAAGGCTTGATCCTGTTGCCAAGAAAACACTGTCTACTCCTCCCATGGGTTTTACCTATGAAGTTGTCAACTTCACAGGTCCTGCAGAGCACTCCCACTGAGGAAGATTTCCATAATGGAATCAGGCATTCTTTGCAGTTGCATCTATATTTGAGGACTGTACTGTCGCAACCTGCAACATTGACGCTGAATCAAGGTGAGTTTGCAATGGTGCTGTACTTCCACCCTAACCATCCTGCAGGTGTACACAGTACTCCCTGCAAGTGCTGCAGTTTCTGTCCATTTTTTCATTGGTCCCACAATGCCTAGGGCAAATCCTGAGGTTCAGGGACATGCTCACACTTCTAAATAGTCACCAATCACCCTGAGCCACTGCAAGACTGACTCTGGACTTAAAGGCACAAGCTGTGTTATGAGAATCATCACCATATATGCAGGGCCGTCCCATGGGGGGAGCGGGGCCCAGGGCCAATTGGCCAAAGTGGGGCCCCAACCCCCATGCTGGAGGGGAGCGTGGTGGGCCCACCGGCCTGCTCTGCCCCCCAGGGAGTCGGCACTGGGCCGGGAGGCTGAGGCCGCCTGCGGGGAAGAGCCTGCTCCAGTCCCGGCCTCAGGCTGGGAGCCTGCCATGTGAGGCAGGCCGGCCCACAGGCCGGGCCCCACGTGCTCCGCCCCGGGCATGCCTGCTCCGCCCTGGGGGCGGGGAGGGTTGGCCCAGGGGCCAGGCATATACCTCCTGGCCTGCCCCGCCCTGCTGCCAGCGGGTGGGTTGTGGGAGGAGGGATTGCGATGAACACAGGCCCCGCACAGTGCGGGGCCCACGTAACTGCGGGGCCTGGGGCAATCGCCCCTTTCCCCCCCCCCCCAGGGACGGCCCTGCATATATGAGTGATGAGGCCTGCAGAAGTGAGGGACCTGAATGTATTCTTTTCATTCATTTATTCAGTAGTATTTTTATTTTCAATTTTGCCATTAATGTTTTTTCACTTCTTGCCTTCTCCATCTTTTGCTTCTTTTGTAGCTGAATTAATGGCTTTCTTCTCTCTTGTATAGGGAAATGGGAGTGATCCAAGCCGTGGTCTAAAGAGAAACCCTCTCTATAGCCCCCTCTCCATTTAGTATTTCCAGTTTCTCCTGCCCCCCCCCCCCCATACAATGTGGTGGAACTTCCAGGATATGAATCTCTTCTTGGAGAGACAGTGGGTGCTGAGGCTCCATGGGGAATTACAGTTACAAGAGAGTAAGGTGATTGGGTGACAGCAATAGCCTCACTCTGCATTTTAGCTAATGACTCCTGTCTGTGGTTGATCTGAGGAGTGTGGAAGATGCTGAGGCAATGGCTGGACAACAGTGGCAAGCCCGAGTAAAGTACAATGAAAGAGTGTGCCAGTATTTGTTAACTGATCTTTAATTTTTGTCTTTTGTTTTCCAAGAGAATCTCCATGGCACCAAAGAAAAATTTAAAGTTTGTAATAAAGTAATTCTTGCTCTATTTTTGTATCCTTCTTTGTTGTCTAAGGGTTGGGATTAAGCAGCACTGAGAGCCGCAAGTACCATCTTGACTATGCTAAGCACCACCCAAGGAGAAGTTTGTGGGTGAATGGACAGAGCCAAGAACTGCCTCAGCTGCTCTCAAGCTTGGATGTAGCCAGCTTTGACAGGTGACAGGCCTGTGCTCTCAGCTGTCAAAGCTGTGACTGAAGGATAGGGAGGGTCATTGTTGTATTGTGCTGAAAGGATCAACTGCAACAT
This sequence comes from Pelusios castaneus, assembly GCA_007922175.1. NCBI lineage: Eukaryota > Metazoa > Chordata > Testudines > Pelomedusidae > Pelusios > Pelusios castaneus. The sequence continues at coordinate 594,189 of ML685869.1, forward strand.
TGCAGCTGCTATATCAGTGCTTCTTTTCTGCAGTGGCCAATTTTAACCAAGGTCCCATCCCTAGCTCAACCCAAACACTTCTCCTCTGTCCCCAAAACCCAGCCTTTTCTGTTCCTTCTGGACCCTGTTTATCATTAATGTCTTTAAAAAGTGGCTTTTGGCACTCTCCTTTCTTTCTAGGTTGTCTGGTGGCCTTAGTATGCTGTTCCCCTCCACACTGGGATTTTAGGGCAACTGGAGTGCCAGGTATGGGTTACTGCTCTTCCCACCCATTGCATTTTCTGCAGATGGTCCTAAGCATTTTCCCTAAACTCTTGAGCTTCAGGGACTGGCAGTCTGTTCACTGCTGTGGCCACATATAGGGCTGCGTCTACACTTGTAAATTAAATCGACTTAAGCTTGCTTAAGTCGACTTAATTTACTCTGCGTCTACACTGCACTTTCCTTAAGTCGACTTAAGGAAAATTAAGTCAACTTTATAAAA
>ML685869.1:594772-633065 GCA_007922175.1 Pelusios castaneus
CTTAAGTCGACTTAATTTACTCTGCGTCTACACTGCACTTTCCTTAAATCAACTTAAGGAAAAATTAAATTTACTTTGTAAAACCTAGTTTAAAGTCGACTTTGCTGGCTAAGTCGACTTTAGAAAGTCAACTTAGCCAGTGTAGATGTGGAGTAGCCCTAAGTCAACTTTAAGTCGACTTGGGACTCCAGGGCTTCCCCACTGCCCTCCCTGCCAGGGTGGCTGGCACAGCCACAGCCTGGCATGTCCCCCCAAAGGGAAGAGCAGAGCCCTGCCCACCCTGCCCCATGCCCTGCCAGGGTCCCTGTCCCCCTTTGCCCCATTGTACCAAGTTACAATGGGGCAAAACCTGAGCCCCCTGGCAGTTGGCAAGGGGTGCCCGCCCTGCCACCGTGGACCTGTCCCAGGTCCACCTAGCCCCTAGAAGTCGACCTAGGCATCCAGTGTGGACAGTCTAGGTCAATTTTGTAGGGTCCCCTCAAAGTCGACTTAAAATTTAAGTGTGGACATGCTAAGTCAACTTAACAAAGTCGACTTTGTTAAGTCGACTTAGCTAAGTCGACCTAAATTAACAAGTGTAGACATAGCCATAGTGTGCAGAAATCTTTGCAACTGTTCAAAGACTTCGGCCATGATTTAAAAGAGGGATGACCATTCCCTTCTCCAGACACAAAGAAAGAGCCTGCCTAGAATCTCATCTCCACAGAAAACATCATGAATGAAGAAGGTTTGGCCCTTACCTGGCACCTCACCTTAACAGAAGGCCCAGTGTGGTGTGAGTAGCCAGCTTGTGATGCTCAGCCTACAGACCCTTAAAAAGGGGGTGGGGGGGAGAGAATGAATACTATCTACTCCCCTACCCAAAACCATCAAGTGTGAGTGAGGAAGGACACATGAGTGACAGGTGCTGAGCCTGTGAAGGCAAGAAAATATCACAGAGCTATGTAACTTGGATAGGCTAAAGGTTTTGCAGTAGAAGAGGATTACAGAAGGAGGCTAAACAGGAGGTAAGGAGAGTGTTAGAGTATGAGTGGGGTGGAAAGTGGCCTGGGAAAAGAATAATAGAATTTTAAGTCTAGAAGGGACCCTAAGAGGTCTTCTAGGCCAGTACTCTGAACTCAAAAAATGATTAAATATTACATAAACAGGTGTTTGTCTAGCGCGCTCTTCTCTAATGACAGAGATTCCACAACCTCCGTACGCAACTTATTCCAGTGCTTAACTACCCTGACCATCCTAAATCAATCTTGCTGTAATTCATTCCCACTGCTTCTTGTCCTATCTTCAGAGGTTAATTTTTCTTCCTCTTCCTTATAACATTTATGTTCTTGGAAACTGTTACCATGTCCCTTCTCAGTCTTCTCTTGTCCGGATCAAACAAATCTATTTCTTTCAATCTTTTCTCATAGATCATGTTTTCTAGACCTTTAGTAATTTTTGTTGCTCTTCTGTGGACTTTCTTCAATTTGTCCACATCTTTCCTGAAATGTGGCATCCAGAACTGGACACAATACTTCAGTTGAGGCCTAATCAACATGGAGTAGAGTGGAATAATTACTTCTTATGTCTTTCTTACAACAGTACAGTTAATAAATCCCAGAATGAAGTTTTTTTGCAACAGTATTCAACCGTTGACTTATATTTATCTTGTGATCCACTATATCCCCCAGATCCCTTTCTGCAGTACTCTTGCCTATATTCTTTTCCCATTTTGTACATGTACAACTGATTGGTCTTTCCTAAGTGGGGTACTTTTCTTTTGCCCTTATTATATTTTATTCTATTTACTTCAGGCCATTTCTGCATTTTGTCCAGATCATTTTGAATTTTAATCCTATCCTCCAAAGGACTTGCAATAGGCCTGTACAGAGCTAATGTGTATGCTAGGTCTTGGTGGAGGGTGCCAATGGACTGAATAGTTGACTGAGTAGAATAATGTCATCTATACCAGGGTTTCCCAACCTGTGGTCCATCAGCCAAAAGTGGCCAACAGGGGGTTTCAAAGTGGTCCACCCTTCTCCTTCCACTGGCTGCAGAAGGAAGCTGCTGCCTATGATCCCGATGGAACACACAGGACTACAGGACATGTGTAGTTTCTCTGCTACAGTCAAGGGGATGGGTGATCAGTGAGGAGGGAGGCAGCTTGGTTGCTGAACTCCTTCTGTTTGGCTCTAGTGGGGGAAGAAGGCAGCTGCTGGGGGAGACTGATGGCCCTTCAGGATTGTAAGAATGATATCTGTGACTCTTAAGCCAAAAATGTTGGGAATCACTGATCTACACCTAACAGATACTGGAGAATTTAGCAGGCCACAGTGTGTCTCCTGACAGATAATACAATCTGCAAAAAGTATTAGTTATACCTAATAAAATACCTCAATAGTGGAGATATTGAAACAAGAATAGCAATTAATAAACTTCGCTAAATGATAGAGGATAGAGAAACACAGAATTGAAAGAGAATGATGGTGGAGAAAATGGTGAAAGAAGTGAGTAAGGGTAGAAAGACAACTTGTGGTTAAGGTAAAGGACTAGGCAACAAGATATGTGGTTTCTATTCCAATCTTTATAACAACAAACTATAGAGATTTTTACAATACACAAAGGCCACCCGTTTTCTATGAGCACCTTCCTTTGGAACTTCTGATTCTAACTCTCCCTAGTGTAGAGATGTTTTTTTATAGGATTTTTCCTAGCTTCTCTTTCTGGAGCTGGCTTTTTAAATTTGGTGAAGCCAAACAGCTACAATCCTTAGGGATCATTTTGTAACTGGCTGTTTCTCGCTACAATCTCCTCTCCTTGATAGGTATGTTTTATATAGTCCTGCTATGTAATGCTTTCCTCCCTTTTTTTAATTCTTCAAGAATTGATGCATTTTCACACATGGATTTTCCTGGGTTTGGCAAATCGATTTATCCATATGTAAAATAATAACTATGTCATAGGGAGACCATAAGGTTTATTTAATTAATGTTCATAAAGTGCTTTGACATTTTTGAGGGAATACCTTAACTATGTAGTATAAATATTATAGCATTATAAATGAGGATTGGGAAGATGTAAGAACCAGGAGATCATTGATTGTTCATAGAGAGTTTCCAACTTTTTCTTGTGCAAGATGGTATGGAACACGTGGTCTCTGAAAGGAAGCCATGATTAATATAAAAATACCCAATGACTAAATATTAGTCTTAATAATTGGGTGAATAACAGATTACCTTTGCTCAACTTCTGCTTTCCTTTGCACAGCAGGACTACGTATTTATTCAGTTACTAGTACAGTAGGAAGACAACAGAGTCCTGTGGCACTTTTAAAGACTAACAGATTTATTTATCGCATGAGCTTTCGTGGGAGAAAATCCCACTAATTCAGGATGATAAAATAAGAATGACTTGGTTGGATTTAAGGAAAGAAGGGAAAATGCCTTTTGGAGGGTTGACTCCCCATCCAATGTCTCAAACTGAATTGAACCTTGAGCTGTGGATGGTTTCTCTTCTTATCTCAACTTAATTTACTTTCCTGATACAAACCTTGACCCGTAATAAAAAGGCCTTTCTGACAGTTTCTGTGTGGTTCTGTGATGAGTCCAGGGCCATCCCTGGGAGGGGCGAATGGGGCGATCACCCCGGGCCCCATGGTTATGTGGGCCTCGCACGCGCCGCAACCCCTCCTCCCACGGCCAACTTCGGTTCCACCCGCTCCCCCCCCACCACAGGTGGCCTTGCGGCCTCCCGGCCTGGGGCCAGGGCTGGAGGCGGCTCCCCCCACTCCTTCCCCCCCAACAGGTGGCCTCCGGGCTGGAGCCAACTCCCTGTGCCGGCAGCCTCGGCCTCCCGGCCCAGGGCCAGCTTCCTGGGGGGCCTGCCATGCTCCATTCCAGCTTTGGCCAATTGGCCCTGGGCCCCACTCCCCCCATGGGACAGCCCTGGATGAGTCATCTCACTAGTTTACCTTTCTTTCTGAACTTGTCCTTCCAAAGATATTTCATATATAATATAAAAATATATATAATGCAGATATCCACAGATTTGCAGGGCTCTATCTATAAAATCATTAATGGTGTGGTGAAAGTGAATAAGACAGTATTATTTACACCTTCATATAACAGAAGAAGCAGGGGTCACAGTGTAATTAATAAATAGCAGGTTTAGAACAAACAAGAGAAAGTACTTCTCCATTCAACACACAGTCAACCTGTGGAACTCATAGCCAGGGATATTACGAAGGCCAAAAATATAACTGGGTTCAAAAAAAGAATTAGATATGTTCATCGAGATGGATCCATCAATGGCTATTAGCCAAGATGGACAGGGATACCCAGAGTATGAGGTTGTTTTCCTATGTCTATGAATGTCAGATGCTGAGACTGGACAATAGAGGTTGCATAACTGAATAATTGCTCTGTTCTATTCATTCCCTTTGAATCATCTGGGATTGGCCAATGTCAGAAGACAGGGTATTGGGCTAGATGGACCATTGGTCTGACCCAGTATGGCCATTCTTATGTTATCAGATTTCTCTTGTCACTCAATAGATATCAACAGGGCTTCAACAGGTGCAATCCTTACACTACAGCTATTACATTGGTGCCTGAGGCACAGAGGCGGCTTTTGGGGTAGGCGAGGCAGGCGGCCACCTACGGCCCCGAGCAATAAGGGGCCCCGTCAGGGTCGGTCACCTGCTTCCCTAACAGGAGTCAGCAACCCCCAGCACGCAACCCCGGCGTGCCAATCTGAGTTGCAGCAGCACCGCTCAGGCTCCCCCTGCTGGCCCCGCCCCCCAGCGTGGCCTGAGGGCTGGGTCCACAAGAGCCGCCTGCCACAGCTCCAGGCCTATGTTCCCTCTAAGCTGCGCGGGTGCGCGGCCGCACAGCGGCCATCGCATCTCCCGTGCAGCCCAGCAGCCCCTGCCGCTCCCTCCAGATCCCTGGGGCTCCAGCTTTGCCGTGGCAGACCCAGCCGGCGCCTGGCCTCTGGGCTGGCCCTCCCCGCCCCCAGGGCGGAGCAGGCAGGCACAGGGCAGGCTCCCGGGCTCCTACGTGCCGGCTGCCTTGACTTCCCGGCTCGGAGCCAGGATTGGCCTCCGGAGCCGGGGTCTGCTCAGCCCCGCCAGCGGCCTCCCGGGGCCCCAGTCGGGTCCCCCCAGCCAGCAGCCTCGGCTTCTCTTTCTTTCTTTGTCTTCCTTTTTCTTTCCTTCGTCTTCCTTCCTTCTTTTTTCTTTTTCTCTTCCTTCTTTCTCTTTCTTCCTTCTTTTTTCTTTCTTTCTTTCTCTTCCTTCCTCCTCCTTTCTCTTCCTTCTTTCCTCTTCTCCTTCTTTCTTTGCTTTCTTCCTCTCTTTCTCTCTTCCTTCTCTCTCTTTCTCTTCCTTCTCTCTCTTTCTTTCTCTTTTCTTCCTTCCTTCCTCTTCCTTCTCTTTTCTTTCTCTCTTCCTTCCTTCTCTCTTGTTTCTTTCTCTTCCTTCCTTCTGTCTCTTTTTAAAAAAAAAACTTTTACAAAATTAATTTTAAATAAAACCCTTTCTAAAAATTAAATTTCAATTCAAAATGCATTCAAATTCAATTAATTAAACCCAATTAATTAATTCTATTTACAATCACTTTAACTTCAATTAATTCCTATAATTTCTGTTGTGTGAGTTTACACAAAAGTTTTATTCAGAAAATGTTTTGCACACGGCTTGAAAATTTTGCACACAAGCTGCCAAACCTTAGAGGGAACCAGGCTCCCTCCTGCTGGCCACGATTCCCCGCTCCACCCTGTCCCCGCCTCCACAGCAAGGTAAGTGCTGTGGGGGGAGCCAGTTTGGGGGCCAGGGACTGGATCGGGGCCCGGGAGCTGGCGCGGGGTGGCTGGGGGGCCAGCTTAGGGTGCAGGGCAGCTTAGGGGTCCAGGAGTTGGCGTGGCCCTGTTAGGGGGCCTGAGGGCCAGCTCGGGAGCCCAGGGGCCAGCGTGGGGGCAAACTCAGGGCCTGAGATGGCGCGGGGGCCTGGGAGCCGGCGTGGCCCTCTTCAAAGGCCCAGGGGCTGGCTCAGGAGCCCAGGGGCTGGCCCGGGGACCGGCTTGGGGGCGTGGGGGCTGGCATGGCCCTGTTCGGGGGGCTGGGGGCTGGCGCAGGGGCTGGCTTGGGGTTCAGGAGCAGGCGCAGGGCGGCTTCGGGGCCAGCTCAGGGAACGGGGCGGCGAGCTGGCGCGGCCCTGGTCGGGGTCCCGGAAACTGGTGTGTGGGCCCGGGATCTGGCGCAAGGTGTGGGGGCTGGCTCAGGGCGTGGGGGCTGGCGCGGGGGCCAGGGGCCGGAGCGGCCTGCCTCAGGGGCCGGCTCGGGGTTTAGGCCTTGTAGGGGGCCCCACAATGGGCCTTCGCCTAGGGCCCCAGATAGCCAAAGGCCGCCTCTGCTGAGCAAATGGTCTTGGCTCTTCCCAAACAATCTGGTTTCAATATATATTTAAATTCAGAATCTCCTTTTTATTACTATTTTTGCACTAATTATGGAGTTTATAAAAATAAAAATTGCAGGCACACAATGGAGGAGAGAAACTGAGAGAATGCACATGGAGATGGGATTGGATGCAGAGGGTTAATAACAGACAGATAGTCCAGATCACCAAAGAAAACCAGTGCAAATCAGCAATGACCAATAGTTTATCATTTTAAGGCTGTTTAGTGGCCTCTATGAATTGAACTGGTGATCTCGCTTGATCTATTGTAATAAATACCTTTTACTCTGAAGGTGCCTTTCTAAGACAGAGATAAAGTGAGGTTTCAGAGAAACTCCTCTGGCACATTCAATGCCATTCCTGGTCTGTGGATAAAAAGAGGGCTTTAATCTCCAGGGTTGGTAATGGTGCCTACTCTTGTTAATTTTATTGCGAGTCTCAGGATATTTGATGGTTTTCTTAAAGTTCCAGCTCCTTTAGCCATGTTACTACATAAGAATCTCGGTTTGTTTTTGTTTTTAAGTAAGTTTCTAGTGGCCCTTGTGGTTGTGGAGAAAAAGTTGAAAATGTGAATGCTAAATGTTCAAATGTCAAAAGAAAAAGAAAAAACCCCAGAAGTTAACTGATTGAAATCTCATAATTTTAAAGCCAATCGAATGATTTTGAAGGGCCTGAGTCAAGATCTGTGATCATTTGGGGTTCACAATCCTGCTGACAAGCCAACAAAATTGTTTAGAGCTGTTCAGTCTGGTTGATCTGAAATGCTCCCACACTGATATAGATTTCTGTGTTCATCCTACATATCCCACACCGCACTGGAATGCTTTTGCAATAGTCACTTTATAAATTCATAAAATATATAAGAAATATCATTGGTAGAATCAATGTATAAAAATTAAAAATACTAATTTTGGACATATCAGTAATTCACTCTGTGCCTTATCTAAAAGAAATATTTCATATCTGATTTTGTCAGGACAACACTCAAAAATATTATCTAGCAGGAGAGAGAGTTTAAAAAAAAACAACATGCAAAATCATAGTTTTTGGAAACTAACTGCTGGGATGGTGAGATGGCAGTAACTTCCCAATTAAAGGGAGTAAGTGGGGTGGTTTAAACTAAATCAGATAATACTGCAACACTCTTATAATTATTATAATATGTACTTCTAAAGTGCTAACGTGCTGATCCAAAGACCATTAAAGACAATGAGTGGCTTTCCATTAACTTCAATGAGCTTTGGATCAAGCCTTATATGTGTAATCCGTGGGCATACATATGTATCCCTATATACATGTATACTCACATATATAAAAATAATTTTTATACAAGCACAAGCCAACAGTAAGCCAACCCAATTCTTGATATGCTGTTAAGGAGACAACATTTCAAATTATTGGGTAAAATTCAGCAGAGTTTGTATTCTTTGAAGTTGGTCTATCAGCTCAGCAATTTAGCCAAGACATTGAGACATTTTAGCTTCATGTGTCATCTACCAAAAAGATGGTCTTGAACCTAGCTGAGGAAACATCCAGGGCTGTGAACAGATGCAATCAACTTCTTCTCACTTCTGTGACAAAGCTCTAGAGTGTGTGTTTGTCTTCCTGCTGTACTAAACCAAATCCTCCTGCTGTATTAAATAGGGTTCCATTGCATAGGAAACTGATCCCCACATAAAACCTCTCCCGCTGATTATCAAAGATCTACAACCTATCCTACAAGATGATCCCTCACTCTGTCTCAAGCCTTGGGAGATAGGCTAGTCCTCATTTACAGACAACCCCCCAACCTTAAGCAAATACTTACCTGCAATTACATACCATACAACATAAACAGTAAGCCAAGTATCTACCCTTGCAATAAACCCCATTGCCAACTCTGCCCACCTACCTACTCAAGTGACACTATCAAAGGACCTAACTAAGTCAGCCAGTCTATACAATATATGCCATCTTGTGCCGATAACACCCCTCTACCTTAGACATTGGCCAAACTGGACTATCTGAGCAAAAGAATAAATGGATACAAATCAGACATCAAGAATAGTAACATTCAAAAACCAGTAGGAGAACATTTCAATCTTCCTGGACATTCTGTAACAGACACGAAAGTTACAGTACTTCAGCAAAAAAACTTAAAAACCTGACTCCAGCATGAAACTGCTGAGCTGCAATTCATATGCAAATTTAACACCATCAGATTAGGTCTGAATTGGGACTGGGAATGGCTAACTCATTACAAAATGTAACTGGCCCACTTTTAACATACTCACCTCTCATCTATTGCTATTATAGGACTCACTTCCACACTGTTTGAATGAAAACAACTAGTTTGGTTTGCTGAAATAAACCGATAGATTACCCCCTGGAACTGTTTGAATTGACCTTGTGACACACCCTTCTTTGCATGTGTATGTAAACCTGACATACTGCAATATGCATTTCATGCATTTGAAGAAATGGGATTATACTCAAGAAAGATTATGCAATAAATAAATTTGTTGTTCTTTAAAAGTTCCACTGGACTCCTTGTTTGTTTCGCCCACTTTGGGTTCACCTGCTTCAGCATGCTAGATTAAAATTTAGTTGCTAGAAACAAAATTGGATCACTCAAAAGTTTCTAGAAGATGAACACAAATTGTGCGTGGGCATGGCCAAAGCAAATTCATTTTAAAATTTGAGAGCACACTCATAGAAATTTCTGGTGGGATCTCCCAGGCAGCTCTAGACCTGATCAATGTTATTAGCACAATGTGATTGGAGTGACACTTTACAAATAGTTTACATGAGCAACAGGTAAGTGTCATTAATTGAAGAAGTGCCAGGATGTTGAGGATATGCTACATGCCATCTCTACTGCTCACCTTTCACGCTCCTGCTCCAAGAGGTTGGTAAAGTCATCGCTCTTGTTCATGTAATCTGTATGTTTGTGCTTCTCGTTTTCCAGCTCATAAACTGTGCGCCGATGGCACTTCTCTGCCAATAGGAGCTGTTCCAACATGCGTCGATACGTCTCTCTCTGCTTTTCTTCAAGTCTGTCCAGCTGGATTGTTGAAAAGGAGAATGAACTCTTTGAAAGATCTCATTCGCTTACATTGGCTGATTAGATATCTGAGGAAATTGTATTTGGTAAATGCCAGTTCAGTGATTTTGCATTTTACATAAAGCAGCAATTAGGAACCAGAATAATTGTTCTGTGAAAGAATGATTCCTTCATACAGTATGTTTATACTAAACACATGCATAACCCCAGAAAAATGAACAGAATCTGACACAGTGTTATAATACTTTTGCTGAGTGTTTCCTGCAACAAGGTGCAGAGCACCCTCATGTCCAACTACCTGGAAGAGGAATTGAGGGTGTCAGTACCTCAAGCGAGGCAGGTCCGAGACGATGATCTTTTCAAAACCTGAATTGACAAGCTGTTCAGCAGCTCTTGTCAGGTAATGTGCTCTCAGGCCTACTGAAGTCAATAGCAGTATGGGCACTCATCAGAACAACAGAGAAATGTAGAAATTTAGATGCCTAATGTTAGACACCGACATCTTGCATAAGAACACCAAGTGGAAATTTAAGTGCCTAAACCTGGTGTTTGACACTTGGCAGGAGTTGAAAATTGGGCTGTACATCTCTAACATGCCTAGATGGTCACAGCGGCCATTCATGTGACTGATGAAACATAAAATCTAAAATTAGATAGGGTCAGTATTCCTTTTATGACACATTTCTGTTCATCATTGACCTTTTTGTCTTTATCCTCTTACAATTTTTTCTCATCATTTCTTAGGAACTATTTACATTTTTTAATTTGTCTAATTTTATCATTAATTATTATTATGCGGGCTATTTTTCAAACAGACACTAATTTTCAGGTACTTGTGGAGAAAGTTGCTAGGAAAGATTACCACCAAACATTGCTATTCATTGAGCTGTTTCTGTCTTTTACTGGGGAACGGGCAATTGAACTTGAGTTCTCATTCAGCTTTTAACAAACATCCCACTCACCTAGGCCCACAAGGTACCTTTTTGTTTATGTACCTCTAACAAAAGTATTATTAAGTCCTTTTATCACCACATTCAGCCCATTTGCTGTGGTAATCATATGTTGTATAGCCAGGACTGGCCAAACCAGTTGCTATTTTATGGTATCCTTGTATGGGCTAAAAAGAAAGATGAGAACAGGATCACATCCCTTTTGAAACAACTCTGGATAATGAACAGGATAGTCTGAGATGTTCGCTATACTTCACAAAAGAGATAATGTGGCATCAGCTGCATTCTTATCTGGAAATGGACCTTTTGAAGCCAGAAAATATTGTAACTGCAGTATTTTTATACCAATCATCTTCTAATAAACTTCTTCATGAAAAACTTTTAGAGAGAACAAAGAGTTCTTTCCAAATCAAGGGACTTTATGGACACAGTGCCCTTGTCACCTATCACAAAAGATTCTTGTTAAGCTCTCTTCGCATTGTTCAAAGTGAATATTTAATGTATCATCCTGAGTGCTATAATCTGCTTTCTTTACTTACTAGCATCACAAATATTCCAGAAGATATCATATTAAAAGTACACAGTGTATTTTAAAAATGTCTTCTACTTGACACAATTAATATGAATTGTACTGTGTTCTAACCAGAGAGACCTTGAAAAATTGTATATTCACTGTGGAATATTATACATTTTTTAGCTGGCAGTTATCAATGCTAGTTTTTTGATATGTGGGTAAAGTTCATCAGCAGCACTGTTCCCATTTTGATACTAAGCAATAAAGCAGCTGCATGTATCCTAAGACTTCTGAGTGTTCTGTGCATCACTCTTTCCCTATATGAATCAAATGTTAGCATGAATTAACATGGGGATTTCTTGGCCAGTTCTTATAAATACCTGGCCTCACATTTGCACTAGACACTGAGTGTGGTGAGGGGATCTCATATACAATATAATTGTGTATGGTGGGACTTGATTCTTCTTTACATTTTAAACCAAACCCATCATCCAGGCACGTTGATCTAATTTGATCATTCTCACTCTCTTGACTCAAATTTCTGAAAAGATGTCATCTGATTGCTGTTAAACCATTGTACTATTATCAGTGATTTATTTTGAAGAAGCAGAAGAGATTAAAAAAAACCCTAGGGTTGCTATCCTTCACCTTAATAACTGATTTCAGAGATGTCCTTTTTTACCTTAAGAATGTACTGTGTGTTCAGTTTTGGATTCACCCTGCAGACCTTAAGGCCTTTTCCTCATCTCCTACCTATCTGCTCTGGTATATCTCCATAGACATCCAGCCAAGGATCAAATGCTATAGGACTTACTTCGGACCTGATCTTGCTCCCTATCAGCTGGATTCTTCACACTGTTACACCATTTTAATGCTGGTGTAACTTAGTTCACTTCCATGGTGTTACACTAGCATAAAATCAGCGTTACAATAAACAATCAGGCTGACCGATGCTATTGGGTGCAGGATTGGGCCCACAGTCATCACACTGTAAAATGCCTGTTAAAGACAATCTTTCTAAAGACTGAGTAAAGTCTATCACTATGCCTATACTTGCTAAAATTAGTTCGAATTAGTTAGCTCGAACTAACTAATTCAAACTAATTTTAGTTAGTTCGAATTAGCTTAGTTCGAACTAGAAAAAGTTAGTTCGAACTAAGCAGGTGCCATTCATGGCACCTGCTTAGTTCGAATTAGCGATCCCCATTCATTTCAATGGCCGGTTAGTTCGAACTAAGAAATTAGTTCGAATTAACATGGCCACATGTCTAATTCGAACTAGTTAGTTCGAATTAAAGCCTTACTTCTGAAGCCCTATTCAAATTTATTAGTTCGAATTAAGGAAGCCCTTAATTCAAACTAACTAAAGCCTAGTGTAGACATAGCCTATGGGATTCAGTCACCAGATACAACAATCAAATCTCATGCAAATTGGGGTTGGAGGGAAATTCCTTTTGTATGTGGATTGACTTCAGTGAAGTAACATTACCTGATGGTATTCTGACAGAAGACACAGGGTCAAGAGCATTTATCACTGCCATTAATGGAAAGGGATTTAAAATAGAGAGTAAAATGTAACCATTCGTTATCCTGGGGGGTTTGTTTTTGCTTAACTGCTCCCAACTCACTACTTAGAGGAGCTGAGGACCAGGAGAAAGGAACAGGAGAGGTTTTGGTTTTTGCATTCAGAACCAATGCTATTGTCATGTGGAACATAATTTGGCAGTTTAGTGACAAGGAAATATTCACCTTCCTTTCAAATGCAGTGAATGCTGCATTTGGCTCTTGCTTTGTGAAGTGTTAGCAAGGCAAATGGACACTATCAATTTATTACTCACTCTATACATCCTTTCTTGGGGAAATGGGTGAGTTATTACCTCTGAAATTGGTTTCTCATAGACATCTTCCTGAATGGATTTTTCTTGGGCGAGAATGGCATCCCTGTGCAACACTCGCAGCACGTTCTCTGGAACTGCAGATCCATAGTGGGCCTCTAAAACTTCAGGTTTGGTCTTCTCTGTCTTCAGCATGTGGATCACATCTTCTCTAGCCTATGGGGTTTCAATTCAGTGTAATTAGACAACAGGCAAACCAAACTGGTATTAATACAACAACATCGTATGTACCAAGTACATTGGCTGAGGGGAATTAAAAAGAACATTAAGATAGCAAAGTCAAGCAGTCTGAAGGTGGGAAATGTCAGAATAAATGTTACCCCTATAACTTTAATTTGAACCTTTGAGGGTATGAATTATGATAGTCTTTCCCAGCATCATATATGAAGTCTATGCCAGTCAGAGATAAAAGGTAGCTCTCCTGGGTCCCAGTTTAGGACCTTAACCAAAATAGAACAATCTTGCTCTTATTACTACCTTCTGCCTCATTCTGTAATTCTGTCATATCCTAACTGCTGAGTGCTTATCTTTGCAACCATAACATTCTTTTAAAGTATTTTTTGTATGTACATTTCTAGGATTCAAAAGAAAGGAACTGGAAAAATAAAATACATGGAACCATACTAATTGCCACCCAGTTCATCAGTAGGATTTGAACCAAGAACATTTATATTCAAAGCAGAGCTTGCAAAAGCATTAACTAAGACAGAAACTAGTAGCAGTAAAGGGCCGTTAACATCTATGTAGACCAGCCACTAGAGAAGCACACAGCACACACTTTGACAGTGGCTTAATTATTTTCTAAAGAGAGGAACATTAGACATTTATTCCCGGCTCTGGATGAGAGTTTTTTCTTGTAGTTCCAATTAGCAGAGCCAAGCACATGGATCTGACATACTTATTCTAAAATGTAACATGGCTATGAATGAACTGTGATTCTGCCATATTAGAAACAGAGGCCAGTTCCCAACTTTGCCTGAAATGACCTTGTGCAAGATCTGTTACTTCCTTGGGGAAATGGGGGAATGACACTTGCCTGACTCTTAAGGTAGAATTATGAAGCCTTGCTCATAATAAGGATTGTGACTGTCACAGAATTATTATCTGTAGGAGAGAAGAACTCATGCTTTCCTACTGGCTTCCTCCTTCTCTTGGGTCAAAAGGACAACTGTTGCATCTGTCTCATCTAATGCCCAATCCATGAGGAGCTGGGAAGCCATTTTAGTGCACATGGAAGGTTCAGAAATTTTAGCAGCAAGCATCTATAAAGCTCTAAATATACAAATGGTGATTTTCAAAGGCTTATAAATTGACCAAATCTGGGTATGTTTTCATGGGGACCTTTCTGTCCTCAGGACTATCAGTCTATCAGTTTTACCATGGAGGCATTAGAGTTCTTCAAGGAAAAGACATTTAACATTAGCAAAATTAGCTCTTTTTCCCAAAGCTCGCTCTTGGAAAGGGCTGAGCCACTTTTATTGAAACTTAAAAACATGTGCTTGAGGCAGAGAGTGAGCAGTCCACATGACAATGTTAATTCTTATAAACAATTAAGAATAGTGGGCTTCTAAATGAAAATATTAGTCATTCAGGTGCTATTCTTCCTATAGAGAATACATGATATAGTAGTATAAGTATTCTATCATCATGAGTCTGAGGAAGCAGTTCATGAGTGACAAAAGGAGTTATGCAGGTCATCTTCAACTTATGCCAACTACAATCCATCATATACTCTGTATATGATACTTATATTACAAGCAAAAAGTTATTGTAGGAATGCTTTAGAGACTTAAAACATTTATTGCAAATATTTTTCAAACTCTTACTATAACAGCAAGTTTATTAGTTACCATGAGTTCAGTGTTTCTTGGGTCAGAGGAAGCCATAAAACCCTCTAAAAGTTGCATGAGACAGCTTGTCTATGCATATAAAAGTCACAGTTTTCAGATTCATTGTTCTGGGCCCCCCCAAGGATTGAAGTGAACATTGGATCTCACAGAAGGGTGGAAAGCTCTGAAGGCTGCAACATATAGGATCATTAATTTGTTAAGTTCTTTCCTCTGCTCCAGCACTGAACATAGCTTGAGAGGCGAAACAAGTAAATATTCTTTCAAGTTGATTTTATATTACATATAATGACAATTCATTGCAGATGTTTTTGGAATGTTAAAAAGTTCAAGGATAGATGGGAAGATGGATGGACAGGGGATAGAATAGATGCTCAATGGCATGTGAAATTAGTTTTTCACTTAATTCTATGATTTTTCACATAGATATCAACATCTGTAAATATTTACAACATGCCATGTTATATATATACACACCATATATTACCATGTATACGTGTATGCATGTAGATATAATATGCTCATTGTTCATATCCTCATCTTGTGAAAGGCACCAGCTAGTTCACCAAGTACTGTTTCCTTTATGTTACCATGGACTTATGATAACAATTTATGAAAAGCATACTAACAAACAGATACTCCACAGGAGGTTGCTAGGAAGCACCAGAGAAAAAAAAAGTCTGTGCTAATAATAAACTGAACACACATTGCTTTTATCTGTTAAAAGATAAATCCAGGAGTGGGAGGATTTTGAAGTGCAACTACTCTTAAATCTTAACGGGCAACAGGGTCACAAGATAATTCTGAAGATTTCAGTAATTCTCAAGGTTTACAAAATCCAGTTAGTTCGCATAATAATTCCATGGGGAATTGGCTAAAATAGCTGGCCTATGAAATTAATGATTTCACGTTTCTTCCAAATGACTAATTTTCCATTTAAACAACAATACTAGACCTCACACTGCTGTTTTGTTTCGAAGTGTAGTGATAATGTATATAATTAAAATAAACCTAAGGACACAGGCCATTTTTCAGATAATAATTTTGCAAAATAATTCTGTGGGGAAAGAATTGGGTTGCCCGGGGCCTCATATTTGATTAAAGAAAAGAAAAGCTGAGGAGGATTCCCACTGGGATGTACTTCATGAATTACTTTTTGGCTGTGTCTACACTAGAAAGATTCATTGATAAAACTTTTGCCAGTTTACAGCCACTAACATTTCTATATTATTAGAGCACATGTACACGTGGCTCCTTTTGAGGTTGCCACACATTCTCACCGCAAGGGTTGTGTCAGCAGCAGATGCATTGCACTGTGGTTAGATGTCCCAATATCTCCTGCACCACTGTCCAATGCAATGGTTGTGGGGCATTTTGTTGTGCATTTTGAGATACCAGCATAGCTCTCAGAATTATGGGAATTTGGGGGTCGATTCTTTCCCCCATAATTCCATCCCATAATTGTCATGCCATTTAAAAAAAATTCTCCACAGTTCTTTGTGCTGCTTTTCTCTGTCTATCATGTCGCCAAAAGCATCATGGATCCTGCACAGCTCAGTGGAATTTTTGACTTGGCTCATTTCTTTTGAATGTGTGGAACTTCTACAACTGTCACTACAACTGTGGTGCTGCAGTGAAGATAAGACAATTGAAGTGCACAAATGGATCATGTAGACAGTGAATTACAACTGAGGGTATTGCAGGCATCTGCTGACCAACTTCACACAGTGGAGTGGTGCTCCTAGGCTGAGGAACTGATCTGGTCAACCCACTTTGATACAGATCTGAGGTGACCAGCAATGGCTGCAGAACTTTCGGATGCACATTCCTGGATCTGTGTTTCAAGATCACCTCAGCCCTCTTGCACAGAGAAACTAGAATGAGAGCTGCTTTGACAGTGGAAAAGTGGCAATCACGCTGTGGAAGCTGGCAACCCTGAGGAAAATCCAATGGGAGTGGTTGTCCAAGGTCAAAAGTGTTCCTGATATACATCTCCTATGACTCTGCACAATGTGCAGAAAACAGATGAAGTAATTGAAGCCTCTTGAACTGTAGTGGGACGGTAGAGGGGACATATATCCCAATTCTGGCAAACTCTATCATCCCAATTGATGGATGTTTTTCTTTAGGTTTCCTGTTTGTTTCAGGACACAATCTTACGGTTAATAAACAATGTTAATAAAACACATGCTAGGGCACAAGCACAAGGAAGAGATTTCAGACTGGAAGTAAACTTGCATATAAAATCACAGACTGCATTCGCTAGCATCTTTTGGTGGAATAAATGGGATCTTCTGAGGCTACGACACCATTTCTCAACTCAATTTCCCTTGCCATTGTGGTAAGTAGGAATATCCAGAGATAGGAGATGATCAGATATTGCAACAGTTTCTATCCAATGGAGATATTTTTTTAAAAGTTTGAGATTATTCAGACAAGCTATTAAAAGCACCATGAAGAATTTAGAAAATGGATGAGCTTCCACTTTTAGAAAATCACTTTACATTTTTTGTTCACTCACAACTTAAAACTGTTTGATCTGAAAATTCCAGACCAATTCTATACACTATTCAGATTGTTTGTTCTTTAAAGCTTATACTGTACCTGGTCTTCCTTTATGTCTGTACATTGCATATCACATTACTGGTATACTACTAGTAGTTTTCAGTGTGAACAAGCACACAAGTTACTTTTACCTAGTTAAAGTGGAAAGGCTTTTAGGTACGTCTACACAGGAGCCTTAGGTTGACTTAAGGAAAGTTAAGTTGACCTACATAGTGCTGCGTCCACACTGGGTGTTTCCTTAAGTTGACTTAATAACACCACCTCTTACGGTCGACTTAATGCTTAAATTGACCTTATTAAGTTGACTTAAGCCAGTGTGGATGGGGAGTGCCCTTAAGTCGACTTAATTGGCCTCCAGGCCCAGTGCAATGTGGGACAGCTACCCACAATGCATCACTCCTCTGTCGACCCAGCACCTGCCAGTGTGGATGCAGGCAGTCAACAGGAGTGTTCAATGGGGGCTCTCTAAGTCGACTTAACAAGGTTGACTTTAAGTCGACTTAAAGTTGACCTTATTAAGTCAAAGCCTCCAGTGTAGACATACCCTTAGTTACTAGCAGGTTTTGTTTCATCTGAGGTACTCTGTGTGTAAACTTTTGAGAGGAGGTTGGTGAATATTACAAACTCTGTTCCACCTAAGCTGAATTTAAGGACTAAATTTACCAAAACAAACCACTGATTTTGGGTGCCTCTCTTTTTGCATGCCCAACCTGAGAAATCTTATAACTAGTTATCATATTATAAAAAAAAAGAGCTACCCAGTAAAAATCAGAGGCAATAAAATTTCAAATTGATAAAAAGAAGTGCTTTTTATGTAACATGCAGTTAGCACGTAGAACTCACTGCTACAAAATATTGAATCTAAGAGCTTACAGGAGTCAAAAAAGAATTGGACATTTACATGGATAATGAGAACAGTTACATTAGAAAAGAATACAGTTACATTAGAAAGTATAAAACTGTAAGGGATATAACCACTAATTGACTGAAGCTAGGAAGAAAATGTCTGTTTTCTTGCTTTTTCATTATTGTCTATTGTGAATATTCTTGTAGCTTCTTGTTCTGAAGCATTTGGTTCTGGACATTATCAGGGAGGCTAGTGGACTAGATGGATCACTCGTCTGCCTAAAAAGGCAATACCTATGCTCTTAGTAACTAGTGGGGGCTGTTTGCACCATTGTTCCCTGCTCACCCTTGATCAGCCTCAATCAGCCTTGTGATCACCCTTCCTCTGTGTGCTTAACGAGGTGCAAGGGCTGACCTAGGCAGAGAAGGTCTTAGAAGCCAGTGGCTGAGCGACCAACGAGGTGCAAGGGCTGACCTAGGCAGAGAAGGTCTTAGAAGCCAGTGGCTGAGCGACCAGGGCACTGCAAACAGGGGAGTTTGAGGGAAGTTTGGGGTTTGTGGTGAAGAAGAGCCGCATCGCTTGTGCCAGCACTGCTTCTGTCTCCTCCACTAGCGCCTGTATCCAGATGGACATTCTGACCATAGATATCTCTACCCAGATCCTGGTGTGGACTTACAAGGACTGTGGCCTGCATTTCCCACTCACAGACAATCAGGCTGGGGAGATCATTCAGTGTGACAGGTGCTTTCTGGTGGAATCTCTCAGGAAGCAGGTGGGAGAGTTACAGGAGGAGGTGTCTAGGCTCAGCAGCATCCATGCCCTGGAGAAGTTCCTAGATAGCATCCATGAGAAGACATGCAAGGATGAGGAAACTATCCAGGTGCAGAAGAATGCTGCCACACCATTGGAGAAGGATGAAATGGCTCTAGCACAGGGAGGACACTGGCAGCTGGTTACTTCTGGCAGCAGACAGTGCTCCACCCCTGCTCCCATCCCACCCTCTGTTGTGGTGAAGAACCATAATGCAGCGCTGGAGACAAGCAATGAGGTGGAATAAGAAAAGCAATGCACCCCCGAGACTGGCAGGATCACAACCGTCACACCCAGGAGGAAATGTCGAGTTGTGGTGGTTGGGGACTGTCTTCTGAGGGGGATGGAAGCACCCATCTGTCGTCCTGACAAGGCCTCTTGGGAGGTATGCTACCTGCCTGGGGCCCATATCTGAGCTGTTATGGAGGGATTATCGAGAATCATCCACTCGTCCTCCATGCTACTCATCCATTTGGGAACCAATGATACTGCGCGAGATGACCCTCAGCAGATCAAAGGTGACTACAGGGCTCTGGGAACACGTGTGAAGGAGTTCGGTGCACAGGTGGTGTTCTCCTCGATCCTACCGGTCAAGGGTAGGAGCCTGAGCAGAGACAGATGCATCCTGGAAGTGAATGCCTGGCTGCGAAGATGGTGTTACCAGGAGGGTGTTGGCTTCCTCGATCATGGGGTGCTGTTCCAGGAAGAAGGATTGCTAGGCAGAGATGGACTCCACCTATTGAGGAGGGGGAAGAGCGTATTTGGATGTAGACTGGCTAACCTAGTGAGGAGGGCTTTAAACTAGGTTTGAAGGGGGAAGGTGACCAAAGCCCACAGGTAAGTCACAGCGAGGGAGACCTGGGGGAAGGGATGGAACTTGGGGGGTGCCGGGACTGTAACAGCAGGGATAAAAGAGAGGGTAGTCGGAACTGGGGGAGGAAATCAAATCATTGTCTATGTGTCCTAATGAAGCCCTAATACCTGAGGTGAGTGGGGAAGGAGGACACTGGGAGAAATGGCAAGGAGGAAGATGCAACAGGAGAGATAATCAACAGGGCAAAGTAGTGCATTTGGCCCGGTATTTTAAGTGTCCGTACACAAATGCGAGGAGCCTGGGAAACAAGCAGGAACAATTAGTAGTGCTGGCACAGACAAGGAACTATGATGTAATTGGAATAACAGAGACGTGGTGGGATAACTTGCATGACTGGAGCACTGCCATGGATGGGTATAAATTGTTCAGGAAGGACAGGCAGGGAAGAAGAGGTGGAGGACTAGCGCTATATGTAAAAGAGCTGTATGACTGCTTGGAGCTCCACTGTGAAAGTGGAAACAAGCCAACTGAAACTCTGTGGGTTAAGTTGAGAGGAGAGTGCAACAAGGGGGATGTCGTGGTGGGTGTTTGCTACAGACCGCCAGACCAGAAGGAGGAGGTGGATGAGGCATTCTATGGACAACTAACAGAAGTTTCCAGATCGCAGGCCCTGGTTCTCATAGGGGACTTCAATTATCCTGACATCTGCTGGGAGGGCAATACAGCCATGCACAGGCAATCCAGGAAGTTTTTGGAGAGTGCTGAGGACAACTTCCTGGTACTAATGCTGGAGGAACCAACTAGGGGCTTTGCACCTCTAGATCTGCTGCTCACAAACAGGGAAGAATTGATAGGGGAAGTAGAAGTGAAAGGCATCCTGGGCAGCAGTGACCATGAGATGGTAGAGTTCAGGATCCTGATCAATGGAAGAAAGGAAGGAAGCAGAACACACACCCTGGACTTCAGAAAAGCAGATTTTGGCTCCCTTAGGGAATTGAGGGGCAGGATCCCTTGGGAGGCTGATCTGAAGGGGAAAGGCATCCAAGACAGCTGGCTGAATTTTAAAGAAACCCTGTTAAAGGCCCAGTGCTAGGGGGCTCAGCCTTTGCCCCATTGTACGTAGGTACATAGGTACAATGGGGCAAAGGGGGACAGGGACCCTGGTAGGACATAGGGGCAGGGTGGGCAGGGCTCTGCCCTGCCCTGTGGGGGGGCATGCCAGGCTCTCCCTGTGCCCTCCCCCCCCCCCCAGCAGGGAGGGCAGTGGTGCAGTCCTGGGGTAGCCCTAAGTTGACTTAGGGCTACCCCAGGTCTACACTGGCTTAAGTCGACTTGAAAAAGTCAACTTAAGCCCTAGATCAAACTAAATTAAGGTTTTATAAAGTCGACTTAATTTTCATGAAGTCAACCTTATTTTCCTTAAGTCGATTTAAGCAACTTGCTTAAGTCGACTTACCGAAACTGTAATGTAGATGCAGAGTAAATTAAGTCGACTTAAGCAAGCTTAAGTCGACTTAATTTATAAGTGTAGACGCAACCTATGATGAGATGACTGGATTTGTGGATGCAGGAAGAGCCTTCGATGTGGTATATCTTGACTTTAGCAAGGCTTTTGATACAGTTTCCCACAGCATTCTCATCGGCAAGTTAAGGAAATATGGGTTGGATGAGTGGACTGCAAGGTGGATAAAAAACTGGCTAGATCAATGGATTCAGCGGGTAGGAATCAATAGCTCAGTGTCTAGTTGGCAACCGGTAACGAGTGGAGTGCCCCACGGGTCGGTCCTGGGGCCGGTTCTGTTCAACATTTTCATTAATGATCTTGATGATGGGATAGATTGCGTGCTTATAGTAAGTTCGCGGACGACACCAAGCTGCGGGGAATGGTCAACATGCTGAGGGGCAGGGACAGGATTCAGAGAGACTTAGACAAATTGGAACACTGGGCCAAAAGAAACCTCATGAGGTTCAACAAGGACAAGTGCAAAGTCCTGCACTTAGGACAGGAAAATCCCATGCACTGCTACAGGCTGGGGACTGCCCGATTAAGTAGCAGCATTGTAGAAAAGGACCTGTGGGTTATGGTGGATGGAAAGCTGGATATGAGCCAACAGTGTGCTCTTGTTGCCAAAAAGGCCAATGGCATATTGGGCTGCATCAGTAGGAGTGTTGCCAGCAGATCGAGGGATATGATTATTCCCCTCTATTCGGCACTGGTGAAGCCACATCTGGAATTGTGTATCCAGTTTTGGGCTCCCAACTACAGAAAGGATGTGGACAAATTAGAAAGAGTCCAGCGGAGGGCAATGAAAATGATTAGGGGACTGAGGCACATGACTTACGAGGAGAGACTGAAGGTACTAGGCCTATTTAGTCTTCAGAAGAGAAGATTGAGAGGGGATTTGATAGCAACCTTCAACCACTTGAAGGGGTGCTCCAAAGAGGAGGGAGGCAGGCTGTTCTTGG
The DNA here is from genome assembly GCA_007922175.1 of Pelusios castaneus. NCBI lineage: Eukaryota > Metazoa > Chordata > Testudines > Pelomedusidae > Pelusios > Pelusios castaneus. The sequence continues at coordinate 616,955 of ML685869.1, forward strand.
TAGTAACAAAGGACAGAACAAGGAGCAATGTTCAAGTTACAGCTGGAGACGTTGAGGTTGGATATTAGGGAAAACTTTCTCACTAGGAGGGTGGTGAAGCATTGGAATGGGTTACCTAGGAAGGTGGTGGAATCTCCGTCTTTGGAGATATTTAAAGTTTGGTTAGACAAAACCCTGGCTCGGATGATTTAGTGGGAGTTGTCCTGCTTTTAGCAGGGGGTTGGACTAGATGCCTTATGAGGTCCCTTCCAGCCCTATGATATGTGGCTTTGATATTATTTCTTGTCCACTACTGATCATAGTCAGTGCTTTAGAAATAATAAATAGCAACATGCATTTTTAAAAATTTTATAAAATATTCTCGACTTGATTCACATTCCGATTCCCACCATAAAGTTCCATTTACTTCACTCTGGCCTTGAAATGTGTGTAAATTGCACTGCAAAGGTAGCCTTTGCGTAAAACAGAGTCAGATTGAGAATATTTTGTGCAAAACAAAATATTCCATAGTGGTTTCTTATTTGTTAAACACCAAGGCCCCTTCACAAGGGTCTGGTAATGCGAAGAGACTTTACATGCTCCACCTCACTCACGTTACATTTATACTCATGCTTTTTACACTGTCAAAGCAGCATAGAGAAACATTAGCATAAATGATAATCAGGCCCATGGTTGAAAATAAAAACAAACAGTATTAATTCATTCATTGTGAAAAGTGATTGACAGCCTGGCAACCAATGATCTTGATTTGTTGACAAAATAGTTATACAGGAGCAGCAACAGTGCAAGCTCTCCTATCATGCCCTGTCCATTTCTTACCACTCTGACCCAGGAGGCTCACCTCTCAATGGCTATGTCTACACTAGAAAAAGTTAGGTCAACTTTGTTAAGTCAACTTAACAAAGTGGTTTCCATGGACATGGACTTAGTCCACTTTGTTAAGTTGACCTAACTGCCCTTAGATCGACTTAATAAAGTGGATTTAAGTGTCCACACTGTGCTTAGGTCGACCTAAAGAGGGTTAGGTCAACCTAACCGGCAGGTCTTACTAAGTCGACCTAAGCTTTCATTAGGTCGACTTAAGGATTTTCTTGTCCACCTAACTTGCAAGTATAGACATAGCCAATGGGTTTGTAGTGTGGTCCCCAAGCCCACTCGATCTTTGGCATCTCCAAAGAGACTGCCGACAAAGCTGCACTTTAGTGCCTGATGAGGTGGTATGTTTTGGGATAGAGCACTTGCCCAATGCAAACCAGAGTGAGTCTATCAAATTTGTTTCACATAAACCATAAAAGAGCCATTAGATGATAACAATTTTCAGTCATTATCAAAATGGGCTGGAGTGGAGTCAAACCAGTGACTCACTGGTGAAAGTAAAGCTCACATCAAGCCCCTGGGCCAATCAACTTCCTAACATCTTTCTTTCAATTCTGGCTGTGCATAACTTGTCTTCCTGCTAACTGGCGCCACATCTTCTTAGAACTACCTGCCTATCAGTAATAATCTGCTGCAAAACACAGTAATTAGTTTAGAATTTGCTGATCAAAGAGCTTCTTTACTTCAGTAATATAATGAGAATTCCCCAAGCTATTAGGAAGGAACTTGGTGTTAAGTTAAGGACAAATGATGTCATTCATAAGCAATGCCTTCATGAAACCATTCGAAGTTCATCTGGTATTTTTCACTTTCAGAAACTTCCCTTCTAATCACCATGGCACATTGGAATGATTACACAGGTAAAAAACACCATATAATACAGGATCAAAGTTTACAAAGTCATATTTTCCCTCTGATTAATGGCATGACAGTGGCTATGAAATCATGGATAGGAGCACATTTTTTATTACTTGTGCTGTTATTTTACACCTTGTTATTAATAGTACAACAGCTGCTATGTACTGAATCAGAAACAAGATAAGGTCATAGGTTCCCCATGCAGTGTGGTGATCCTAACAGTGGCTAATTTCCTAAATTCCAATAGACTTTGCAAGCTTTTCACATAGAGCTAATAAAGATGACAAGCAAGGCCTCATATTGCACTCCTCTCAAGGAAATCAGGTGGCTGGTCTCACACTGCTTTCAGCTGTATCTTGAGACATGTTGGGTGACATGTCACTGCAAAGATGGAAGGGGCCTTTTGTTTCTGGAAATTCCAGTAGGACAGCCCAGGTTATGGACGTGTATAGTAATGATTCATCTACACAAAATTAATGCAGACAACTTCTTCAGGCAGCTGTTGTACTAGTATGACTCTTAGAGCACATTTTAACAAACATGTATATCTGTGTATCATTTCTAATAAGAAACCAAATGCTTAGATTCTGTAACTCCCTTTCTGTTAGGCTCTTCAATAGACTGTTCTTAAATTCTTTTTTTAAAAAGTAATCATTTTACATTTTGTAGTACAACAATAAATGAAAAGAAAAATCAAACAAAAGAATAAAATTTGGCCACTACCAAGATATCAAATTGAGGCTCCTTTGAACCATATAATATTAAATTGCCCCTTAAAGGTCCTTCCATTAGTATCCTACCTCCTCAAAGTAGCCCCATGTTTTCTTACCGTGACTTTGTCACAGGGTAGATGTTCTTTGTGAATAGACTGAGCCCAGTGCCCTCTGGACTGAAGCAGGTAAGCCTAGCTGAGCTAATAAAGAGGGCTGAGCTACACCTGGGCCAATCACCATATGTCTACACAGCAAAGAAAAAGCAGTTGCTGGCTGGGGCCATCCAACTTAGGCTTAGGCTAGGGGCTGTTTCATTACTGTACATACTTCAGGCTCCAGGCCTCCCATCCTGTAGAGTCCTAGAACCCACTTCAGGCTGAGCCTGGAAGTCTACAAAGTAATGAAACAGCCCTGGAGCCCAACCCCTGTGAGCCTGAGTCAGCTGGACCCTGTTAGGAGGTTTTTCTTTGCTGTGAAGGCCTACCCCCCAAGGGCTACTAATAGGCAGCTGGCAGGAAAAAAGACTGAGACAGGCTGAGCCCTGGGGAGGAAAAGCCACAGTGGAATGGAAACTAGCACCTGTGGTGGGTTCCTGGAGCAATGGGTCAGGGGACCAGGGAAATGGCCTTATGGCTGCTGACTGAGGCTGGGAAGATACCTGGGGCTGAAGTGTCAGAGATCCTTGGGAGAGGAAGCCCAGGACCCCAGATTGTGTTGTTCATTTGTTTACCTCTGTTATGAAAATAAATCTCCTTGACTGAGGCTGGGTATAGCAGTGCATGCTTTAGAGCTAGGAAGAGGCGATGGCTCTGGTGACAGACGAGCCATGTACATGTTGTTGGGATCAAATGTTTCCTGTGTACAAGATCCATTGCATGGGCTGCTTCAAGGCTGAAAGCTTGGCTCCTATCACTGAGCACCACTGCACATTGCAATTTTTTTTTTGCCAAAAACTTCAGAAATCATTCTCATTCCTCCATAAAACTTCTAAAGTATGCATTTCTCACTTGTATAACAACTACAGACATGAAAAGATGCTGTCTTTTCTTCTTTAGGAAATAAATGCATCGTTTTTCTAGGTTTAGAGTTTTTATTGTCCACAAAAACTGCTATTCGCCTTAGTTAACTTTCTCGCCACCTGGTGGTATGCAGCTCCCTTGAATGAATTTATTTTGACATCTACACACCCAGGTCTAGTTATGTGACTTAAAATTTGCCGTTTCAGGAGCAGGGAGATTTTTTCAGTGATGAAAATTGAACTTTCAGCCTTTTTTTTTTAAGTGTAATGAAATTTCACAAAAATGCAAGTTATTTCTAGAAATGCTGGGAAAATGAAAATGGATAGTGTTGTCCTGCCCACAAGTAACTTTTACCTTCCATTAACATAACACTGTCAGTGAATTATCAGTCGTTGTGAGTCTCATATAATGACAATATAGGAAGTCCTATTAAAATCAGTGGTTCAGGTGAGACATATGATGAGTCATCTCATCTCCTGTGTGAACACCACGTAAGTGACCCCTGTAGATTTACATAGAAATGAATCTTGCCTCTTACAGTTAAAACAAAAATTTAAAAGTCCAAGCTAAAGATTGTAATGCTGTGGAGGAGAAGCACTGAGCGATATATTACTTCTTACAGCGAGCTTCGAAACAGATCAAATGAGCGCTAGAAGACATCTGTCTGTTATTTCCTGCCCACACAGCTTTGTTCTGCTTTATTGCCAGAGAGCTCCATAGATGATGTCACTTTTCTCTGAAGAAAACAGGCCACCAGAGCCTTTTTCACTGACATAATTAATTATCTGTAGTCTGGTCGAGGGCCATTAAATTCCCATAGCCAGGCTCACAGAAGTATTAACTCCATACTGCTTGATGCTTTCTGACTTTTAAAAGGTTGCAGAATAATTTCTTGTCTGTTGACACTGAAAAAGAGCTTTGCGCTGTATTATGAAATACTGGTAGGTTCCTGCAGCATACAGAATTACAGTTTCATGATCTTTGGCAGCAGAGAAGCAAACTTGAAAGGTCACTGCAGATTATGTACACAAATCAAAGCATGTTGGAATATGTCTTACATGCTTCAGGAATGCATCACAATGGCTAAACCTGCTGTTTTGGGGTTTGCTATATCCAGCTATATAAATGCTATCTTAGCCAAAGTTAACCATATAAAAACATTATGCACAGGACCTGTACAAGTAGAGACCACAGACTGAATAGCAACAGATAACAAGAAGAAGAGTGCTTTTCAAACAACCTGTGGACTGTACATAGGGAAGAATCAGCCACAGTTACACACAAAAGACTCATCCACATTTCAGGGTTGCTCTGGGGTTCTGTGTTGCAGTGAATAATCCATTAAACGGTCTCATTCTTAACAAGACCATTTTAAATTCTGTTCTCCTTGCAGACAGAGAACTAGCCCTGGAATTTACTGATGTTCAAATCTATACTCTGATTTGCAATAAAGTCATGGTAGCAGATGATCAACGTTCATTCACGGCATGTTATGGGCTGTGTGGTTCAGGCCAGTCAGGTGAGAGATGTTCTTATCAGTTCTTATCAGTGTTGTTCTGTTTCTGGTGCCGATATCAGCTTGGCTATGTGTGTGAATCTCTGAAGGCATGCTCCCTCAGGAGTACACCTGCCTCAGATCTATAAGTGGGGCCTCCATGAGCCCGGTGATCTAGAGCCTGGCTTGGATCTTTAAGCAGGGACTGAGTTAGCCTGATGATCCTAAGCCAAGGTGCTCCTTTGGTGAACGCTCTGGGTTACCTTTGGCTCAAATCTCTAGTGAGAACTCAGTAAGCTCAGTGATTTGGAGCCCAGGCGTACCTTGTAAGCAAGAGGTAAACTGAGTCAGCACTCATGATCGAAGAAACCAACACGACCACAGATCTTTGTAGAAACTAAGGTGCCAGGCTAGGCTTTATTGCAACATAGCACAATGGCAAGCGATCTATATCAACAGATCTGCTGGTAGCATATGTACTCTCAGTGCAACGGAACAGCTCAATTGATGGTAGGACTCCCCATCACCCCTTTAGGCTGCACGGGGTCTGAGCTCCAGAGCTCCTATTTTTATACCCTCATCTGACCTTACATTGATTGGTTCATATTCTAATTGATTCACACATTGATTAGTCCACACGTTACTGGGCATCTCCATCCATCAAGGTGTCATAGTTTGGCCGAACCTTACCTTTGCGCAGGTCAAACCAGGCAAAACATCTTTTCTTATCTCCTTGGTGTAGACCAACCCAACACCACCTTCCTCAAGGTACATTCTGATTCTTGTACTTATTATTGCAATTTCAGCTTATTTCTTACCAATTTCAGTGAAGTCAGACTTTCACAACCTGTCTCTTGTCAGTACCTTCAGTTCAGGTATGCAGTACATTCTTTGGAAGGTACACTACAGTACATTGCTTTGGATTACTTTGTTAGGCCCTGGGCCAGCACCTAGGTGCTTCTACTTGTATTTCTATTTTAACCGTTTACTTTCTCCTACAAATACAATTTTCTTCAACCTATATAAGGTGACTTTGTTCAAGGCAGATTTTACTAGTAGTTAATAACTTTGAATTAATAGATTTTAAGGCTAGAAAGGTCTGTTACAATCATCTAGCCTGACCTCCTGCATATCACACTCCACAGAATCTCATGCAGGAATTCCTGCATCAACCCCATAACTTCCGGCTAAGCTAAAACTTAGCTTTTTGCAAGGCATCTGATCTTGAATTAAAAACTTGATGTGGTGGATTCTGAAGCATGACTAAATACCTTCACTTATAAAATGTGTGTTTTATTTCCAATCAGTATTTATCTTGCATCAACCTCTAACCACATGCTCTTGTTATGTCATTATCCATTAGCTCCCTACAATTAAATCTCTTCTGCATGCTGAACAAACAAGGGCTATGTCTACACTAGAAAACGTTATGTTGACTTTGTTAAGTCAATGTAATACGGTCGACTTTAAGTTAACTTAAAGTCAACCTTATTAAGTCAACTTAACAAAGTGATTAACCTGAATGTGAACTTCGTAAGTCAACATAACTGCCCTTAAGTCAACTTAATAAAGTCAACTAAAGGGTTAATCCATGTCCACACTGTGCTTAAGTCGACCTACGGAGTCGACTTAAGGGTTAGGTCGACCTAACCGGCGGTTCTTACTAAGTCAACTTAAGCTTTCATTAAGTCGACTTAAGGAATTTCTTAAGTCGACTTAATGGAAAGTCCAGTGTGGACAGGGATAAATTTAGGTTGACTTAAGGCTACTTAAATTAACCTGAATTGCCAGTGTAGACATACCCAAGGAGTCCTCTGGTTGGCTGGCTTCAGAAGAATCAGGATCCAATTCTTAATGAGAACATCTCTGCTCTGCATGATGCCTCCTCAGTAAAAGGCTCCTGAAGACCTTTCCCCATCCTGTGTTATATGGACACAGACTTTTGTTTCACAGGCAGGATGAATCCTTGACTTGTAATGCTCCATTTTTTCCTTCAAGTGGTTCCAGTTTTTGGCAGGTGCCTCTGATGGTTTTCCAGTGAAACTCTTGGTACTGAGCAAGGCTATACAACTGAGGCTGGCACTGGGTCACCAGCTAAACCAGGTGTGGTGACAACTTCCTCCAGCTTCAGGGAGCCATCACAGAAATACATTATCCCTTGATGACTCATTGCTATTCCAAGTCCATAAAGCATATAAATACATTGTTCCTTAAATATTACCCATACACACATCACACAATGACCATGAGTCTTAATAAGTTATGAGCTTTCTGTAAATACCTTACATGCTACTCTTTATGGATAAACAGCCTGTCAGACATGTTTGGTGCAGTGGGTTTGTCAGGTCTGAGGTAAGAGCTGTTGCAGAAAACCCGAGACCCTCTCCCAAGGGGTCTCTGTGTCACAGCTGTCTCCTGTTGGTTGGTTCCCCCTGTGTTCAGGGAAACAGGACTTTGTACATTCCTTGTAAATAAACAAGATTACATTACAGATACCTGACTCTGCCAATCTCTACTTCTATCTGGAACAACCTGCAATACCCTGTATTTTTAGCTAGCTTCTTGAGCCAAATTGGGGTAGCAAAATGTACGGTCAGGGCCAAGAAGAGCTAATAAAATGTAAGGCGCTCAAGTACTATGGGCTATGTCTACACTTGTTAATTTAGGTCAACTTAGCATGTCCACACCTAAATTTTAAGTCGACTTAAGGGGGACCCTACAAAGTCGACCTAGAGCATCCACACTGGACGCCTAGGTCGACTTCTAGGGGCTAGGTGGGACAGAGACCTGGGTACAATGGGGCAAAGGGGGACAGGAACCCTGGCAGGGCATAGGGACAGTGGGGGGGGCATTCCAGGCTCTGTTGGGGGGCATTCCAGGCTCTCCTTGTGCCAGCCGCCCTGGCAGGGAGGGCAGTAGGGGAGTCCTGGAGTCCCCTAAGTCGACTTAAAGTAGACTCCACATCTACACTGGCTTAAGTCGACTTTCTAAAGTCGACTTAAGCAGCAAGTCGACTTAAAACTAGGTTTTATAAAGTTGACTTAATTTTTCCTTAAGTTGACTTAAGCAGCTGCTTAAGTCGACTTAAGGAAAGCGTAGTTTAGACGCAGAGTAAATTAAGTCGATTTAAGCAGGCATAAATACCACAGAAAAACCTATAAGCATTATAAACAGCTCATTGTCACTTCAGTGTAATCTCTCCTCTATTACCCTTCTTTTTAATTCATTTGCACACTGCAGCCCAATTGGGAATGTGTATGGAACACAATGACAAAAATATAAACATCCCTTGAATATTACTATAGAGTTTGTCTACAGAGTACACTATCATCAAGCTTGTAGGGGGTGCAACAAGAGGGGACAAGAGGTACTCTGGTGCCTTACTGCCCCAGCAGTCAGGATGATAAACTGCAGAAGAAACCCTGCTGCCTCTGTGCATGAGATCCCAGTTTTACCCAAAACAAACAAGGATTCTTGTGGCACTTTTAAATACTAACAAATTTATTTATTGCATGAGCTTGAAGATGGAGAACTTTCAGAATGGGAGGAAAATAAATGCAGGGAAGTGTAAATCATAGGATCAGATCAGATTGTTACAGCAAATCAAAGCAGTTGTTTAGATTCAAACAGTGGAGAACAGCATATTAGAGGGAGGTGAGATAAAAAGAAGGCAAAATGATGATACACACAAACACAAATGTGTGTTAGTATGTGGTGTTGATTGATAATGAACTGTATACAGAACTCTCCCTTGTTTGCATGTTTCCTTGGCTTCAACAAGCAGGTTTTTTCAGTGTTGTGTATGCCACTGCTGAACATTCATTTACTGATGATTGACATAGCTGCCATAAAACTGGGTCTGAGTTACAGAAGATACTTGCCAGCTTAACCAACCATTTAAAAGAATGTTAATGGGAGTTATCTAAAAAATCTGCTCTTCAATAGGCTCAATAGCATATGAAATTTAACACACTTAATATCTCACTATAATTTACTTTTTCAACCCTTTAGGCAATAGTTTTCCATTGTAAATGTGAACTCATCTGCCTGTCTCTTACAGACACAGAGGGGACAAATGATTAGATGATAAGAACTATCCATGTTTGGTCTAAGGGCGCTCTATTTTTTTTTTTTTTTTTTTGGTGGGGAAAGGGAGAGAAAGATGGAAGACTCTGAGAAAAAGAATCTACCATTTCCATGACTGGGAAATACTTCATTTGCAGATTTCAGTGGGTGTATTTCAGGAAAGTCATGCCTTGAGCCATCTATCAATGGGTCTTCATTTTGGGTGATAGTTTAGCATTGCTTTCCCTTGTACAAAGATCACTAAATAAGTCAATCAGACTCTCTTCATTTTTTGGACATGGTGCAGAATCTTGAGGTCAAAACCAGTAAGCAATGGAAGATGTGGCCAGACACAGGAGTCTCAGAATAGCAAATTCTCTGGCTGAAAATGTTACATTTCTCTCATTTAAATCAACCAATAGATGGAGCCTGTAATGCTAGATACATGACACTTTCTCAGAGTTCATTTCCCACAAGTACAGGCTGAAAGCTTATATTTGCTGTTATTAAAATGCATTTTTGGAAGGAAAAATAGAAGTTTTGATTTCAAGAGATTATCTGCTCCTTAGCTGCGGAGCAGACACACACTTAATATATACACCATTAGGGCAGTAAAGCCACAAACTGAGAGCCAGAAACTCAAACATTAATTAATGACTGATGACTCAGAGTACTGGTCTGCAATGTGACCTGTGATACATATGTTTGCCACAAGTTTGCTTAAGAATTCCAGATATTTTAGAACTGGAGCAACCATGTAACTGCATGTGTTACAAGAAAGTCTGACTTGGTAAGGAATGATCTTTCAGTAAAATACAAGGGAAATTTTACAAGCAGCTTCTATTGTTGTTACTAGGCATTGAATACACAACTCCCTATTAACCAAAGGGAAAAACATATGATAACTGGTCAAAAAACCTTTTTATCCATTAAGTAAAGGTTATAATGAAAAAAATAGAGGCAATTAAAGAGTGCTGTCCAAATCTGCTCCCCTAGAAGCCAATGGAAGTTCAGCCATCGACTTCTGTGACAGCAAGATTATAGATCTATAATTTTAGGAATCGTGGTGCCAGACTCTCCAATTTTGAAAACCTAAGAAGAGAAGGCTAATGATGTTTCAAAAGAAATGCATTTGACCCTGGTAAACCAGGTGCCAGCTTTAGCCAAAGCTGCAGGTGTCAGATGAGCACTGACAAATTCATAGCCGGAAACCAGATCTGCTCACCTGTATGTCAATATTGTTCAAGCTGGGTATTAAACTTTTAAGAAAGTGTTTAGATTCTATAAAATGCATGTAAGCTGCTCCATGCATTAATCTTACATGTAATACTTGTATTCCATGCTATAGGATAATATGTAAATTTTGTTTTATAATTATAAAAATGTCTGTTCTGAACTGGTGAACCTAGGCAGAAGAAATATCAAGATGAAATGGATCATCCAGAAGAAATATCAAGACTAAATGGACCATTGTGCAACATTACAAGACAAACGCTGGTTTAATGGCCCTCGTAAGAGATGCTAGGTTCAAGAAAGCAGGCCCCATCAGATTGAATTCTGGAAGAGGGTATAAAGAAAATTTTCCATCTCTTTGCTATTTGGACTCAACGGCAAGTCTATACTGATGGCAGCAAAGTCGCTGCTGTCAGCGCGATCTTCAATTTTCGATTGAGGCGTCTGTGTAGACACGCTCAATCGATAACCGAACCAGAGCTGGAACTCCAGCTCCATAACCACACTTACACTATGCCAACTGGACATCATTTCCAGTTGGCTTAGTGTAGTGTGTAGGGAGGATTTAAGAAGTCGGCGGTAGATACACAGGTATTTTACATACCTTGCGTAACTCCTGTCAACTGCCGCCAAAAACAGCAGTAAGTTTAGCATAGGGCTTGCAAGGGCTGGAGCTGAAAAACAGAAAACAAAAATCCCAAAGGTCAACCTGAGTTAACCCTAAGAAGACATTCAGTGCTGACAGATTACTACGTCTCTGTCACCTTTTGGATCCATAGATTGTACTCATTTATGTATATACATAGTCTGCTCTAACCTGTAAATGACTCTCATTCTTTTCCCTAATTAATAAATCCTTAATTTGTTTACTATATGATTAGCTACCAACATTGTCTTCAGTGTGATAGGTAAGGTACAAATAGATCTATAGCGAGTGACTGGTCCCTTGGGGCTGGGAGCACCTAAGTATTTTGTGATTTTTGGTGTTAATGACTATTTATCATGAAGTCCAGATTGCCTGGGTGGCAAGATAGACTGTAGCACCTAAGGGGACTGTCTTTGACTCCATGAAAGGGCTGTTACAGAACTTACAGTGATTCAGGAACTCACATTTGTTTCTGGACTGATGAAATCCAGTATAGAACCAGGTTGAGGTGTCTGCCCTACTTTTGAGTGTGAGTGACTCCAGCCAACATGACAAGGTGATTTTAGCCCTCCCTCAAAGCTAGTCTAGAAGATTCAGTGGAGTTTTCATCATAATTCAACACACATATTCTACTAAGAACCTTGAGCTGGAAGGGACATTGAGAGGTCACCAAGTCCAGTCCCCTCCATGGAGGCTGCAGCAAGTAAACCTAAACCTTTCCTGACAGGTGTTTGTCCAACCTGTTCTTAAATACATGGAGTTGGAACCTCCCTTAGAAGTCTATTCCAGGTCTTAATCACCCTTATAATTAGAAGTTTTTCCTAATATCGAATCTAAATTTCCCTTGCTTCAGATTAAACTCATTAATTCTTGTCTTAGACATGGAGAACAACCCATCACTGCCTTCTTTATAATGGCCTGTAACATATTCGAAGACTGTCATCAGCAACCCCCCTCCCCACCAGTCTTCTTTTCTCAAGACTAAACAGACCCATTTTTTTAACCTTTCCTAATAGGTCAGCTTTTCTAAACCCTTTATCATTTTTTGTTGCTCTCTTCTAGACGCACTCCAGTTCATCGACCTTTTACCTAAAGTGCAGCATCCAGGCACAGTACTGTAGCTGAGGTTTCATCAGTACCCCACAGAGCAAGACAGTTACCTCCTTTGTCTTACGTATGACACTCTTGTGAATATAAGACCATTGCATCCAGAGTGACCACATCTGAGGGCTTGTAGTGAAGTTCCCAGATCTCCATCCTGCAAATCCATGAATTTCTGGAGCATCCCCATGGGCAGTGCCAGATAGGGTCGGGATGTGCATCCTTTCACCCATCAGTGGAGAGTTGGGGTGTTTTTGTCCATTGTGGTCATATGACCCAGAGCACACCACAGTACTTTTAATATAATGAGCAATGGAGTGAAGGCCAGATCTTTGTGAAACTGTAACATTTAACACAAAATCAAACCACTTTACACTCAGGATTTAGTGCTGAGACCACATATGGAATGCCTCTAGCCACTCCTGTAAGACAGTCCAGGTTTCTAACCCATATAGCTTGCCACTGAAGTAGATGAACTTATCAACCCCTGTCCATGGTTCTTGATCCCTCTTCTTCCTAGGGTTTTGATGGCTCTACTATAAGGTTCAGGGACTCAACCAGGTTTGCACCCACCTTTCAGTCATTTCATCTAGATCACATTTCCCTAGTTTGCTTATGATAATGTCATATGAGAGTTGGTTTGCCATGATTTGTTCTTGACAAATCTGTTATCTATTATTTATAATCCTATTATTGTCTAGGTGCTTATAAACTGATTGTTTAACAATTTGTTCCAGAATCTTTTCACTTATCAAAGTAAGGTTGACTGGTCTGTAATTCCCCATGTCCTCTTTGTTACCATTTTTTAAGATGTGTGTTATGTTTTTCCTTCTCCAGTCCTCTGAGTCCTCATCCACTCGCCAGAAGTTCAAAGATAATCACTAATGGTCCCAAGATTACTTCAGCTAGTTCCTTGGGGTGAAACTGCTAGACTTGAGAGGGTGATGGAAACAGGCTAGATTGGGTGCTGCTGGAAAATAGGCATCTGGGGTTAGGGACTTGGACTCTTTGAAAAGAAAGGGATAGTAATGGTAGATGGGAGGAGTGGAGATAGTGATCAGAGGTAAGTAAGACTGGAGTAGGAGTAGATCTGGGGATAAAGGTTAAAGAAGACATGAGAGTGGAAAGGAATAAAAGAAAGACCATTATAGGAAGTGGAGCAGAACATAGCTGGAACAGAAAAGAAGGAAAAAGGGAGAGAAAGATAAGAGTGAATGTCAAATACTGACAGAGAGAAAAATGTGCAGAATAGAATTGTAGAATAGAACATATTAATATATAATAGAAAGAAAAGTGGGATGAAAGGAAAGAGTAAGGATAGGCTATACTAATTTACAAATATTAATATGTATAGAAAGATGAATAGCAAAATGCTACAATAAAATACTTGTCAATAGTGTTAGAGTATGTACTAATACATAGATGTACACACTAGCTGTTAATAAAGTGGATTTCCCTATGTCTTCGGGAGATCAATCCCTTTTGGGGGCTGTGATTACCTTAATCTGCCCCAAAGACCTTAGCAAACAGAATAATAATTAACCCTTAAACATGTGACACAGAGGCGGCACTGGTGCCAGTGGGAAAAGCATTCACTGTTCTTTACAAGCAGCTCCTGTTTCAGGCTGGCAAACTCACTACATGTAATACAACATTTTCATGGTATTTTTCCATGAAGAGTAGCATAGGATGTGCCTAATGAAAGATTGTAACTTATCAATACTCATAATCAATGGGAGATGTGTAGAGATAATATTTAAGGAATAATGTAACTACATTGAAAAGTATGCCATATGTTCTTAAAGTAAAAGTTATTCACCAGGGAATCGTATGTCTCAGTGTTGGTCATTGAAGTGAGATGGAATTATCATCCCCTCTCTGCTCAACCAGTAATTTAATGCAAGGTTCAAATGTCTACCCTTCCCCGATCCCAGAACAATTATCAAATGAAAAACTAACAAAGCCAACTGCAAACAATTGAAACCACTTGAATCTGAAAGGGAACATTACAATAGACAGGGGAATCACCTTGGATGTGAATAAAGGCAAAAGACAGATGCAGTATATCACAGGATGGAGAAAGCACTCTGCATCCATTCACTGTAGAGACATCTTGTTGTGTGGGAGCGTTTCATGAAAGATTGGATCCAGACTCCTGTGAAGCCAGCCAGCTCTACAACAGACTGAACTTTGGACGGGTGGGGTAGGGGGGAGGACCTAGGCACTAGTTAACATTTTATTATTTTATTTTTATTGTAACCATTTGTTTCCATCACTCTCTCTGGTTTCTAGTGAAGCTTCTATTCTCCCTTAAATAAACCTTCTTTTGTTTTATTGTAACTATTCTGTATTACACAAGAGCAGTGACTTAAGATAAAACTGGTAAACTAGAGTACAATGATCCCTTGGGAGAAGAGGATCTAGGATTTTGGTGTGTAGCCAGTGCCAGGGGCTGGATATCACAGGGGAAGAATTCAAAGTTGACTCAGAAACTGGGCTGTATTTACTGTTAACCTGCACCATGAAGACAAGGTTGACATAGCCCAGAGTAGAGCGCTTGAGTGGCTGGTGGTGTTAAGGAGCTGACACCCATCTACAGCAAGAAAGACTCTCTCTTGCTGGAAGACAGAGGTAACTAAGGCTATGTCTACACTGGCAAGTTAGTTCGAATTAAGGAAACTTAATTTAAACTAACTAAAGCCATGGCTACACTAGGCTTTAATTAGTTCGAATTAAAGGCTTCCTTAATTCGAACTAATAAATTCAAATAGGCTATTCGAAGTAAGGGTTAATTTGAACTCGTTAGTTCGAATTAACCAATGTGGCCATGTTAGTTCAAACTAACCGGCCCATTGAATTCAATGCAAATCGCTAATTCGAACTAAGCAAGTGCCATGAATGGCACTTGCTTAGTTCAAACTAATTTTTTCTAATTTGAATTAAGTTAATTCGAACTAACTAAAATTAGTTTGAATTAGTTAGTTTGAATTAACTAATTCAAACTAATTATAGTAAGTGTAGACATAGCCAAAGTGACTCACAGCCCTTAACACCTTGAGAACCATCCCAACGTATGCCTCACTGACATGCCCAGAACAACAGATAGATGAATCGTGCAGCATGTCCTGAATTCAACAAGTCCTAGTTCTGACAGGCCAGAGAGATAAGCGAGTTCATTAAGCCTTGCCCATATGGGGGAATTGTCCCCATTTAGGCCATTTTAACATAAATTATTAATTCAGGACCTGATCATTTAACTAACTATGCGCAGACATGCTCTGCACACACACAGAACTGGATGAAGACTCAGGGCATCAAGAAGTACTTTCCACTGTAAAGTCCCAGAGGGGGAGCCATGTTAGTCTAGGTCAGCCAAACAAACAAGGGCTATGTCTACACTGGGGAATTAAGGTCAACTTAGAAAGTCTACTTTAATAAGTCAACTTTAAGTCGACTTTATTAAGTCGACTTAGAGAGTCCATACTGGACTCTCTAAGTCGACTTGTTCGGTCCAGGGAGAGCCAGCAAGCCCCTGAGCGGTCCGGGGGAGAAGGGAGAGCCGGAGACCCGCGCTCCAGCTGCTCAGCTCAGGCAGCTGGAGCGCCGGTCTCCGGCTCTCCCTCCTCGTCAGGACTGCAGTGTCCCGGCGAGGAGGGAGCGTGGGGCTTCCTACTCCCCAGGGTTCTGGGGAGAAGGAAGCGAGCCCCGCGGTCCCTTCTTGCTGGGACCTGAGTGTTCCCAGCGAGAAGGGACCCATGCCCTAAGTCGACTAAGTCGACTTAGGGCTACCCCATGGCTACACTGGCTTGAGTCAACTTAAATAGTCGACTTAAGCTTCAAAGTCAACTTTATACGAGGTGTTATAAAGTCGACTTTGAATTTCCTTAAGTCGACTTAAGCAGCTGCTTAAGTCGACTTAAGGAAACTGTAGTGTAGACGTAGGGTAAATTAAGTCGACTTAAGCAAGCTTAAGTCGACTTAATTTTCAAGTGTAGACACACCCAAGGAGTCCTGTGGCACTTTTAAAGACTAACAGATTTATTATCTCATGAGCTTTCGTGGGAGAAAATCCCACTTCTTCAAAGCGTCTGATGAAGTGGGATTT
>ML685869.1:633165-665204 GCA_007922175.1 Pelusios castaneus
GAAGTGGGATTTTCTCCCACGAAAGCTCATGCGATAAATAAATCTGTTAGTCTTTAAAAGTGCCACAGGACTCTTTGTTTGTTTTCCGCTATAAAGAGTGCAAGAGATGTTAAACGTAGCTGATGCTTCTGAGCTGCATCTGATACATAGGAGTTCCACACTAGGGAATCATGTTAATACAGAGGGTATAACTAGAAGTGTATGGGGAGATTTTGATAGACCACTAAAAGCTATAGTGTTTACTATACTTATCACTAGCAGCAGCCAATCTTGGTAGACCTTTCCGACAGGCCTGTGCTGTCTTGGCATGACTAAGCCAGGAGCAGAAGGGAGCCTCTTGCTCAATCTTTACCTGACCCTGCGCCCAGTCCCTGATGCTCTGGTGTATGTGCTGGGATCTGTGTTTCAGGAAAAGGCCAATAAGCTTATTCATGCATGTCCTCTGGGAGATATTTGTCCAGGCCTCAAGATATGAAAATTCTGTAGGAACACATCTAGTTAATTGAGTACTCTGGCAACCTTAGGTCTAGCTTTTGAAACTTTTTGCTTCTTTCTTGACATGTTATTGTCTACTAACAAGGATTAATGGGGGAAAGAGGTTTTGATTCTTTGGGGATGGCTTCTTGGACACAGCTTCTGGATCCTCCAAAGACAACTGGAAGATCAAGCCAATCTGAAAGCCGTTGCTGTTTCCACATGAAAGCCAGCCCAGACTTCTGTAATTAATTATTGAGGGTTGTGGGTGGGGTATTTTCTAACCCAGTGGTTCCCAATCTTTTTGGTTCGAGGGCCAAAAATATAACTTTTAAAACCCTGAAGGGCCACCAGTCTATTTAATTAAAATTAAATTTAAATTAATTAATTGAATTAAATTAAATTATAATTATAATTAATTAATTAAAACATATTTGATTATATTTGACTTTGTTTTAATTGGAATTACATTTTTAGAAAGATTTTTTAACAAACTTTTAAAAAAGATTTTTAAAAAGGGGTTTGTTTGTTTTTTTTAAAGGGCTGCATGCATACCCAAGCCCACAAGGGAGGCAAACATCCACAACCCGGTTCCCAGCTGTATGCCGGGACTGGGCCAGAGGCAGGCCAGGCGGAGCCCCGCCCAGCACAAAGCCCCCGCAGCATGGAGCCCCCATGGAAACCCTCCCCACACACCCAGACACTCCTCCGTAAAGCCAGAGCATCTGAGCCCTGTCCCAGCCCTTGGCGCTGAGTCAGCCTTCTCTCCCTGGCCCCCTCCAGCCACCTGACCCGCTGCACTGCCCCGCTGCCACAGGCCAGGGATCTGGTGAGTAGTGCGGCTCCCAGGTGGCGGTTGGCTCCTCCCCAGCAGTGGGGTTTAAAAAGCCCCATGGGCCACTTTTGGCCTGCGAGCCAGGGGTTGGGAACTCCTGTACTAACGTGTTGCAGACATGTGTATGTGCTTGAGCCTATGCATAGCTTTAAAGTAAGAGCACTCTCGTGTTTGAACCTTAGTATAAAGTACAACTTTGTAGAAAGAACATTTCTGTTTTTATACTGTTTCTGATAGTCCATCTATTGGCTGGACGGCCATGTCTCCATTTGGCTTATTTCCTGACACCACCTCGCAGAAAGTAAAGTTACCACCAGCTTTGGGTTGGCAGAACCCCAGGTAACAGATGGTTAAGTGGAAAGGTGTTTCTAACTTACGGTAATTGGGGAGAAGTGTAGATTTTAAGCTTGGGAGACAGTTTCCTATTTCTGTCTGACAACCAACAAAAACATGGCTGACAAATGATTGTCCTTGAAAAAATTAACTATTACTTGTGGAGTATTGTGTTTGCAAATGAGGTTTATTTTTTTTAAAACTGAAATAGGAGAGAAGCTGGTAAAGATGTGTACATGCTGCTTCCTGTTTCCCTTCAGGCTCCCAGTCAGGAAATGTTTGAAATTGGGGTGAGTATTGCTGTAGATTAATGGCTGCTATTTGGAAAGTATAGAGGAAATATGTTCTTGCCAGCACAAACATATATATTTATCAGACTAAAGCCTGTGCACCACAGATAGGGTGACACCTTAACTGGAAAGGTCCACACTGCCTGTGCTGTTCTGTAATGGTAATCTATGTCTTTTCTTTTGTGTCATTGAAAGCACAGGGGATATTATTCTTTCATATTTGAGTTTGTTGTTACGGTTCTTTTCCTTTTTAAATCAGTTTTTCGTGATTTAAAAACCTGTTGACATTTTTTTCAGGTTGTTATGAGGAAAACAGCCTCTGCAAATTGTTTACCCATATGCATGAGATGGGTGGTTAAGGACTACATAATCTCTGCATGCTTTCTGTAAGCAGTAAGATACTGCAGAATAATAACCATTGTATCAAGCTGTGTGTGGCTTTTAAAATTAGTTCCTGGCATGAGCTTTTTTATTTCTTATTCCCTCATGGAGAGGCTGTCCTTAAGAATCGCTCTCCCGTGTCTATTGGGAAGAACTCTAATTACTGCAACTTTGTAATTGTGTTTTTTCCTCTTACTTTCTGACAGAACAAGGTTTAGGCACTGGTGACTTTAGCGGTTTTGGTTTATGAAAAACTATTCTTCTGTAAACTCAGTAAGTAGATATGGCCAACCTAGGAAATTTGAGGACAGACAAATCCAAGTGCCTGACTTGGATCTAGGAATCAATTCTCAAGTGAGCTAGTGGACGTCACTGTAGTTTTTTAAAATGTTAAAAATATCACTGTTAGGAGATATCTGTATAGCTTGTTAGAATTTTCATCCCCTGGAGCAAAAGGTAGGGATTCATATCCCATACTAACATCTCATTATCAAGAATGGCAGCAATGCAATGACGTTCTGAGGGTTCCTGCATAGTTAGAAGTGTGATAAACTGGACGAGTAGCCTGGTAGATGTTAATGACTTTATGACACTTTTTGCAAAGATATTGGTTAATCCTGTTAAAGCCTGCAGTCATTCCCTCAATAAGACCTG
The DNA here is from genome assembly GCA_007922175.1 of Pelusios castaneus. Classification (NCBI taxonomy): domain Eukaryota; kingdom Metazoa; phylum Chordata; order Testudines; family Pelomedusidae; genus Pelusios; species Pelusios castaneus. Next base: position 636,133 of record ML685869.1, read on the forward strand.
TGACATTTACCTACAGAATCTTTGTTCCGCTAGTATTTAAACAGTTTCCAAAGAAAATGCAGGCAGGTTGTACACCCTATTTTGGATATTCTGGACCCTGACTTGAGATTTTAAGTAGGAAAGGTGCCCTAACCCATGGCACCAGAGAATGCTGTGGCTAAGAGAAGTCTCTTGTTCTGGAGACCAGATAACGATATAATTTGAACAATCCAGAGGGTCTGAAGACCAAGCAATACCCAGAGTTTGATTTGGCTCTATGAATCAAAATATAGTGATGCCACTATGGTTGATGGTACACATCAGAAAAAGAAAATATATAAAATGATAGAGTGCAGTAGGTCACTGTGGCAGACTGGGAGTAATGCCAGAATTTTCACATTGGCATGATTCTTCTTTGGCTTGTCCTCATTTATGGTCACAAAGCCAGACTCTCACCTCAAATCAGGTGTCTTTAACTTGCCCACTCTATTAACAATTCAATACATTGAGGGAAATAATTCAAATTGGGTTCTGAAGCTATATTAAAAATCCTATGGATTAATAATGAATACTTTCTACTACATTAGCACTTTCTGAGGATCTCAATGTGCTTCACAAAAATGAACAAGTTTAGTTTCATAGTCCTCTGGTGGGGTAGGTAAGTAACAGTGGAGTCTAAGTCTTTGTGATAGGGCAGGGGCTCTCTCTTATTTATTTGTATAGTGTCCACTACAGTCTTGTCTGAGGACGTTGGATGTTACTCTAGATCAGATGGCAATTATGCTAAATTCCCATATGTGGATAACAGACAGACGGTTGGGCTTTTAATCTTTCCGTATCCTCTTTCCAAAGTGAGAGACAAAGGTTATAGACCCAGCTGTGCTCCAGCAAAGTCCACGGGAACTTACATGAATGGAAATAGGAGCAGGCCATAAGTGACTTAACTGAAGTTAGACAGGATTCCACAACAAAGCCAAGAACAGAAACTGATGTTCTGTCACCTAGGCTTGCGCCTTAACCACAGCAGCGTACTTCATCCCCCTCCCATCAGTGATACGTGCAAACCACTGAACTGATTTCTGCTTAAATCTTCCAGGAATTCAGACATGTGCTAAATGATTAACCGGGTCAGACTGCATTCAGCACTGGAGCTGCGTGACAGTTTTTCATTAACATGCACAAGTTGATATTTTCAAATATAGTTGCAAATCTCACCCAAAGTGAAAGTTTTCCATTTTTAACAGTGCACATGGCTAGTGGAATTCCCCAGAAGCAATAGCATGGTTTTTTGTAAAAGCGAATCAGACAGAATTTCATTCTCTTTATTTCCATTTGTCATTGAAAAATTACAGTTGTATTCCTCTGGAAAGGTGCCTTTTGTTTGTGACAAATTAAACTTGAAATCAACTTTAGACATCCACTAAATGGATGAAAAACAACATTTAGTGGAAGAAACTAAATTGTTTAGTTTCTTCCACTAAATGAAAAAGAATAACTGGCTTTTCTTCCTGTTGGCAGGATATTTTTTTTCTTTTATACATATCTGGTGAGAAAGCAACATTCAATGCACCTTAGACTGTGCCTTGGTGTTTTAGTGGTGCAATACTGCATGGAATGAGCTCAGAGCTCAGGTTTTTGCAGGTGTGGTGTAACTCAGGTTTCTCACTGAACTGAGAAGTTGATCACTCACAAAATAATTGCTTCCTGCCAGTGGATTAATAAGGTGGCAACATGGGTGAGTGAAAAATAAAAAAAAAGTCCTTTCAGGAAAAGCAGGGCATAAAAAAAAGTGCTATATAAGAAAGAAAGTTGCTGGTGATAAAATCTCTGATCTCATTTAAACTGCTTACGGGTACTTTTAGAAGAAATGCTGAGAGGGGATGCCATTATAGCACCATTCCACTTGTAGATAATACTATAAAAAGAAGATATAGAAGAGTTATATAAAAGAGAGAAGTTTTTATATACCTGCAGTTCTCCTTCCATTATACTGAGGAGCCGGATCAAGTCCTCTTTAGAAAGCTCTATGGATTTCTTGTTCTTTCGTTCACTAGGTGCTGGTGATTTTAAGTGCCGCTTTACAGTTCCTGAGACCATGACCTCATCTTCCTTTCGATGAGATTTGTTCTTTTTCTTGGCATCTTCTTGAAGATTTTCATTCTCTGCATTGTTGATGATGGGCTTAGGACTGGAGAAATGCCCATTAGGAGACCTTTCTCCACCTTGGTTTCGGGATCTCATCCCTACCTAGTGAGAGAAAATTACCAAGATGCATTTTTAACCATGTAAAACTATTTACACAAACATTCGACCTACAGTGGAATTATTGCCAAGAAGAAGAGCCATCTTTTCAGTCTGAATACCAAGATTAATGTCATGCTCAGTGCAAAAGTGCTGAAAAGCTCACTCTTATCAACAAGTTTGTCTTTGGTAAGCCAATGAATCAAAATGTTGACTATGAATGTAATAAAGCCTTAAAGGAGGGTAACTTTACTTCTTAGCCTGCCAGAGTACTGATGTGAGTTACAATGTGTGGTGCTTAAAATGATGTGGGAAATGGTGAGTAAAATTTTCCAGTCTCTTTATTTTGTCATTCAGCATTCCATTGGTTCACTGTAAGAAAAAATGAGCACACACCAGTTCTAAGTCAAATCTTGTTTTAGTATGAGAATTAGATGACCGATAAGACTAATTAACATTTACAAAAGCATATGCTTTGAGTGTAAGTTTTCTAATTGGCAGAGTGAGAGGGAATGTGACAAAGTAGGATTACTTTCTAACCTCTCACCTGTGATCTGTTGGGTTCAATGTTGATAACTAAGACAACCTTCTTATGCAGATTCTTTTCATCATTTCCAGTCTTGATTATTGTGACATCAACTCTCCATCATTCCTAACACCTACATCACCTTCCTGGGTTCAGACTAAAGACAGCTGTTAAAATAATCTATTCTGTATGTCACTCTGAGCACAAAAACACCCTGTTGAATCCCTCCATTGGGCCTTCTTTAAGTACATCAAGTTGAAAGTGCTTGTTCTCACCTTCAATGCTCTTTACCACTCTATCCATCCCTACATGTCTGTTCTCAGATGGGCTATGTCTACACTTGAAAAGTTAGGTCGACTTTATGAAGTCGACATAATAAGGTCAACTTTAAGTCGACTTAAAGTGGACCTTATTAAGTCGACTTAACAAAAGTCAACTTAACTTTTCAAGTGTAGACGTGGCCCCTTTTCGACCTTATTAAGTCGACTTCATGTTTTAAGTCAACTTAATAAGCTCCACCAAGGCGCTAATCCCCGTCTCCACTGGCTTAAGTTAATTTATTAAAGTCGACTTACGTGCTAGTTCGAATTAAAACGAGGTGTTATTAATTGAAACTAATTTGTCTTTAATTAAACTTAAGGAGCAGCTTGTCGACTTAAGGAAAGCCCAGTGTAGAGGCGGAGTATTTAAGTCAACTTAATTTGTAAGTGTAGACACACCCATGGTGCCTCCCATGCAGTTTTCACTCTGCCAAGAACAGTCTCATGTATCTGTGTGTTGGCTTCTCTCACAAACATCTTTGTCTTTTTCCCTGCTGTCCCCCCAAATATGGAATTCCCTCCTTGATGTGATCAGTGAGATCATTGTCTTCTCTTCCATCAAATGTTTTGGAACTCATCTATATCTCAATGACTAGAGGAAATCAGACAGTTAATTATGGCTTGGGGGGGGTGGGATTCATCAATACTGACTACATTTACTTACAATTATGAAAAGCAAAGTTTGAAAACATATAGTCAAGTGTATATATTTGGACACACATCCCTGCCCTCTGACCCTCCATATGTCACTTAGCTATGGTAAGCTGTTTGAGGCAGAGACTGGGTCTTTGTAACTATTTATACAGTGTCTTCCACAAAGAGACTCTGATTATGATTTGGACTCTGGATGCTACTGTAATAGAACTATAAAATACCAATATTGAATTTTGAGGACTGTTTCTGGGCCAAATTCAGAGCTAAAAAGTAAGGAGGTATAAGGTAGACTCCCTGAAATTAACGTGGTCTCCCTAAAACTCACACTTACTTAGACTTACTTATTAATATGTAACAGAGCAAACGGGTATAATTTATAAGATGAACTGTCAGAAGAAGGCATAAGAAGATTTAAGATAAAGTAAGGAGGAGCCTCCTCATCTTTATTACACACTTCCTGTTTCTTTTTGTGCAATGCTTCTGTTTTCTGGCCTTTTATTGGTGAGTTAAGCTAATTTAGATATTGATAGTTTCAAAAGGCAGATTCAGAACTAACATGAAGATACAATGAGTGGGAGTGAGTTGAAGGGAGCGAAGAGTACTCCTGGGGTAATTCTGTGCCACTGCACTTGCACAAAATTCATGTTGCCTGCAGATTTCTTTGCTTCCTTGCAGAAAAATTACGTTCTGATGGGGAAATAAAGGGAAGCCACAAAAAAAGTGGTCATCTGTTCCTCCACAGTGGGTGTACCATTGCAGGCACCCGGATCAGCAAGAGGAGAGGTAAATCACTGTGGGGGGTGGGAGGGATATCCTATCCTGCATCACACTCAGCTGCTAGTCCTATCTAGGCAGGCGGCGAGGGAGGACAGGACTTCTTCTCCCTTGCAAAGAGCAGCTGGGGCTGGGGCCAGAGCCACTCAGACCCACACCCAGAAATATCCCCCAGCTTCAGGAAGCTCCCCACCACCTCCTGTCTCCATCTCTTCTCAGCTGCTCCCTCATCCACTTCCCTGTGCATCCAGGTCCCCCAACAGCCTCACCACTGGCCCACATCCAGAAGCACCTGCAGCTGAACTCCCACCCTGCTGAGCCTCCCCCCCTTCATTTAGAGCCCCCTGAACCTGGACCCCCAGTACACAAATCCTCACCCCTTCATTCAGATCAACCCCCCCAAACCCCCTAACTTGAACCCCTACCCCAACAAGCCTCACAACCCCGCACCAGAATCTTCCCAAATCCACTAAGACCAGACAGTTGCTTCCAAACCCCCAACTCACAAAGCCCCACTCTCTTAGCCCTCATGTCCCCCCACTGAGCTTCCCACATCTAGATCCTCCCCTGCTGACCCCCATTACCCCCCTTATTCATCACCCCACTAATCCCCAACCACTTTCAACTGGATTTCCCTGCGGAGTTCCTTTGCCCCCACACTGAGAGCTCTCCAATGCATTCAGATCCTCCCTGAACCAGGAACACCCCCCCTCCGCACTGAGCTGCCTGCATCCAGATTGCTCCACACAGAGCCACCTCATCCCATACCTGGATTCCCCTTCACCCTCCCACTTCACCCCTCCACACTGGATCCTGCCAGGCTGACACTGCATGCCCACAGTGGTGCTCCTAGCACAGAGGAGCAGGCCTCAGGACTTCTGGGGATGGCCTGACCCTTGCACTCTATCCAGATCAGGTCCATGGGGTCCATAGTCTTGAGGCCTGCATTTTGCAGGAGGTCAGACTAGATGATCGTACTGGTCCCTTCTGACCTTAAAGTTTATGAGTCTATGAGTCTATTACATACAATTTTACAACTATAACATGTTTATTTCTAAAAAATAGATTAATAATGATTATGCACACAACTGAAAACATTATTCAAGTTTTAATGGGAATTTTGGACCTCCAAGTTTGACCAAAGTTCATCTATTTTTGAAGTAAGGTTTGTCAAAGAAAGTCTTACCATGGAAATTACGTCCATGATTTTGATGCTGGTGGTAACCGTGGCAGGAAATTTAAAATGCCCCAGCCACAGCAAAGGAGCAAGGCCAGGGTGAGTGCTGACATGCATCTGGAAGCTTTACTGTGGCTTGGGCATTTTAAATCTCCCAGACACATACTGGCTCGCCATGTTGCTCCTTCCCCTCTCTCCAATCAGTACCTCCCCACCCCGTCCAATGGGGAGATAGAGTGGTCTGTTTTGGAACACCTTCACTACGTCCATGGAGCATCAGTGTTCCATGGAACACCAGCTGAGAAACACTGCTTTAGCCTTTCTTGGGCATTGTTAGCGCTTGATTTTCTGATCACTTATGCTAGGATAAAACTGGTACAATTTCATTGAGTTCAGTGGCATTATTTCTGAGATACCTTAGTTAGAGTAGAATCAGGGGCCTAGATTTTTCTTAGATTGGTCGAATTTAGTTTGCACTTTGCTCTGTAGTCGCAGGAGATGATTTTCAACATCACAAATACCACCAGTCTGGCATAATTGCTAATCTGTGTCGATAAGAATCAGAGAGGTAGCAAACCAGTAATGACAATGTAAATCTTAAGGTACTCTCACAAATCGGTCTGGATAATCTTACACAGAGCCTAGAAGGCTTGCATTCTACTTCACTCTAGCCATTGCTATAAATACCTTGTATAGATTAGCCTTAGTTTTTTTGCTAAGACCACACATAGGGTGCCTGATTCTCTTTTCATTTTCATCTGTTATACACGGGGTTAATGCCACTGAATTCAATGGAGTCTAGTCTATCCTAATTTACAAGGAAGTAAATGAGAAGAGAATCCAGCTCAGTGTTTTTAAGCAAGAGAGTCTTGTAAGGAGGTTGCTTGCAGTGTAGTTTTTTCCACCCAAACAATATGTGATACAGGTATACATAGTTGCTAACTTCCTGAATGCTTACAAAGTATATTATTCACCAAAGAGCTTAGATTAATCACAAGAACTGTGTTTTCTAAAAACAGAACTCCATTATGAACATGAACAATACCTGAGGAGCTTAGGAAATCTTTTGGGTCTCAGGTTTGTAATGGAAAAATAAACATTGTATTATGTTTCCTTTCAGATATGGCTATTCACTTCATTTTGTTGTAATGAGTTTTAAACACCACAACCATGCTTCCTCTTCAAGACGGAGCACTTGGGATTTACTTTGTCTCTATTTTCTATGTATTTCCTTCTGATCCCCTCTGTTCTGCAGCCCTTAGCCACAAAATCACCTAAAACATGCAATTTTTCATGGTTTAAACTCAAGCGTGAATGATTTAATGGTTTTAGAGCATCCTATGTGCTTTAAGAATAATTTTTTCATATATATATATATATATATATAACATTTCACAGTGCTCTAGTTAGTAACATATTACAGAGTGATTTCTGCAGATCGATGACTAACACCTTAGAACTGAAGGTGCACAGAATAACTAAATTTAACTCATGACCAGTTGAGTAATGCTGTTCGGACACACGGCCCAGCTACCTCAACTGTGCCATAAAAGACTAGATAAGGGTAACTGTGTATGCCAGACTTCCTGAAGGGTTTCATGTTGCTTTCTTGTGTCTCATCATTCTGCGGCATGTTAACAGGAGTCTCATCTGTCAGATATGGGAGGTCATTGTCCCACTCTACTCAGCACTGGTGAGGTCTCAGCTGGGGTGCTATATCCAGTTCTTGGTATCACACGTTAGGAAACATGTAGACAAAGTAGAGAGAGTCCAGAGAAGAGCAACAAAAATGATAAAAGGTTTAGAAAACCAGACCTATGAGGAAAGGTTAAAAAATGTGTATATTTAGTTTTGAGAAAAGAAGACTGAGGCAAGACCTGGTAACAGTCTTCACATATGTTAAGGTATTAGAAAGAGGACAGTGATAGAACCACTTTGTTGACATGCACCTGTGAAACTCTAAACAACAATTCACATTGGATAGTAATTGAGCAACTAAGAGTAGGTTAACAAGCATGTGACAGCAGATTAACTAATGTCCACTTAGACAAAGTTTAAAAAAATCTGGGGCCAGATCCTCAACTGGTGTAAATCAACATAGCTCCATTGAAGATATTTGTCAAACAATTTATAAAATCCTAATATTGCATGTAGATTAATCAATAATCCCAGATTTTCATTTTAACTACCAGCCTGAGAGTTTGCTTGGTGTGGTGTTAAAGGAATCAACTATTAAAACCTTAGCTGACTTTTTGATATTTCTGTAGCATATGTAATTTTATTTTGCATTAAATCTGAGATTGAAGTAGGTGTTGCAGGCATTCAATTACTCTCAAAGGGTGCGTCTACACTTGTAAATTAAGTCGATTTAAGCTTGATTAAATCGACTTAATTTACTCTGCATCTACACTACACTTTATAAAACCTAATTTTAAGTCGACTTAAGCCAGAGTAGATGTGGAGTAGCCCTAAATTGACTTAGGGCTCTCCAGGACTTCCCCACTGCCCTCCCTGCCAGGGTGGCTGGCACAAGGAGAGCCTGGCATGACCCCGCCCCCCCCTCAGGGCAGGGCACCCTGCCCCTAAGCCCTGCCAGGATCCCTGTCTCCCTTTGCCCCATTGTACCCAGGTACAATGGGGCAAAGGCTGAGCCCCCTGGCACTTGGCAAGGGGTGCCCCCCTGCCACCGTGGACCAGTCCCAGGTCCACCTAGCCCCCAAAGTCGACTTAAAATTTAAGTGTAGACATGCTAAGTCGACTTCACAAAGTCGACTTAAAGTCGACTTTATTAAGTCGGCTTAGCTAAATCGACTTAAATTAACAAGTGTAGACATAGCCAAAGACACCAAATAGACAATCTTTTAGGTGTACATTCACCAGGATAAATGTAATATTAAAACCTCTTCTCCTATACCTTAAATTCCTTCCTTCAATGCTGTTTCCAAAGACCTTGTTGTGTGCCAAGATGTTGTATGCTGGTGTTAGAGATGCAGATGAACTCAGTATTACATGACAGTAGCAGGGACTGAAGTTTTGATACTCTGCTTTATAGAGCACTCTCAGATTAAGGGCCAAATTTACTGGTATGCTCTGGCTGCTTTGGAGTGCTCTGATGCAAAACAGCTGTAAACCTGACTCAGCTAAGGCTGCTTTTTTAATTAAAACAGTGCAGAGCAGCCAGAACATATTGGTGAGTCTGGCCTGAACGTTTTGTCTTGGCATGATAAGTAGTGTTATTTTGGACCCAGGTTACCATTCTTTTCTATTTCTGATAACATGGTGACCTAAACAAAAACCATTTGAATTCTTGCATGATACTTCAGGGTTACGCCAAGTATGTCACTGCCTAAGACCCCATTACCTGGCCTATCTGTTGTCCCATCATGATTCTACCTCCCTGCTTCACATACTGATTTTGGGGACCCAGCCAGCCCCAATTCTAGTCATCAGTGCTGGAACCAAAGGTGTGGCAGTGCCCCTTTACATCCTATACAGGGTTTACTGTTTTGTTCAATGTTTTTCAGCACCCCCATTATACAAATTGTTCCAGCACCATTGATTCACATCCCCCTGCTGCCTGCCCTCTCCATATGACACAGCACCCCAAATCTGTGAGGCTGAAGGGAATAAGTATCCTGAAGAAATAAGGCAGATGTAGATTTAACCCCATTTAACCCCATGCCTATTCCTTCCCTCACGATGCTGTATCTTAAACTAAGGACCAGGCTGCCAACTTCTACCCAAACAAGGAGTTGTATGACTCATCCCATTGATTTCAATCTTTACTGATAACTCGGGTAAATACATATTTGAAGAATTGAGCTCTATAAAAGGGCTGGTAAGTGCTTCAAGAAAATGACATTCACTCTTTTATTTGTCTGTTAAGCACCACAGTACCCTATAATTTACTGGAATCTATATTGTTCTTCTGGGCATAGATACTTCAGTTTTCACAAGTCGACAACACATATAAGTTTTATGAAATGTTCCTTACATTATTTTTATTGTAAGAATTCTTTGTGAGGAATTTGCTGGGTAGAATGTCAGGGGAGGCTAAACTATATGTTCTTCCAACCTTATTCTTCTATCAATTGTTATATACCCCACTGGGATTCTTGGAATAACAAGATAGAGGAGAATATATTGTTACATTAGCAGTGTTATTATTAGAATCAAATAATGTAAAGATTTCTCTGAACCTAGCAGATGGTCCCTTATGCTAATCATACGTGCTGATTTTGGCTACACAGTGGTTTTTCTCCTCAAAAAAATACTGTGAGAGTTCAAAAAAAGACTGTTGATTTGGATTGATAATTATGATCATTGACACACATTTGTAGTCTGAAGATTATTAATAGATCTGAATAATAAAATCACCACATGGAAGTGTTGTGTTTCTGTGAATGGCTAAAAGTACGCTGCATGTGAACCCTACAGAAGTTTTTGTTAGAGATAAGCTTAACCTGGATCCATTTCTCCAAATTCATCTCCTGCAATCTTTGGCATTTGGATACTCCAAAACATAGATTTGAGTCATCCCTCTTTTGTTGCAGTTCTGTAGTTTTTTAAGTATCCAAAAAACATAAAATAGAGGACTGGCCCCCCAGTGTATTCCCTAACTGCCTTTCTTCTCTTCTTATGGGACACAGACTAGCTGCACATCTGAAGAATCATAAGGTCCTTATTCCTTTACCAAATGTAAAGTAAATTATTATGGGAGGTAAAGGGGGTAAAAGATCATGTCCTTCCATGATGGAGGATGGCGGGTGCTTCTTTAAGTACAGATATCTGCACACCAGTTTTCATGGGACAAACTCATGCCTTGGTCCTTAAGGAACTAAGCTGCAGGCTGATGATCTTCACAGGGACAAGACAGTGCGCTTCCCATGACTCTTCATGGCAGCTTTCTTTGCAATGCAGTGCCTGTTAAAAGGCTATCTCTGAGAGACCTGCGGGTACACCTGCATCCTTGCTCCAAGAGGTAGGGAGAATAGCTGCGGGATCCACAGGTCATACTCCTGTCTCTTTCTGCCAGCCCAAACTCATCTGTGAGCAGTAGTACAGTAAGCCCCATACAAGAAGACTACGGCTCCCACCTGCCCAATGAATTGGAACAGCACTGCTGATGTCAGGAAGCACAACGGTCATGAAAGAGAACCTGGATTTGACCCTATTAACACTTTCTGACTTTTGACACACAGTAAGTGCAAGGGGACATAGTCTAATTATATCTCGATATCCAAAACATATTATTGCTTTCAGCTATCAATGGAACTGATGGTTAAAAATCCCCTAACCTACTTTGGTGAACAAGATTTTTTTTAAAAAAATGTTGGTAGAAAACATGTTACAAAAGTAGAGAAAGACCTGCTCACTGAGTTACAGTATCAGTTGCCTTAATTTCTCATATTTTCAAATCAGGTTATTTTTTATACCTTTTAAATTTTGTTTTCCCATTAATAAAGTGGTAATGAATGTGAGAAATTTGTGCATCATTTTAAATGAAAAATATACATGACTTACTTTCCCCACTTTTGAATTGTGACCCACTAGCACTGATGGAGTTAATTTCTCTTTTGGGCGCAGAGAAATAAGAGAGTTGGTCACATAGACATGTGTGGGTTGATACGAATGAGCTGTCAAAGACTATCACCAACAATGAATGCAATTACCTTGTAATTACCTTGGAAATCTAATACCTGAACATTGACTTTTAATGAGACAAGATGGATGAGGCAATATCTTTTATTGGACCACCTTCTGCTGGTGAGAGAGAGACAAGCTTTCGAGTTTACACAAAACTGAAGAGCTCCATGTAAACTCAAATGCTTGTTTCTTTCACCAACAGAATTTGACTCAATAAAAGATATTAACCTCACTCACCTTTCTCTCCCTGGTATACTGGGATCAATGCAACAATACATTTTAATGGCTGCCAGTCAAGGGAAGCAGAACATGTAAAAACACCTTGACTGAAGCTTGAAGCAAAGAGCTGAGGTGTCAGGAGATGGCAATAAGAACTCTGCTGCCTAGTGTAATGGATCCGAATCCAGGAAGTTCAGACAACAGAGGCAGATTGGCTGCTAGCATAGACACACTTGTAACTTTGCTTTTCCATTCTAATCTACATACTATCCTGCCATTGATTAATAACTGCTGGCTTGTTTTGAAGAAGATCACTCTGCAAACAACAGTTGGTTACATAGCTCACAAAGAGGTAGTTCCTAACAGGAATTCAAGTTCTACTGGACTTGCTTAAAGAGCCACGGTGAGAAACAGGAGAGCTGAAGCAATAGGGCCAAGTCTCTGTGTTCTTGCCTCACTGGGCTGTGCCTTTTCAAAAAATGCAGCCTAGGATTTTGAACTACAGGGATACACCCCCAGAAGATTCTGTCTAGAGAGATGCTCATTTTACAGATCCATGACAAAGCATAATCGAATGAGAATTATAACCACCATACTGGTTCTTTACTGAGAAAAATACTTCAATTTTGTATGAGAGAAAGGTGGATAGTTCCTAAATAGCAAATCAAAAAGAAATTTCTGAAACTTCCTTAATCACTGTGAACAGAAATAATGTTCTTCAAAGCAAGACAATTTCACAAAACCAGTGACATAACCTGAAGGGCAAGTGTAGCGGACACAGAGTACATTGCAAGGGATTTATGCTAGTGTTCCTTTGCTGGCTTCACAGATTCTAAGCCAAGTTTTTCTCTCAGTTACATTAGTTGCTCTTGAGCAATGCATTTTGTATAGCTAAGGAGTGGCGTGGACTTGTTTCATGGGGAGAAACATCCAGCTGCCTTCAACTGGAAAGCCATTTTGACTACTTCGAAGCTACACTGACTGGGGCATAATAAGGAGAGGATTCTAAGTCAGTCTACACACAAAAAAAGTGGTTATCATTTGGTCTATGTCTGTTTCATAGATTCCAATGCTGGAAGAAACCACTGTGATCATCTAGTCTGACCATTTGTATAACACGGGCCACAGAACTTTCCCAAAATAATTCCTAGAGCAGATCTTTTAGAAAAACTTCCAGTCTTGCTTGAAAGTTAGTCAATAATGCAGAGCCCACCACTGTGGTAAATTGTTCCAATGGTTAATAACTCTCACTGTTAAAAAAATATGTCTTATTTTGCTGGATTACTGTCCCTCCCAGCCTCGTGCATCCAGTACATGTTCTCTCATGGCAGAGGGCCCACCTACCACCACAGTGCTCTCTCCTCATTGTGATGCGGCAGAATCAGGATTCTTGTTTTTAAATCTGGGGTTACAACAAAGCTTGTTTTTTTTTTTTTAAAAAAAGTCATCACTGGTATCACAGTACACAAGTGGGGGGCTCGTTTTATTTCCTGGTATATAACTCTCATTCATTTCCCACATGGATGCCAATGGAAGTTTTGGCATTGATTTCAATGTCTATGTCTACACTTACCAAAGTTAGTTCGAATTAGTTAATTAATTAGTTAATTTTAGTCAGTTCAAATTAACGTAATTCGAACTAGCATGGCCCCCACTAGAATGCTAGTTCGAACTAAGCAAGTGCCATGCACAGCACTTGCTTAGTTGGAATTAGTCAGTTGCATTAAGCTCAATGTTCCGGTTAGTTCGAACTAAGCAGTTAGTTCAAACTAACATGGCCACATTGACTTAATTTGAACTAACTAGTTCAAATTAAGGGTTAGTTCGAAGTAAAACGAGGTTTTACTAATTTGAACTAACTTCTCCTTAATTCGATTTAAGGAACTGCTTAAGTCGAATTAAGGAAACTCAAGTGTAGACACAAAGTAAATTAAGTCGACTTAAGTGTAGACGCACCCAATGAGATCAGAATTTAGCCTATAAATACAGTACTATATAGTGGATACAGTCAAATTGTGCCCGTAAGGCACAGGGCTTCATTGGGATAGCATAGAGCTGAACACCTTCTAACAGTAGGTCTACGCTACATGCTTACTTCAGCATAACTATGTCACTCAGGGATGTGAAAAATCCACACCCCTCGGTGACATAGTTATATCAACCGTAGCCAGCTATAGACAGCACTATGTCAGCAGGAGAGTTTCTCCTGTCAACATACCTACCGTCTCTTACAAAGGTGTAATTATTAAGCTGATGGGACAGCTCTCTCCCATCAGTTTAAAGCATCTTCAGACGTGCTGCACCGATGCAGTGGTGCGGATATAAATCTGTAGAGTAGACCTGCCCTAAAGCTCTCCAGCAACCAGCACTATCTTTCTAGGATGTAGCATGAGTTAGCTGATATGGAAGCGATAGAATTAGCTGGGCACTCACCCAGACTCCTGAATGCCCCCCATCAGATGCCTCTCTCCATCTCTTTTCAGTGGCTTGTTTTGGGAGGCCACAGTGGACGTTAGCATGGGATACTCCTTATTCTCAGGAAAGCACTACACTGCAGCTGTGGCTGATTGCTGTTTGAGAGAAAAGCTCCTAACAGGGCTGATTTTGTGAAGTCCTAAGTACTCTCCACTTCTTTGACTCCCATTAACTTTCATAGACATTGTGGTTTAACTCAGGACTTCTTCATACATATATGTAGCTCCTTGAAGGACTGGGTCATGAGTGTTTTGTCTTTTGCATATTTTTTCCTGCTGTCTACTCTCTGAAGTTCTTCCACTCCTCAAGAAGAGCAGCTCATGACCTTTAAAAGCAGACTTTAAAGACACCTTGTCATCATTAATTTAAGTCTAAAATTACTGAACACTTGCTTCATCATCTGACAACTGGGACATGCCTGGAAGATTACCAGGCAGGCAATACAGCCTAGCTGGCCTATTGAAGAGTTTCTTTGCTCCTGAAGTGCATAATACTTGATATCAGATAAATATTAGTCATTCTGTATCATTAACAATATAGAACCAAGCCTGTGTCCTAGAAAGTAAAATATATAATGCACCTATGAACCACACAATCTTTGTTGAGCTCTTTTTGCTCCCTGTCAAAGGGTAGGATTCCCTCACCCTATATTCCTTGCTGCAAACAGTCCTAATATTCAGTACAGTGAAGTTCAACACCAAGTCCTTGGGCGCCCAACCCTCCTTCTTTTACCTTCTCTCTAAGCGCAAGATGAGGAAATCTCCCCTTCCTTACAATCCTGGACTTTTCTAGCCTTTCCCTCTCCACCTTCTTTTTCCTGGCTCTCTGTTAATTGTCCTCAGCTGAGGCACTGAATCACCTTGTTAACTAAACAAACAAGGAGTCTTGGGGCACTTTTAAAGACTAACAAATTTATTTATTGCGTGAGCTTTAGTGGGAGAGATCCCACTTTGTCAGATGCTTGAAATGGAAAAAAAGTTAGTATGGGAAAGAGGGATAAATGCTGTGAAGTAAGTGTAATCACAGGATCAGGTCAGATTGCTTCAGCAAATCAAACAGATTGTATTGATTATCCCTCCTTCCTATCCTTTTTTCCATTTTCAAACATCTGATGAAGTTGGATCTTTCCCACAAAAGCCCATATAATAAATAAATACATTTAATTAATTAATTAAAATAAAAGTGCCACAAGATTCCTTATTTGTGTTGCTGAACACGGCTACCCCTAGTTAATCATCCAATCCTTAACCAATTATCTCCTCAATTTCACCTGTATGGGGACACTTGTTAAAGTGTAGAGTGGTGTGTCAGTCTCAAGGTAGTCACACTCCCACAACAGTGGATTTTCTGTTTCCAAAATGGCAGGAAATTGCTGAACTCAGCATTTTATGCAGTAAACAGGGGCATGCTAATAATACATGCAGCTGTTGACTTTCCCTTCTAGTCCCTTGTCATTGTCCTTCCAATGACCCAGGAGTGACATAGCATTGTTCCAGCATGAGGAAATTAAAGTCTAATCCTTCACTCTTTGGAGCCCAACAACCTCATTTGTACTTAGAAATGTATTACAGATAGCAAATAGTGAAAATAAAACATAGCCAATAAGGAAACTATGCTTTTATATTAAAGGCTGATTTTTTTTCATTTTAATTGAAATGTGAAAAACAATTACAGCTAAATACTTTGTTAGCTTTTTAAAAATAGGTGGGAGAGGTAGGAAGAGCAAAGAAGAAAGTAATTATATAAGCAAACCAAAGACGAAGCCAGTACCACCATCCAAAATATGTGGCAATAAGGAGGTGGACACTACCTAAGCATTGCCCCAAAGAGAAACCCCATAAAAAGATGCCTTCTAGCATGTCCTACTAGGTCTAATTTGGCTAATGACCAAAGTGAAGAACAAGTTCCAGATCCCTCACGGCAGAGCCAGCACCCTCTCCTTTCACCAATGCTGGTCTCCCTCTAAGTGCTGCGTGTGCAATCATGCCACCCAGAGGCAGCTTCAGAAAGACAACAGCCCTCTGAAATCTAGCCAGTTTCCAAAAGGAATTAAAAGTAGTTTCTGATACTAAATCAGCCCCAGAGTCCCACAGCCAATTTTTGTGGGGTTTTGCAAGGTTAGTTTTATTCTTATTTTCCTTTTTTTAAAAAAGCCAAAAGGCTCTCTTCCCACTCTCCCCAGCCCTGTTGCCATGTGAAAAATCCACCCAAACAAACAAAACTCCCCTAACTGGCTATAGAAAGGAAACAAGGAAACAGTGACATTCACCGTAAACAAACTGGATAGGAAAACCAGAGCAGCCTGTTTGCACTTTCATTGGCTATGTCTACACTGGCAAGTTAGTTCGAATTAAGGATAATAACTAACTAAAATTAGTTTGAATTAGTTAGTTCGAACTAACTAATTCGAACTAATTTTAGTAAGTGTAGACATAGCCATTCACAGTAAAGGTGGGTCTATTCTTTGCAGGCAGGGGTATGCTTTCAAAGCAGGAAGAGTTCCTTTAAGCCACAATCCCTTGCAAAGAGAAAATGGCCACACAAGGGTTGCATAGCAAATGTTTCTATATGGCAATGCTGGTTTTTATTAAAAGCTTAATCCTACCTGTGTATTTGAACAACTCGGAATAACATCAGTATAACTTATTTTAGTTTCGGATGGATCTGTGAAGCAGGGGATTACAATTCCCATCAATCCACTCTTTACTGCATATTCCCTTCCTCCTGACCAGGTAAGGGAAAGGTCTGATTTATGAACCAGGATATGGCTAGCCTGTGATAGGAGCAGGAAACAGAAACCATGGGGTGAGCCAAAAACTGCAGAGAAATTCAGTGTAGAGAAGAATCCCCAGCAACTACATGCAAAACCAGGTGTGCAACAGGCTGTGACAGCTGGGTGCAGCTCTGTATGGGACTTAGGGGGTAGCAGCAGCAGCTGGGCTGTGAGCCAGTGCAAAGGGGCCCCAGTGAGAGTCACTAATAAAGCCTGGTTTGGAAACAGGAAATTTTCTATTTCCTTGAATACAGACCCAGCTAGGCCAGGAGGCCTGAAGAGCCTGAATCCTTGATAGGACTGTCTCAGGGGCCCAAACAAGAACTGTTGTTGCTCACTTTGGCTATGCCTATACTTGCAAGTTAGGTCGACTTAAGGGCACTTAACTTAGTCCCTGTCCACACCAGGCTTTCATTAAGTCGACTTAAGGGCATCCTTAGGTCGACTTAATAAATCCCACCTGTTAGGTCGACCTAATGCTAAAGTTGACCTTATTAGGTCGACTTAAACCCAGTGTGGACGCATTAGATCAACCTAATTGGCTAGGTCGACCTAACTGGCATCCTGACCTTCCTCCCAGGGTTCTTGGCTCCAGGAAGAGCTGGTCCTGGGCTACCACAGGCAGGACAAAGCCCTGCCCACCCTGCCCCTCAGAGCTGGCCAGGACTGCCATATTGGTAAGGTGTCCCAGGGCAGCAGCAGCAGCCAGCAAAGGAGGAGGGCCCCATCCTGGACAAATGAGGAGCTCCTCGCCCTGATAGCCACATGGGGGGAGGAGGCAATGCTTTCCCGGTTGCAGGGCACTCACCACAACTGGGAGGAGTATGCTGCCATCTCCCGGGCCCTGGCAGAGAGGGGGCACACCCGCGACACCCAGCAGGTTGTGGTGAAGATTAAGGACCTCCGCCAGCGGTACCACAAGGCCTAGGAGGACAGGCTGCGGCCAGGGTCAGCCACCACCATCAGCTGCCCCTACTTTACCGAGCTGCACGCCTTCCTCCCAGCCCACACCATCGATTCCACCAAGCCCTCCTCCCTGCATGACGACCAGGAGGAGGGCTCAGTGGACAAGGATGTGGTGCTGGAGCCGGGTGACACCAGCCGCCAGGAGGGCACCCAACCAGCCTTGGACCCTGGAGCCAGCCCCAAGCTCATCCCTGCCCCAGAGCAGGAGGAGGAGCAGGCTCCCCCTGACGAGGACCACCCAGGCAAGGGGACATCGTACCAGACACCTGTGGCACCTGCCGGTGAGTGCTCCCTCCCTGCAGGCAGGGCTGGGTATGCCTGTGGGATAGGCACTGTGGGGGGACATGGCCCAGGGACAGGCAGGGTCCTGGGCATGGGGGGGGCATGGAGGCCCTCCCACAGGGCAGAGGGGCCAGGGGTGTATCGGGAGATGGGGTGGGGGGACCATAGGCGGGAGCACCAAGGCCAGACAGCATGCACCTGACACCACTGGCAGATGGCCGCCGGAGACACCTCCAGGACAGGGCTGCCTGCAGCTCCCCACCATGGGCACCGCACCTGACCTGGGCAGCACAGCACGGCAGCGTGTACCTAGGGGGCCCTGTCCCAAAGGACATGAATTGGGAAGCAGGGGGATGGTCAGGGCACAGCAGCTTCTGTCAGGCTGCACACTGCACTAGTGAGCTAGCTAATGGGAGGAACTGTGTTCTCTGCTTCTCTCCAGCAGCCCCTGCCACCTTGCCATGTGGCACTCCCAGGGCCCTGCCAGCCCTGATGAGGACGAGGAGGAGGGTACACCGTAGCAGGGATGAGCACCTTGGGGACTTGGTCTGCCTCGCTGAGGAGTCGCAGGCCCAGCTGACAGCCTGGAGGAAGCGGGTCGATGCCCACCAGAGGGCCAGGCGGCAAATGCTCCAGTGTCTCTTTGACCTGGTCGAGTGGCAGACCATCACCTTGGAGCGCAGTGCCACATCCCTGGAGTGGCTGGAGGAGCGCTTCCATCCTCGGTAGGCTGAGGGTGCCGCTGCCCCGAACCCCAGCGTGCCCCGTCGCCGGCACCCCAGGTGGCTGCCTGCAGGCCCGGGACCCACCTAGCCCAGGCCACTAGCTCCCCCTTCCCTCCCCCACTCACACAGATTGTGAAGCACACAGAAGGCGCTGAAGACATCCAGGATGGTGTGCTCAGCGAGATGTAGGTGCGTCAGGAGCGCCCTCCAGCTTGCCTTGAGCCGGCCAAAGGCACGCTCGATGTCCAGGCAGCACCTGGTCAGTCATCAATTGAACAGCTCCCTGCTGGCATCATGTTTCCAGTGTAGGGCTTCATGAGCCAGGGGAGCAAGAGGTAGGCGGCATCTCCAATGATCAGGACAGGCACCTGCACGTTCCCGAGGATGATGGTGTGTAGGGGAAAGAAGGTGCCAGTCTGAATAGTCGTACAGTCCAGAGTTCCTGAGCACACAGGCATCGTGTGCCTTCCCCAGCCAGCCCACATAAATGTTTGTGAAGATCTCTCTGTGGTCCATGAGCACCTGCAGAACCACAGACTTGTAATCCTTGGGGTTCTGGTACTCCCTGGCCCAGTGGTCAGGTGCTCGGATGGGGATGTGGGTCCCATCCATGATGCTCCCACAGTTCAGGAAGCCAAGTGCAGTGAGGCCATCAAGGGTGTCCTGCAGGTTGCCTAGGGTGACGAGCCAGGCTAGCAGGACCTGGTTGATGGCCCTGCTGACCTGCAGGAGGGCAGCCCCCACGGTGGCCTTGCTGATCCCAAACTGGTGGGCAATGGAGCAGAAGGAGTCTGGGGTCACCATCTTCCAGAGCGCGATGGCCACTTGCTTGGTGACAGGCAGGGCGGGTCGGAAGCGGGTGTCCCTTTGCCGCAGGATCGGGGTTAGTTCTCGGATCAACTCCAGGAAAGTCTGCCTGCTCATGCAGAAGTTGCGCAGCCACTGGTTATCGTCCCAGGTGGTGAGGATGACGCGGTCCCACCAGTCGCTGCTGGTTTCCCGTGCCTAGAGGCAATGGGGCACAGGGGACACCATCAGCACAGCAGCTTGCTGGGCCAGCATGGTGGTGGTGCTGCTGTCTGCCTCCGCGCTGTCGGGGTCCAAGAAGACTGTAATCCGCGTGAAGAGAGCATTGGGCACTGCAAAGCAAGTGGTGAGCAGCGTCCTGACAAGTTGCATGAACAGAGTGCGGTCCATGATCTCCTTGCGCTGCATGCTGCCAGGCACAATGGAGGGTGCTGAGCTCACTTCCTCTTTTATTGGGATTGGCTGGAAGATTGGGCCCTTCTCAAGTGCCATGTTGGCACACTTCCCATGATGCACCCCTCCTAAGTCAACCTAGCAAGTGCCTGCATGGACGTGCTAGGTTGACTTAGGCTTCTGGTGTGGACGTGCTAAGTCGACTTAGTTAAGTCGGTCGACTTAGCGTTTTTAGGTGTAGAGATAGCCCTTGATCTGTAACTGTTTAAACCTCTGTACTTAGGGTCTTTGCAACTTCTCTTTCCTGCCAGCCCTCTTTCACTTAGCCATGTCTGAAAGGTTATCCCTACCATTGCTGGCACCCACTAAGCCTAGCTGCTGAAGTGTCTTCCATGCTTCCCTGCCTGGCACCTTAGGGGTTTGTGGAGTGCATTGGTATACACCTTCCTCTGCCACCTCCAAGAGCTCCAATATGACTGGCAGCTCTCTTATCTCCACTTGACAGGTCTTCCACGAGATCTCTCCAAGCTGCTGGTCTTCTACCAGGACCTCCTCCAGACCTGGAGCCTGGTCTTGGTAACTAAATCTATGGTGGCCACCAAGGGGGAAGCTCTCCTCATGGAGCCCCTGGTACACAATCCCCATCTCAGTGTGCAGGTGGTGCATTCCCTCTTGGTGTGCCAGAGACTGGTACTAGCAGGAGACACCAAGATCAGAGACCTTCTGGACTATGACCAGGGGACTATGTGGATTCCTGAGTGCTTGGTTGGTGTATAGGGATCTCCCCCCTTCAAACACCTCAGCCTATACTCCAGGGGTGAGGGCAGTCTCACTGCCTGCTGCTTGGGCCTTCCTCAGTCAGGTCCTGCAAGAGGGCGCTCCCCACCAGTCCCTCACCTGGGCCTTCCAGGTCTTTCCATTGGGCCCCGCAAGTCCACCCAACCACCTCCTCCATACACCTCAAACGAGCTGCAGGATCTGCATTAATGCGCTTCAGAACTAAGCCACAGGCACCTATTTACATGCTCAAACTCCACACTCTCCATTTTCTCACCCTCGTGTCCTGTTCTGACACCAAATGGTGAGATCACTTACCACCTGTCGAAGGTGAGGAACCCCGGTGAGCCAGTCTGTATTCTACCTTGGTTCCACAGCCCCCTGGGGATCTTAACTGGTGGCTCCTTCATGGAACTTTGAGTATATCTACCTGGTGTGGTCCCAAAGTCTGTCCCGTTTGAGGCGTGAGGGAGACCCTGGTGCACATACATCAGGGGACCTCCTCATCAACCTCCTCCTCGTCTTGGCCAAGGGGGCCATCTATAGTATCAGGGACAGGACGTTGGCTGAGGAAGTGCTCTGTGACTGTGGAGCCTATTTCCATTCCTCCATCATGGCAGAGTTCAGTGACCCTTTAGCTGGTTTTGAGAGCAGGCGGTGCTCTCTGGCATTGTCTGGTCAGTGTCCCTCTCAGGTTCCCTCCATTTAAGCCCTTTGGCTTTTATGCCTGTTCCTGTTTTTCCATTCATTGTCCCCCATAACCAGTTGAATCTTGGGCACAATAACTCCTCCCTTTAGGCTGTGGTAAGGGCTTTTAGCTGTGGGCAGGCTTGTGCCTGCCCATGTCCAGGTATCCAAATAGTACCATAAGTTACCCCAATAAATACAATGTCTTGCCCATGCAGTGACTGGGTTTGTGGGGAGGGGAAATTAAATAACAATTATCCTCTAAAGTTATACTATGTAATGGAAACTTATTTAGTTAAAGCAACCTGTTAAGGCCTAGTGACTTATTCTGCTTTCCTAAATGAAGAGGCAGTTTTCTTTATGTATGTTTGGCTATTTTTTGCCACATCTTGTAAGGTAAAATTGTATCTATAAAAGTCACAAGATGTGGCAAAGAAATAGCTTCATATTTCCACCATTCTTCTCCACACCCTAACCCTCGCCCCCCACCAAATGAGAATATATCACCTTAGGGCAGGTGTCAGCAGCCCTGTGCATGCGTGCCAAACATGGCTCACATGCCCATTCAGAGTGGCACACAGGGCTCCTAGCTCTGTGGGCTGCTCTCCCCTGCTGGCCCCTCTGGGGGGCCAGGGCCAGCAGGAGCCAGCGTGCGTGCACCTCTTTTGGCACCGGGTCCCACTGGGGGCCAGGGCCAGCAGGAGCCGCCATGCATGGCTCTTGCAGCCCCAGACTCCACCCCTTGCACCTGCTGGTCCCACCCCCGGCACCTGCTGAGCATGCCGGAGGGGTGGGGCTGGCACGGAGGCTGGCAAAGGTTGTCAACCTGCATTAGGGTTATTCTTTTTAGTGGAAACTTCTGAGGAAACTACAACTATGCTCCAATCTCTGATAACATTCACTTCTTAACCACCACCAGAGCTTTTTCCCACCATTTGCTCACACACGCACTGGCTACTCTCTACTGGCTTTTCATAGGTAACAGGCGTTTTCCCATACCTGCTCAAATGAGAGTTTTAGTGCAATTCTCTAGGATGAAGAAAAACTGATTCTAGAATAATTACGCTCAGAGTAACTCAGTGAGCCTAAATGCTCTATATGCAGTGAAATTGCATCTTCCACATAGTCTTAGATCAGTCAGGATTAAAAATGCCCATTAAAAATGCACACAAATATCTCTAGCTCAAGTGAAGTGATGCTTTAAATTGGAACCGTCTGGCCCATCAAGAGGAGGTATGAGTTGAAAGTGAAATGCTGCTGATATTTGAAATAGTAATGCCTCGCAGACTCAGTTACTCTATGCCTCTAATACAAAACTAATATATGTACTGTCTGTGCATTCTGAGGTTTGGGGTTTTTGGTTTTGGTTTGGTTTGTTCAGGTTTTTTTCTTTTGCAGTGTGTCTGCTCTCAATGCAGCTAGGCTAACTTGAAGGAATTAACTCAAGCATGGCTAACAGGACCTGATGCTTCAATGAAGACAAGCCTTCAGCCTGGGAAATTGAATGAGTCTGTTCGGTTTCATTCTTGTTTCTATTCAGTTTCAGTTTCTGACCTTCACGCAGCAGCACAATGCTTCAGCATTTGGGGCTCAAACACTTTAGGTAAGTATTTAAATCCAATCAAAACCACAATAAAACTATTTAAATCAATGCCACACTAAATTTTGTAACTTGTTGAACCAGCAAGTTCAACTTAAAAGTCTAAATTCTGATATAGCCCTTGAATTCATCTGTAGAATCTCACCAGATATGATTCAAACAGTGATGTTAAGTAAACAAGTCAACAAAATGCCAATCTCTTCTAGAACTGCTGATATGATCTAAATTAAAATGGATATTTTTAGACAGTATCTGCAGCTGGCGACATGTTGTGACTGTACTTCATTATTACATCATTATTGGATTTTTTTTCTTAGTCTTTAAAAGTGCCACTGGACTTCTTGTTTGTTTTTGCTGAACCAGACTAACACGGTTACCCCTCTGAAACGTGTTATTGTTTTTGTTACCGTTATCAGAAGAAAGGTTTACATACTGTACATACAGAGCAATGACAATATTCATGCCCTTGTGCCTGCTGCCCCGCTTGCAAAAGCATCTTTATTACAGCTGTGTTTGATACCAATGCCAGTTACTGTTTTTTAGGCCAAGAAATATGGCTCAAGAGAAAAATATTTCATTTAAAGAAAAGATACTGGTGTAGTATTGCCTGGTATTTTCCATGATTCAATGGATGGACTTTGACACTGACCTTATAGTCACTAGAAACTAGTGAGTACCAAGGGAAGTATCAGACACTGAGCTTGTCAGACATGTGCTTTGCTGGGGTCCAGAATAAGTATGAAGGATAGAGGGTTATCATCGAAAGGATAAAGAACTCAAAACATAAAAAAAGAATGAAAGTGCTGTGGCACCTTAAAGACTAACAAATTTCTTTAGGCATAAGCTTTCGTGGGCTGCAACCCACTTCATCAGATACATCTCACAAATGGGTTGCAGCCCACAAAAGCTTATGCCCAAAGAAATTTGTTAGTCTTTAAGGTGCCACAGGGCTTTCATTGTTTTTACTATGTACATGGTTACCCCTCTAAAGCATAAAAAGATCTTCAAATCCCACAAATTCTCTAACACCCCAAGCACTATGAATTGAGCCATTCTCAGTCTATGTCTATGCTTGAAAAGTTAGGTTGACTTTATGAAGTTGACTCAATAAGGTCGACTTTAAGTCGACTTAAAGTGGACCTTATTAAGTCAACTTAACAAAAGTCAACTTAACTTTTCAAGTGTAAACATGGCCCCTTTTTGGCCTTATTAAGTCGACTTAATGTTTTAAGTCGACTTAAAAAGGTCCAACTAGGCACTACTCCGCATCTACACTGGCTTAAGTTGACTTAATAAAGTCGACTTAAGCGCTAGTTCGAATTAAAACTAGGTGTTATTAATTCAAACTCACTTTTCCTTAATTCGATTTAAGGAGCAGCTTAAGTCGAATTAAGGAAAGCCCAGTGTAGACATGGAGTAAATTAAGTCAACTTAAGCCTTCTTAAGCCTCACAGTGTGTCAGCAGCCTCAGTTTATCTCCCTCAGTTCACTCTGATAAGCCAACTTCTTGTTCAGGGTGTGCATAGCAATGTGAGTTCAGTTCCTGCAGGGACCTAAACAAATGCAAAACTCTCTATTTTGGTAAACTACAGTAAGCCTGAATAGCTTTGTATTTGTATTTATCATTCATCGTCCCCTTTTACCTCAGAGATATTTGTGGTGAGGAAACAGCAACAGATTTGGTCTTCTTGAAGTATCCTTCCCCATCCAATAATGTAAATACTATGAGAAAAATAGATCTCAGATACTTTAACTTCATAAATTAGTCCCTGAAAACCAGGAACATAAATACAAAGAAAAGTACTAAACCCGTGAAAACCATGAGAAGCTAATAAAATGCTATTTCTCACATTTGCTGGTCAATTCTATAAAAAACATTTACTGTACTTACTGACCTCTGGAGTTTTATAGCTATGACAGCAGTCTCTAATGAAAAGGAAGATAAGCTAGAGGAAACTATGTAATAAGGCTTTTCCAAACCCTGAAGAAATATTTTTGAAAGCCAAAAAGGTGTGGGCCTAAGTCTATGGTGTGTTCAAACAGTGGAATAATTATTGGGCTATAGAACACGTACACATTTTTAAGACACAACTATGGCAGATTTTTAAATTTGGTGCAAGAGTTCTGTTGAAACACATAATTAATGGTTTGTATCTATTTCAACACTATGCATCAGTTTAATTTAAAAAAAAAAACAGCAGTATTTGTGCGAGATTAAGTAAAACTGGCCAGTGTATCCAATTTAAGAGAGAGAAAAAATTATTTTACTGGTGCCAAGTAAATTATAAATGACAATTTAAAGATGATTATATGATATATTGCAGATTTCATCTGGCTACAAATATGAAAGCTATGCAAGTCATTAAAATGTTGCACAATGTTCCGTCTTCCGTTCCAGAAAGATTATACTCATGGTCCTCAGTTGTACTCCATCCAGTTTATGCCTGTTTGCACAGATCTTCTGGTGACATAAATAATACTGCCAACTTCAAGTGTTCAAAAATAATGAAGCAGGCACCAAAACACCATGATCATGAGATTGGATTAAAAATCATACAATTTTAGAAAAAAATAAACTTAGGGGGTTTCTTTAACTTCTGGTTGTTGAGTCATTAGGGTTCATATTTTTCAAGGTATTCTCCACAGCTATGATGGCTAGAAACATTTTTAATGCAAGTGTAGAGTCTTGTGTGATCACCTGATTCCAGGAGCAGGGTCTTTATGAAAAAAACAAACAAAAATTCCAATCTGAACTTGCAATAAAATTGCAAGTCAACAACACTCATGGAGCAGCTCGTAACCATACCCTGGAGTAAGAGGTATGGCCAGAGAAAAGAGGGTGTGACTGGGATGTTCCTGCTGATCCTCAGATGGAGTGTGGATTGCCAGCAGATTGTGGGAAATAATTATTCCCCTCTATTGGGCATTGGTGAGGCCACTCTTGGAGTACTGTGCCCAGTTTTGGGCCCCCACACTACAGAAAAGATATGGACAAATCGGAGTGTGTCCAGGAGAGATCAATGAAAATGATTAGGAGCTGGAGCACATTACTTATAAGGAGAGACTGAGGGAACTGGGCATGTTTGGTCTGCAGAAGAGAAGGGTGAAGGAGGATTTGATAGCAGCCATTAACCACCTGAAGGGAGATTCCAGGGAGGATGGAGCTAGGCTGTTCTCAGCGGTGGCAGATGATTGCACGAGCAGTGGTCTCAAGTTGCAGTGAGGGAGGTCTAGGTTGGATATCAGGAATTGCTTTTTCACCAGGAGGGTGGTAAACCACTGGAATGGGTTACCTAGTGAAGTGGTGGGATCTCCATCTTTAAAGGTTTTTTTAAGGTGTGGCTTGACTAAGTCCTGGCTGGGATGATTTAGTTGGGGTTGGTCCTGCTTTGAGTAGGGGGATGGACTAGATGACCTCCTGAGGGCCCTTCCAACCCTAACATTCTATGATGTTGGCCTCCTAGGGCTTTTGGAAGTTGTGTGTCTCAGAGCAGCTCTTAGAAGGCAGTAAATAAAGTTCAGAGTTCCAACCGAGAAATGTAGTTAGTTGATTTACTAGCAACTGAGGGCTTCCTGCTTTTGGTTATTGCTGAAGTTTGTACCGCTCTGAAGGATTGGCTGCACTCCTGGGAGGTCCTGCTCTGTGGTGTTGGTGCCTGGTATCCCTGCCTGTAGAGTATGGAGATCACTAAGTCTAGGTCATGTATGTGGAGCAGAGAATCGAGGCTTGGCCTTCCCCTGTCCCATTGATGTACAGCTCCCAATGGTTACTGGAAAATCTCAGTAGCTCCCTAAAGAGAACTAAAAGTCTCACTATTATGAAGAGCTTTTTTAAAATGACCTAATTCTATTTAAAACTTTTATAGACTCCCATAAATTGTATCAGCCATGAAAAAGGTGGAATACTCCAGAACTGTTGATACTGTTAAAGCGACAGAATGGTATACAGAACCAGTCGGATAAACATGGCTTTTCCATGGGCTAATAACACAAATGAGATCTTTCTGCTTTCATTTAATGATCATTAGCAGCAAATTGTCTCCATCTAAAGAGGAAACCTCTGCAGCATTTTCCCCTTGCACATCCCACAAATTGAGGTAATGGAGGGAGGTGAAGGAAACCCTCATGTAACCTCCATATTATATAGAGTGGATGGATCTCACAGTACGGGCTCCTCAAATCCTGGTCCCAGCCCTATAGAGGCACTGCATTGATTATGTGATGGCTGAGGTCCTCTTTGGCAGTGTAAGAGCAGGTATTTGCCACTAATGGATTAAAAAAGGAGTCAGGACAGGAGCGACTTATCTAGATCCTGGCAGCAACATTTTATTGTTGAGGTATATATTTTTTTGGCTTTAGCATTTGATGCTAAAGAATGACTATTGTAAAAAAGCTATCTGTCCTCAAGCAGAATATTCATCTCAATTCAGTTAGATGATATAGAGTGATTTTAAAAAGTGCATCTGAACCATCAGTGGGCATGACCCTGAGATTTTGCCCTTCTTCTTTACTCTTCCCAAGTTTTGGGGAAGATAACAACATCATCAGAAGGATTTTCCACCTATTTAGTGAAGATGCCACTTGATTTACAAGCTAAGAACTTTGAGGTATCCACAGAAGTTTAGTTAAACAAATAAATTAGTAGATTCAGCTCTTTTCACACACACTGCAATTCAAAACCACAGACCCCTTTTAATCAGCATTGACATGTAAATTGACAATGCCCTGCATGGAGTTAGGGTGATCTAAAAGTACACAGATCTGATTTCCATATACAGTAGTCAAAATCTACTGGACAGCTTTCAGAGCCAGATTCTGAAGTCCTAACTCAGTTTTCACGCATGCTAATTACCATTGACTTCATTGGACTTCATCCTGATTTACACCTGAGCAAAACATTAGGCTGGATCAAGATCCCCACAATGATCCACATTTAAAGCAGATCATCCATGTGTAGATCTCATCTCTCCTAGGCAAAAGAGAGAGGAGGGCGCATCAGATGCCACTGCAAAAATGTTATCCTTTCAGAGAATCCCATGGGAAGCTCTCTTCAAAGTTGGTTCCAGGAGCGGGACCATCCACCCGCAGTCAGTACTACTTCCCTTCATGTCCTGCAGCAGTCACTTTTCCTACAGAGCCCCTTCTGAAGTGGGAAGCTCCTTCTGGGAAGAAAGCAGAAGGCATCTACATCCAGGGGGCTCCCTGGTAGCATTGCACTGGATGGAGTGAACCAGCTCTGAACAAGGACCTCATGACTTTGTCCCCAGTTACTGTCATATAAATCATGGGTAACTTCATTGAAAGTTACAGTCGATCAACTTAGACTATAGTAAGATCTACTGAATCTTTCTAACCCAGATCCTCAGTTAGGATCTCTGGAATGCGCAACCCAGGCATTAACATATAAATTTGCTCTCACTTATATAGTCTTTGTATACATATCGGTGCAGAAGGTATAGAAAAATAGAACGTGAGCTTGAAATATTTAAGGCTGATAATTTACTGAATGCAGTCTAGCAGCAGCTGTGTTGGTCCCAGGATATCAAGGAGACAAGGTAGGTGAGATAATATCTTTTACTAGACCAACTTCTGCTGCTTAGAGAGACAAGCTTCTGAAGCACACAGAGCTCTTCGGCTATGTCTACACTTGTAATTTTAAGTCGACTTAGTGCGTCTACACTTAAAATTAAAGTCGACTTAAAGGGGAACTTACAAAGTCAACCTAGAGTGTCGCCTAGGTGACTTCTAGGGGTTAGGGGGACCTTGGGCAGGTCCACAGTGGCAGGGGGACACCCCTTGTGTGCAATGGGGCAAAGGGGGACAGGGACCCTGGCAGGGCATGTGGACAGGGTGTGATGCTGTCCGGATTTAGGGAACCATTTATGATATTATTTTCTATTAATATCTCATATATGCTATAATCCATAGGAGCTATGTCATGTTTGATATCAATAGAAAGGTAGTAATTTGCTGGGAATGATTATATAGTTCATGTATAGGAATTGTATTTGTGTTAGAAGTTAGGAATATGGTTGTTATATCTATACTTTA
>ML685869.1:665214-689438 GCA_007922175.1 Pelusios castaneus
TAAAGTATAGATATAACAACCATATTCCTAACTTCTAACACAAATACAATTCCTATACATGAACTATATAATCATTCCCAGCAAATTACTACCTTTCTG
Source organism: Pelusios castaneus (assembly GCA_007922175.1). Lineage (NCBI taxonomy): Eukaryota > Metazoa > Chordata > Testudines > Pelomedusidae > Pelusios > Pelusios castaneus. Next base: position 665,314 of record ML685869.1, read on the forward strand.
TTGATACCAAACATGACATAGCTCCTATGGATTATAGCATATATGAGATATTAATAGGAAATAATATCATAAATCGTTCCCTAAATCCAGACAGCATCACACAGGGCTCTGCCCTGCCCTTTGGGGGGCATGCCAGACTCCCTCTGTGCCCCTCCCCTGGCAGGGAGGGCATTGGTGTAGTCCTGGGATAGCCCTAAGTCGACTTAGGGCTACCCCACGTCTACACTGGCTTAATTCGACTTTAAAAAGTCGAATTAAGCCTTAAATCTTATTAAATCTAGGTTTAATAAACTCGATTTAATTGTCGTTAAGTCGACTTTATTTTCTTTAAGTCGATTTAAGCAAGCTGCTTAAGATGACTTAAGGAAACTGTAGTGTAGATGCAGGGTAAATTAAGTCGACTTAAGCAAGATTAAGTCAACTTAATTTACAAGTGTAGATGCAGCCTTCTTGAGGTCCATAGGTCTGTGTGGTTTGAAAGCTTGTCCCTCTCACCAACAGAAGTTATTCCAATAAAGAATATTTCTCACTCACTTTATCTCTGACAATTTACTGTCATTCTCAATTAAATAAAACTTTTCAGAACAAGATGTTCTCTTGGATGAAATATTTCATCTAAAAAACCTCTCCTGCCTTATTACTCATAACATATTTCATTTATTGGAAGCTGATTGGCTCCAGAAATTGTACATCACTCCAATGGCAGCATGACAGATGAAGACCACTGACTCTCATCATTCTATGCCAATTGTCTCTAGCATGACTAATAAGATCTGCATTGTTTGTTCACCTCAACAGGATGTTATTTAATACTTTTCTTAACAGCAATGAAGTCATATCAAGTGAAGTCACCATTTAAGGAATAACCCCAGGGACAGCTGTAGTCACCCAGAATGGCAGCATTTACAACAGTACAAGACATTTTCCCATGTCATTTCCAACAATTATTTATGGATCCCAGGAGAGTAACAAATATATGGGAAAGTGACAGAAAACCAACTTGACATTTGCAGAACCTATAAGCTGTTGTTACAAAAATAATTCAAGAGTGCTTTGAAAAATTCTGAATTGAAAGTGCAGGAGTAACTGGATAATAAGAGGAAAGGGAGAAACATGGTAAAGAAATCAGAGCCAGACCCTCCTCTCAGTTAAACTGGTGCAATTCTGTTGAATCAATGGCACTATCCACCTGTAGTTAAGGGGAAACCTGGCAGCACATGAGACAAGATTATTTTAATGATAAAGAAAATAAATACATTTTCTTCCTGCAACATTAGTAGAGGAAATTTAAATCCCCAACAGCTAGTTCCAGAGTACAATTGTGCAATCTCCTTTTGTTTGTTTTCTTTTGTTTTATTCACAGACAACATTTCACACCAGCACTGTAGCCAAGGGCACCATATTTGTTATACCAAAGAGCTCTGAATCATGATTCGCATTATACTTTACAGGAGGCAATGCAGAGATCTCTGGGGGTGCGTCTACACTTCTAAATTAAGTCAACTTAAGCTTGCTTAAGTTGACTTAATTTACTCTGCCTCTACACTACACTTTCCTTAAGTCGACTTAAGCAGCTTGCTTAAGTCGACTTAAGGAAAATTAATTCGACTTTACTAAACCTCGTTTAAAGTTGACTTTAGGCTTAAGTTGACTTTCTAAAGTCAACTTAAGACAGTGTAGACGTGGAGTAGCCCTAAGTCAACTCTAAGTCGACTTAGGGCTCTCCAGGACTCCCCCACTGCCCTCCCTGCCAGGAGGGTGGCACAGGGAGAGCCTGGCATGCCCACCAAAGGGCAGGGCAGAGCCCTGACCACCCTGCCCCTATGCCCTGCCAGGGTCCCTGTCCCCCTTTGCCCCATTGTACCCAGGTACAATGGGACAAAGGCTGAGTCCCCTGGCACTTGGCAAGGGGTGCCCCCCCTGCCACCGTGGACCTGTCTAAGGTCCCCCTAGCCCCTAGAAGTTGACCTAGGCATCCAGTGTGGATGCTCTAGGTCGACTTTGTAAGTTCCCCCCCAAGTTGACCTTAAATTTAGGTGTGGACATGCTAAGTCAACTTAGCTAAAGTCGACCTAAATTTACAAGTGTAGACATAGCCTGGGGTATTGATATTAATTTGTACAAGATACATGAGGTGTTAGGAAATCATTGCTTTGCTTCATAAAAGCTCTGTCATTTGGGGGTTATATATGTATATGACTTAATCCTGAACCCATCAAAGTCAATGAGAGCTTCTTCATTAATTTCAATGGGAAAAGGATCTGGTTTATTATCTTAACAAACTCATTTAAATATGCAACCAACTAGAGCTGGTAATTAAGCACTTAATTTTCAATACATTAATAAATGCTAAGAAAGAAATGGATTAGTTTTCTTTTGGTTTGTATACTTTAATAGGTATTTAAATTATCAGAAGGGTGATTCTGATCTCATTTAAGCTGGGATACAACTGGAGTAACTCCAGTTTGTTTAAAATAGTTCCTCTAGACTTGGATCATTTTAAATGAGATCAGAATCTGAGCTATTAACTTGAAAAAGCAACTTGGTCCATGATTTTGTAAGGTCTTGTTCATGGGGCACATAGTTTGACTCCACACTATATAATTTTAAAACCATGTTACAATCACATTAATTGTGTTCAAACCTCACTCAGAAGAGGTACCCTAAACATGGTTCTGAATCACACCACTGCTTATTCACAGAGTGCTGATCTGATGCAGGTGCTTTAAATCAGACTTGACAACTTTTTTTCTATTCAACAGCAAATCATGTTGCAAATGAATAATTAGCTGTACTTAGGTAGATACAGTTTTATATATTGGTTTCATTTTCTAGTCCCATTCACAAACGTACTGGCTTCCAAGCTTAACTCTTTTTTCTCTACTCATCCACATACTGAGCCTGATTCTTTTCTCAGCACTGCTTTAAACAGTGCTTTTTTGCCTTTTTTTTTTTTTTTTTAAAGTGCTAGTACGCCAGCAGGAACGATGCGGGGAGGGGGCGGGGGTAGGACCCTCCAGCGGGGTGGAGGAGGAGGCGGTGGGGGCAGGACCCTCAACCACCACCAGCCCCCAGTGGCCTTCCCTGGCCCCGTCTTTCCCCCCCCCCCACTCCCGGGGCCCCTTCCCCGTTCCTCTCCCCCCCGCCCGCCTGCCGGCTCCCCGCTCCTCTCGCCCCCCCTTTCCTGCTCCTCTTGCCCCCCCACCCCTTCCCCACCCAGCCACAGATTCCCCGCTTCTCTCGCCCCCCAGGTCCCTCTGCCAGCTCCCTGTTCCTCTCGGCCCCCCCACCCTCCAGTCTCCCACTCCTCTCACCCCCCCAGGTCTCTCCTGCTCCTCTCGCCTCTTGGCCCCCTCACCAGTTCCCTGACCCTCCCGGCCCCCTCCCCCTTACCTGGCCAGAGCTGCGGGAGTGGCCAGAGTCACTCCCTGACCAGGCTGCTCCCCCTCTGAAACATGTATCTGAGCATGCTAAGGGTGGGAGATTTGAAAAAGCTCCAGCCTGGCCACAACTCCCAGACTGGCCCACAGTCACGCGTTGCTCCTGGCCCCTGCTGGCCCGCTGCCCAGCTGGGGGACAGGGTCAGCAGGGGAAAGGAAGCCTGCTCCTTTCTCTGCGCTGCCTACCCCAGCCCCCAGCTGGGCAGTGGGACCCGCCAGGGAAAAATAGGTGCCGGTACGCAGTATCAGTGCCTACCAACAGAAAAAAAGCCCCGGCAACTCCACTGATGCTAATCAAATTGAATTAACATGAAACCAGTGGGAGACTACTACAGGTCTACTGACGCTATCTTTTTGCTGACTGTGTTTGCCTACAGACTTGGGAGGAAATCCTGACCACATTTAAATCAGCGGGATTTTTGCTATTGAATTCAGCGGGGTCAGGATTTCACCTATAGTGTTCCTATAAGTAGATTAGAAGTCGCTCCTTACTTTTGTACAGCAGGATGCATTTTATTAGACCACAGTATACATTTTTCACTTTTTCTTGCCCTTACCTTACTGTTGAGAATTTTAATCACATGTATTAATAGCATCAATATATTACTTTGAACTTTAAGGCACGGTAAGCAAAAAAATAAGCAAAGAGAGTCTGTCTTTCAGTTAGGGCTGTCAGCAGATCCATCTGAAACCAATAATTTTCATCAATTTGCTTTGGAAGAATTTGCTCCCTCCTGTTTCTTCACCCTTTCCTATATGCTGCTTTTTCCCTTTGTTGTCTGATGGGAAAAAAGGAGGCCACTGATTAGGAAGATGAGTTTTCAAACTATAAATGAGATTTATTCTCTAAATCCCTTTTGGAGACAAAATGTAGTGCAAATCCTTAAAACAACATTCTTCAGCACTTGTCCTGGAGGTTTGCCAGAGGCTGCAAAACAAGGAAGCCAGATTCATGGAGTAGAGAGCTGGCCAAGATCCTCTAATGACCTAAAGAGCTAATGATATCACCCCTTCTCTCTGAATCTCCACTATTATTCCTTAGCAAGACTGACCCTGAGTTGAACACAGGAATGGAGGGGGTTTCAAGCCTTCTTTTCACACCCTCTGTTTTGGTAGCTAGTTAGTGGTTGGGCAGCCCCAGTATCATTGACAGCAGCCACTTTCCATGGCCCACAAGAGACCATGGGAAGCAATTAGAATGTAGTGTGAGCATCCCACGCTCCTACCTCCTGCACCAGACCCATCCCCTACTCTGGGACCTAGGGGCATAGGGCTATTCCATCAGCTGTGTACTGTAAGCAAGCCCCCTTGTGAAATAGGTATTCCCCAGGGCCCCTTTACAAGCCCTTTTGCAACAGGTAACTGGCATCACAGTCAATGTGTATAATGATTATGAATCTTCAAGTGTAGCCACAGAACATATATATATATTCTTTGTTTTTCTGTGTGTGTGTGTGTGTGTGTGTGTGTGTGTGTGTGTGTGTGTGTGTGTGTGTGTGTGAAGATTTCTCTTTATTGCTAGCTGGAATATTCTCTACCATTCAAGTTCCAATTTTTATTTATTCTAATTACCCATTTAACTTGCTTTTGGTCATGTCTGAGATCCTCCTTTTCTCTTGCTTAACAAAATTGTTAATTTTTAAAAGCCTTCTGTTCATTCCCAGCATCAATCTTCATGTGTTCACTTAAATGAGGCTTGCATCGCTCTTTTCCCTCCTTCTATTAGGGGTCTATGCTCCTATATGCTGTAATATGTGGACAGCAGATGAACATAATGTGATGTTGAATAATCCTGAAATGAGTGGAGGGAGAGGAAAGGAGTCAACCCAAAATCTCTTCCAGTCCCACAGCACATATGCAAGCACCACAGAACCTGTGGTCGGGGTTCCATGAGACTGGGAAGGGTATGTAGTTTCAGCAGATCTCTGAGGGTGCATCTACACTTACCAAAGTTAGTTCGAATTAGTTAATTCGAACTAATTAATTCGAACTAATTTTAGTTAGTTCGAATTAACTTAATTCAAACTAACATGGCCCCACTGGAATTTTAGTTCGAACTAAGCAAGTGCCATGCCATATAAAGCGCCTCAGATTTTTCTCAGCATTTCTTTGCATTCTGTCAAACTTTCTTAACATCAAAACCATGCTATGTTGCTTCCTTCAGTGATTATCCTAATCAGTATTTTAAATCAATTTGCTATTGAGTTCACTTAGAGCCTGATTCAAAAATGATGGAAAAACTTTATTTCATTTCCCACATAAGCATAAAAGTCTGCATTACTCAAGCATTTTGCAAAGTAAACATCTCTTCAGTTCATTTGTCCAGCACTGAAATTCCTAAGATCATTGACAATTATTTCCCATTTGTCTCATTGCATTGATTTGACATTTGTGAAAAAAATCAAAGAATTTTATTTTCACAGTTTAAAAGCTTTTATAGCAGAAGTTCAACTGTTATTCCTGGTATTTCTCTCTGAGCTAATCCTCATTAAGTAGAAGTCCTTTTTGTATTTATGCATTTCATCAGATGGCAAGTGACATTCTTCTTGGCACCCCCTTTTTCTCCAGACAGTAGAAGAAGTGGGAGTCATGATCCATCTCCCGAAGGAGACAGTTGCAGGATCAAAAGTACGCAGCCTGAGGAAAAGGCTATGATAGGCTGAGAGGTTTATGAAATGGTTACTAAGGAACTGATGGGATAGATTATTGTTGTTAGCTTATTTTGGTTTGCAGTTGTGGAGTGGTAAAGCATTTTGACAGAAGCAGAGTTGGACTGGACAAATTCATTTTTGAAGAAATTTTTAGAGCTCTCCGTTTTCCTATGGTCAAGAGATATCTTGAAATGAGTTTCACAACAATGGAAAACAAAATTTTTAACCCCCCAAAAAAGGTAAAAATGTTTGGGTTTGGGGAGGGAAACCTTATTTTTAAGTAAAAGTTAAAATTTTAGGAGATTGGTTTGATTTTTGGCAAAAAACATTCAGTCACTGGTTTTTAAAAACTAAATTTTTACAGAAAGTATTTTCCATAACAAAAAAATATGTTTTGGGTTAATTTTTTTTTTGGTTGAGGAACCAAAATATTTTGAAGGGAAAATATGATTTTTTTAAAAAAATCCTTAAAAAACAGACTTTATTTTAAACCAGAACTACCATTAAGCCATTTTGATTCAATTGAATTGAATGAGAGTCACTGTATGATAGTTTTGTAAGAAAGCATCAACACAAGGAATTTTCTTATGTTAATAAAGAGGGGGTTTAAGGTAACAACTAAAAATTACTAAAATATATTACATATCTTAATCTTATTCCGATCTATTCCCACAATCCCCTTAGGTTTCATAAACCTATAGTCAAGGTTGGTGGTCCATTTTATTATTACCAGTTCACTTCCTTAGCCAATTACATTTAACTGTTCTTATCAGTTTCTGTTAGAAAGTGTTAATTGAGCTGTTCAGGTTCAGGCTTAAGAATATTTAATAGGGTAAAATAAGGTACCGAAAAGAGAAGGCAGCTATCCAAATTTCTGTGCTGTTGTGGCTTAAAATATATGTGTAATAAATTAAAATCATGGACAAGCACCAAAGTGACTAAATACTTAAAAAGGAAGCATTGTGTAAACTGTGCTTCGCATAAAGGCCAATTTGGCACTTAAATCAGAGCTATTAATTTAAAACCCTTGATGTAATCCATTGAAAAAGAAGAAACACTTTTTTAATTAACTTGTCTTTCTTGAATACAGAGCTGGTGCAGCAAGACTCTCTTTCTAATAGAGAAGTAACATTTCAAACTTCTCTGGACCGACACAGAATATTCTAAACTGATTGCATAAGGATGTCAACAGTATTATGAAAACACAGTATGCTAAAGAGATAAGTGGGTGAGGTAGTATCTTTTATTGGACCACTTTCTATGAGTGAAGTGACAACCTTTCAAGATTACAGTGAGATATAAGGTATTACTTCACTCACCTTGTCTCTCTAATAATCTGGGACCAACACTGCTTCAAAAACATTGCAAACAACATTGTGTATTAGAGGCGTTTTGGATGATATTAGTGCTACCTAAAATCAGCTATAAACAAACAAATCCATGCATTGAACCTCCCTGTGTCATAGAACCCTCCATGTAATATACAGGAAAATAATGTAATTCTGCTAATGAGTAACTAATGATTTCTGCATTGTTCAGCTACTTATCCAGATCTACTACCATCTCTTTTTAAGGTTTTGGATGTGTTGTGATTGTTTTCAAATAAAAATAGTAAAGATACCTAATTGTCATGTTACTTACATAACTTCTGTTATGCCAAATTTAATTAGACAACACAGAACATAGGATATGTCAAGTCAGCTAAGATCAGTTGTCCTCCTACTCTGGTGTCCTGTGTCTGACGGTGACCGGTATGGGATGCTGCAGAACAAGCAACCCTGTAGTATGTAAAAAGAATTCTTTTCATAGAATCAAAGAATAATAGGGATGCAAGGGACCTCACGAGGTCATCTAGTCCAACCCCCTGCTAAAAAGCAGGACCACTCCCACTAAATCACCCCAGCCAGGGTTTTGTCTAACCTGGCCTTAAAAATCTCCAAAGATGGAGATTCTACCATCTCCCTTGGTAGCCCATTCCAATGCTTCACCACCTTCCTAGTCAGACAACAGAGTCCTCTGGCACTTTTAAAGACTAACAGATTTATTTACCGCATGAGCTTTTGTGGGAGCTTATTTATTACTAGTTTATTACTACTCAATAGGCAGTGGCTGAATACTTTACAGCCTTCAACCGAAGAAGTGAATTACTCCTTGTCTATCAAGGAGTCACCGTTCACTATCATAGTTTAGGGGAGATACAAAATTCATGACAAGCCCTTGACAAGATGCAGGATGATTCACTCTTTCACTTTAGTTCACTGGGTATGAATACAGTCCTGTTGACAGTGATCAAAAGTCATTACCCTCCCACGACTTTTCACTTGCTGTATGAAATTAGTTAGGTTTTAGCAGAGTTTCTAACAAACAGATGTCCACGTACTGCAAACAGCACTACTAGCACACCTGATCTCCCAGAGTTGCCAAACACTGATCAGGCATAGAACATGAACGAATCTCACACCTCCAATCTCCAAAATAGATTGTTAAAGAGGTGTACAGGCCCTGTAAGATTTGTGAGGAAATCCTTCTAAGCCAGCAATGGTTACCTAATAAAGACACCTGTGGGACAGGGGACGTGTTCTCAGGGAAGTAGTTTAGAAAATGTTCATGCTGCCAATTCTGGATTTAGACCCTAAAGTAGGAACTCCATGTAAAGGATAGATTGGGGCCCTCCTCTTGCCTCAATAGTGAAGGTCAAGGCAGACTCAGAGTAGTTCTTAGTTGGCACCTCTCTGATATCAGAGGCTATGTCTACACTAGAAAAAGTCAGATCGACTTTGTTAAGTCGACTTAATAAGGTTGACTTTAAGTCAACTTAAAGTCGACCTAACAAAGTGGTAACCCTGAACAGGGACTTAGTAAATCGACCTAACTGCCCTTAAATCGACATAATAAAGTCAATTTAAGGGTTAATCCATGTCCACACTGTGCTAAATTGACCTAAGGAGTCGACTTAAGGGTTAGGTCGACCTAACAGGTGGTTCTTACTAAGTCGACCTAAGCTTTCATTAAGTCGACTTAAGGAATTTCTTAAGTCGACTAAATGAAAGTCCAGTGTGGATGGGGAGTAATTTAGGTCAATTTAAGGCTACTTAAGTTGACCTAAATTGCAATGTAGACAAAGCCTAAGAGAGCAATGTTGCTGGGAAACATGGTCCTTCCTGACAGCCATATTCCTGCTCTGATGCAAGGCATCAAGTAAGGCCAGAAACTGTATCTTTCTCACAGCTGGGGAGAGATCTGGAGGAAGTGAGACTGTGCTGATGTTCTCTCTTGGAAGCTCTGGCAAGTGAACCCACTGTCTTTTGGTTGGATTTTTTTTGTATTGGATTTAAGGCAGAGCCCTCTGAAGATTCTCTAAGATTATGGAAAAAAATTCTGTAAGATTATGGAGAAAAAATTCTCTAAGATTATGGAAGCATTATACTGCCTTTGCTTGCAAACTGAAATAACTCCCCTGACAAGGGAACATTTTCTGGCCCTAAACTTCATAGATGCACATTTTGTTTTGTGTAGGCAATCCCAGGCTCCCTACAGATGCATATGACTGAAAAACTATTTTTGAGGTGTTTTAAAAGGATACAAAACTTGCCATTTTCCCTCAACCAGTTATCAGAAGCTTCCTTAGTAGTGTGGGACCAATATGATACTATACACAGAGCTATTTACCAGGCTCTCTTAGGCAATGTCTACATTCGAAAAGTTAAGTCAACTTTATTAAGTCAACTTAATAAGGTCAACTTTAAGTCGACTTAAAGTCGACCTTAACTTTTCGAATGTAGACATAGCCCCTTTTTTACCTTATTAAGTTGACTTAACACTTTAAGTCAACTTCATAAGGTCGATTTAGGCGCTAATCCCTGTCCACACTGGTTTAAATCGACCTAATAAGGTCGACTTAAGTGTTAATTTGACCTAAAACTAGGTGTTATTAAGTCGACTTAAGGAAATGCTTAAGTCGACTAAAGGAAAGCCCAGTGTGGACACGGAGTAGTTTAAATTGACTTAAGCCTCCTTAAATCAACCTAACTTGTAAGTGTAGACGCAACCAATGTGCTGTAGATACTGATGAGGAACGAAAAGATGAGAATCTCAATCCTGATGCATCATGGGAAATTGGTCCTTAAATCTGTTATTGGTCTGGGTCTGAATATTGCTTGTTCTGCACCTCAGAATAATGTGATTTAAGGGAGAAACACTCTTTCCAGTAATGCCCACAATCTTTGTGCTCAGGAAAAAAAAAAGACTGTCATTTGCACTGTTTTAATATGCCAAAAGTTTTAATTTCCAGAGGGATGGCCGTGTTAGTCTAGTTCAACAAAACAAACAAGGAGTCCTGTGGCACTTTTAAAGACTAATAAATTTATTTTTGCATGAGCTTTTGTGGGTAGAATCCCACTTCAACAGATGCATGAAATGGATGTGTCTGATGAAGTGGGATTCTACCCACAAAAGCTCATGCAAAAAATACATTTGTTAGTCTTTAAAAGAGTTTTAATGTTACACTCCCCTAGGCTATGTCTACACTTGGAAATTTAAGTCAACTTCATCTAAGTCGACTTAACAAAGTTGACTTTGTTAAGTCGACTTCGTGAGTGTACACTTAAATTTTAAGTCGACTTTGGGGGGAACTTACAAAGTCGACCTAGAGCGTCCACATTGGACGCCTAGGTTGACTTCTAGGGGCTAGGGGGACCAAGGGTAGGTCCACGGGGGGCAGGGGAGGCACCCCTTGCCCAATGCCAGGGGGCTCAGCCTTTGCCCCATTATACATACATACAATGGGGCAAAGGGGGACAGGAACACTGGCAGGGCATAGGGGCAGGGTGGGCAGGGCTCTGCCCTGCCCTTTGGGGGGACATGCCAGGATCCCCCTGTGCCCCCCTCCCCCACTGGCAGGGAGGGCATTAGTGCAGTCCTGGGGTAGCCCTAAGTTGACTAGGGAGTCGACTTAAGCCCTAAGGCGACCTAAAACTAGGTTTAATAAAGTTGACTTAATTTTCATTAAGTCGACGTTATTTTCCTTAAGTCTACTTAAGCAAGTTGTTTTAGTTGACTTAAGGAAAGTGTAGTGTAGACGCAGGGTAAATTAAGTCGACTTAAGCATTCCCCCCAACTTGATGACATCCATGAACTTACTAAGCATACAATCTATCCCATCATCAAGATCTTTAATGAAGATATTGAACAGAACCGGCCCCAGGACCGACCCCTGGGACACTCCACTCGTTACTGGTTGCTACTTAGACACTGAGCCATTGATTCCTACCCACTGAGCCCGTTGATCTAGCCAGTTTTCTATCCACCTTATGGTCCACTCATCCAACCCATACTTCCTTAACTTGCTGATGAGAATGCTGTGGGAAACCATATTAAAAGCCTTGCTAAAGTCAAGGTATACCACGTCAACGGCTCTTCCCACATCCACAAATCCAGTCATCTCATCATAGAAGACAATCAGGTTGGTCAGGCACAATTTGCCCTTGGTGAATCCATGCTGACTGTTCCTGATCACTCTATTTTCTTCCAAATGTTTCAGGATGGATTTTTTGACGACCTGCTCCATGATTTTTCCAGGGATTGAGGTGAGGCTGATGGGTCTGTAGTTCCCTGGATCCTCCTTCTTTCCTTTCTTGAAGAGAGTTACTATATTTGTTACTATACTTTTTCAAATCCTCCAGGACCTCCCCCGTTCGCCAAGGTTTTCAAAGATAATGGCCAGCGGCTCTGCAATCACAACAGCCAACTCCCTCACCACTCTCAGATGCAGTTCATCCAGCTGAACTTCCATCACCGAGGGCCATTCTTCTTCTCTCCATTCTGCGTTATCCAGTGCAGTATCCTGTGAAGACTGAAGTAAAAAAAGAATGGAGTACTTCAGCCTTTTCTGCATCATCCACCACGAGGATACCTGCCCCATTTAGTAAGGGACCTACACCATCCCTGATCCTCTTCTTGTTACTGACATACTGGTAGACCCCTTCCTGCTATCCTTCACATCCCTTGCTAGCTGAAACTCCAATTGTTGTTTGGCCTTTCTGATTTTATCCCTGCAGTCCCAAGCAACATCTTTATACACCTTCCTTGTCATCTGTCCAAGCTTCCACTTCTTGTAAGCTTCCCTTTTATGTTTCAGCTCACCGCAGAGTTCTCTGCTAAGCCACGCTGGGTGCCTTCCACATTTGCTGCTCTTTCTACACATCAGAATGGTATCTTCCTGGGCCTTTCACAGGGTTTCTTTAAAATACAGACAGCTCTCTTGGACGCCTTTCCCCTTCAGATCAGCCTCCCAAGGGATCCTGCCCCTCAGGTCCCTAAGGGAGCCAAAATCTGCTTTTCTGAAGTCCAGGGTGTGTGTTCTGCTTCCTTCCTTTCTTCCATTGATCAGGATCCTGAACTCTACCATCTCATGGTCACTGCTGCCCAGGATGCCTTTCACTTCTACTTCCCTGATCAATTCTTCTCTGTTTGTGAGCAGCAGGTCTAGAGGTGCAAGACCCCTAGTTGGTTCCTCCAGCATTTGTACCAGGAAGTTGTCCTCAACACTCTCCAAAAACTTCCTGGATTGCCTGTGCACTGCTGTATTGCCCTCCCAGCAGATGTCAGGATAATTGAAGTCCCCCATGAGAACCAGGGCCTGCGATCTGGAAACTTCTGTTAGTTGTTCATAGAACGCCTCATCCACCTCCTCCTTTTGGTCTGGCGGTCTATAGCAAACACCCACCACGACATCCCCCTTGTTGCATTCTCCTCTAAACTTAACCCACAGACTTTCAACTGGCTTGTTTCCACTTTCATAGTGGAGCTCCAAGCAGCCATACAGCTCTTTTACATATAGTGCTTCTCCTCTACCTCTTCTTCCCTGCCTGTGCTTCCTGAACAATTTATACCCATCCATGGCAGTGCTCCAGTCATGCAAGTTATCCCACCATATCTCTGTTATTCCAATTACATCATAATTCCTTGTTTGTGCCAGTACTACCAATTCTTCCTGCTTGTTTCCCAGGCTCCTCGCATTTGTGTACAGACACTTAAAATACCGGGCCGATTGCCCTACTTTGCCCTGTCGATTATCTCTCCTGTTGCATCTTCCTCCTTGCAATTTTTCCCGGTGTCCTCCTTCCCCACTCGCCTCAGGTATTAGGGCTTCATTAGGATTCTCTCTCCCCCCCACCCCCCATTCCGACTACCCTCTTTTTTATCCCTGCTATTACAGTCTCAGCACCCCCCAAGTTCCCTTCCCCCAGGTCTCCCTCACTGTGACTTACCTGTGGGCTTTGGTCACCTTCCCCCTTCAAACCTAGTTTAAAGCCCTCCTCACTAAGTTAGCCAGTCTATGTCCAAATACGCTCTTCCCCCTCCTCGATAGGTGGAGTCCATCTCTGCCTAGCAGTTCTTCTTCCTGGAACAGCACCCCATGGTAGAGGAAGCCAAAGCCCTCTTGGTAACACCATCTTCGCAGCCAGGCATTCACCTCCAGGATGCATCTGTCTCTGCTCAGTCCTCTACCCTTGACCAGAAGGATCGAGGAGAACACCACCTGTGCACCGAACTCCTTCACCCATGCTCCCAGGGCTCTGTAGTCATTTTTGATCTGCTGAGGGTCACCTCTCGCAGTATCATTGGTTTTGTCTCATAGAAACTCTTTTGTGATGCACATCTAGCACCAATATCAGTGCTGAAACTGTTGCTTATTTCCATGTTGTCTGTCATCCACTTCTCAGTTAAGATAAAAAGACCAGCATCAGCCTAAGGTATTAGAAATGTGATTCCCCTTGATAGAGCTACTATTTGAAGGACAACTGAAGTACTACTTTAACTGCAGAAATAATTCAATATCTGCAATCGTTAGCAGGATTCAGACTATGGGTATTTAATTAAAATTATTTTTATGAAAATAATTTCTCATTTATCTTGTCTGACAAGCTGTGGTCAAAAGTCTCTTCCTCATGGAAGAGCTGGTGAAATTTCCACCACCTAAAACTCTGTAAAGAATGCAGCCCCTGCTCTACTTTGCGTTGGTGATATCAGAAAGAACATAGAACCTTGAATTTGCATCTTGGCAGATAAAAACTGTTCAGTACACATGCAAAATGTATTTGTCTTTAACTTTAAGGACACATTTGCATATCTGAGCTCCATGATTTGTTGTACTACATCCAGATGTTTTCCCCAATATCCAGCCTGAATAACTTGGCTGTGTACTGTGATCTCTGCAGTGATATAAGTGAGAAAGGAATCTTCCATTCTCCACTATGGACTCAGTAAGGAGTCATTTCCCAGCTACTACTCCACTAATGGATGGAGCAACCTCAAGCACCACCCTTCACAGATGCAAAGGGCCAAAGGATTTAGTTAGCTTCCTGCTTTGCTCCAAGCCTCACTGGTTCTTCCTTTTCATGCAGCAATATAAATAGCCCCTGTGGACCCAAGTGCTCTCAGACACAGGAAGTGTGCAGCTGCTGTCTCCATGTTCTTGAAGCAGAGGACATGATTTGTCCACTAATGATTTAAGATCTTAGACTTCTGCTTTTTTTCCGGTTCATCCTTAATTGCATCAGGGAATTATAATCATTTGTATTGAGGTAGTGTTTAGAGATCCCAGTCTGGCCTCCATTGCGCCAGACAATGTACCTATGTGCCCCAAGACAATTCCTGCCCCAAGGGAATTATAATTTTAAAATACAGTTTCGCTGACATCTTTTCTTCACAATCACATATTTCTTTTTGGAAGGGAGCTAGGGACTAATCCTGTGAATTACTGTGGTAAATCTGGGTAATTTGCTGTCCTGTACCATTGGTCCTTAAGGAAGTAAAAGGATTTAACAAGCATAATATGATTACAGTGGAATCTTTTGACCATAATATCATCTGGTTTGTTTAGCAATACAAGCATTTCAGATCCGTCATATCAAAGAATGATTAAAATTCTGTTAGCATTTGCAGCCATCAAAACAAAAAGACAATCTGACCATTTAAGACAGCAACAATAATAATCAGTCAGAGATGCAGTTCAGGGAAGATGTTAAACTAACATCTAAAGGAACATACTTAATTTCAGCCTGCCAATGTAAATGAAAAATTCTGTTAAAATATATTTGGATACCTGGTGTGCTGCTAAATTCTTTTTAATACAATGACTCTGATAAGTTCCATATATTTAATGCCAAATATTTGTAGCCACACAATTTTAAAATTAAAAGTATTTTAGATCATCTGAGATGTTCTTGCAGAAAATTAGTTTCTTTCCCTCTGTCCTGTATGGAGTCTGATTATTTAACAATAATATATATGTCTGTATTGTATATTAGATTTCACGTGGGTTTTCAGATGCCACCATGATGAGTTAGTGCTGGATACATGAATACTCTTTCCTACAAGTCCACAAATGTTTCCATAAAATAAGCTGCCATGTAACTTTTAAATGGGAGTAAAAACTGTAACGTGTGGAGGTGTGAAGCCCCACGGTGGAGGTGTAAATTCTTGTTCCACAAAATAGTAGGAGTGCTGTGAAATCTGGCCTTGCTCCTGAAGCCCTGATTGATGAGAGGAGTTGGGCAGAGAGATGAGAGGAAGTTCTGCTCAACTTCCTGGGATTAGGTCAGGTGGAAAGAAGGAATGGCTGGGCAGCTGCTGCTTCAGGGATCCAGCGGGCTAGGAGCATCATGAGCATGTTGCCCTGTGGAGCCTGCACTCTACTATATATAAGGATCAACCAGAACCTCAAAAAGAAGACGTCTTAATCGGTGATTGAGGGAGTGAGTGGATAGATGCATGGGTCTGTTTATTTCCTGCATATCTGGGCATCTTGAGATGGTATGTTGTTTTGGTCACTAGTGGGAGAGTTGGGAGAAGTTAAATCAGAATCTGCAGCTGAGGGGTCAACCAGGGAAGCAGAACCAAGGGCCATTTGAGACCTATCAAAGAAGTCTGAGCCAGCACCGGGAATATGGTAACAGACACCAACCACAATAGAGACCTGGACTTCGCACTCCAGGTGCACACAGCAGAGAGACAGTCTGGGGTGTTTTGGATTCTGAATGTGTGTGTTGCTAATCAAGGTGACTGTTTGTACAGTCTGAATATTTATACTAGTCATGGCACTTGAGTGATTCCTGGGTAAATTCCTACTTCCCCAACAGCAATGAGAAAGGTCTCCACCCCAAGCCAAGTCTTGTTAAGAACAACTGAAGTAGATGGCTAAAAATCACATAATTCTCTTTTTGATCTACACATAAATTGTAAGACAATGAGAATGAGTGTAGGTGCCTTATTCAAATCCATTTTACCCAGACTCCTCCACATGTTTACATTTCAGGTGTCACTTTTGGAGTACTATTAAATCAGTGCAAAGAACACATGGCATCTTACTTTTTAAAAAAATTTCACGGTAAAGATTGACGTTTTCTTAATTTGATTTATTAAATTCACTTTCCTCTTTTCTCATTCTTTCATTGAAAAATCGACCAATTGACAGCATCCTTCCTCATTGTCCTCTTTTCCCTTTTATTGGCTATTATGTTTTCAGAATATATTTGAGCTCTCTTGAGGACACAGATGGCACATTTTCAAAGATGCTCTGAGAAATCTTCTAAATATTCTATTTAACAATGGCAGCCAAATTTATAAATTTTTTTCCTTATATGAAAAAGATTCATTTTGGCAGTGCTCTGGAAATATATGGGAACAATATAACATTTGTGATCTATGTTTTCCTGCCTGTAATGTTTTATGACAGCTTTTTAAAAAGATGTGCTTATTTGACACTCAGCCAGTGTTATCTTCTATGTCTTTGGGAATGACCCTTTAAACCACAATTGAATTTTTAATATAAGCTATTCAAGGCAGAGAATCTTTTCTCTAAGAAGCTGGTTTTTTAACTTCAAGAACAACATGGATGAAATAATACATAAGCCTGCACTTAAACAAGAACTAGACAATGGTATTAAATTCTCCTATGGCAGCAAGCACAAAGATAATAGTTTCTGCCCTGTGTGAGGGGCCTTTGGAAGAAGAAAGTCACATGAGAAGACATTTTACAAGAAAATAAACCTAAAATATAATACTGTAAATGTTAAAAATTTCTTAGAACTTCAAAGGCTACAGATCTGGCACCTAAAAGTGATCTGCAAAGAGGGGAGATCCTGGGATTTCAGTCATTTTTAGTAATGCTGTGGCATAAAAGGAAGGCATTGCTAGACACTCCCACCCCCCGTGGTAGGCGTCCTCCTTTAAGGCTAGTCCCTAGGGTTGCTGCTGACTTAACAGAGTCATGACCGTGTGACTGGAGAGAGCTTGCCTTGCTAGGAAGCAGCTGATCCTGAGCCAAAGAGCTGGTGTGGAGCTGTAGGAGGCACAGAGCAGATGGCCCAGAGCCTATCTGCTACTCTCCATTCACAACTTCTCTCTTCCTTTTCTCAATTCATAGGTCCTTGGACCTATAGTGCAGCCTTTACAGGGTGTAGGGCAAGAGTGGGGGATGGGGTCTAGGTAGCTAATTCCCCCCGCCCCCCTTTCTACATCGATGGGGAGGAATGTGATCTATGGCTGGAGAGCTGGCAGTGTTGAATCGCTGGGGTATGAATAGTTATTAAACGTGGGATTTTTTTAATTAATTGAGAGGCGTTATGCTGCTTACTGAATGATTTTTATTTTACTAGCTTGGGTAGCACACACATAGACTTTAAGGTCGGAAGGGACCAATATGGTCATCTAGTCTGACCTCCAGCACAATGGGGGCCACAGAACCTCTCCCACCTACTCCTGTAATAGACACCTAATCTAAGACCGAGTTACTGAAGTCCTCAAAACATAGTTTAAAGACTTCAAGATACAGATGCTCCTGCCACATGCTACAAAGGAAGGCACAAAACTTGGGCCTCTACCAATCTGCCCTGGGGGAAAATTCCTTCCCAACCCCAAATATGGCAATCAACTAAACCCTGAGCATGTGGGCGAGATTCACCGGCCAGACACACAAGGAAGAATTCTCTGTAGTATCTTAGAACCCATCCCATCTAACATCCTATTCCAGGCCACTAGCAATCAAAGATCAGTTAATTGATAAATTAAGCTGTCCCATCATACCATCCCCTCCATAAACTGATCAAACTGAGTCTTGAAGCTAGGCTTTTTGCCCCCACTGCTCCCCTTGGAAGGCTAGTCACACCTCTCCATCATTGTTTTGGTTATGCATAGTAAAAATGGATACTGTTGTATTACATACCTACCTATGCATGGCCACCACTACTGGCCAGAGTGGTACTTTGTTTCCTCGTGTACAAATTAACACTGATAACTAAAGAGCTCCTGCCTTCTTTAATATTGCACATGAAGGCACCACTTTACTGTAGTTTTTCACATACAGTTTTGGAATGTCTGCAGGCCCTGTCATTTTAGTCTGGTGTCCCCTTCTCCTTTCTGCTCAAGCTTTTTGATCTATGAGATTATTTCGATGAGATTACATTTCAGTGCATTACCAGAAACATGCTTCATAAAGACAGTGTTTTGTAAAGTCTAGGAACAGAAAGAATGTGGTGTGTAGGTAAACCATGAGGAAGCTAGCTGTCATAGTCAAAGCAAAAGATCTAAGAAGCAGTGTTGAAGTTGGGATGACCTGAAATGTTATCTGTCAGCTGTAGCTGTCAGCAAAAATATTAAGGAAACAGCAGCTGCATCATACCGCTAGCAGAGGAGTGTAGCAATCTGAGCTCCAAAATAGCCTTCAGAGTCAGTGTTTTCTTCTCCTGGACCCCATTAGGAGTCAGGATCTGTGTATTTTAAAGGCTAGTTTGACCTGGATAATGCCGCTGCCATGTAAATGTGTAATACACAAAATGTTTGAAATACAAATCCACAAGGAAGAACTATTTAAAGTATAGTTTATGGGGATACATTACTCTGCATCAGTCATGCAACTTGCTTTATTAATAATTCTCAGCTACTGTATCCCAGTTTCATTTTAATTAACAGGGATGATTAATTGCTAATAAAAATGCAATTTACATTATGCAGTTGAAGCGCAAAGAATCAGTTTATTTTCAGCTATTGTAACATTTACTTTTTTTAGGAAAATATTTACAGAAGCATATCTTTCCATCTTTTTTGGCTGACTTTATAGAATACAAAAAATTGCCACTTTCTTTTGATCATGAATTCCAAGATAAATGCAATAAAGCTTGTGGGTTTTTTGTTGTTTGACTGTTTAGGAAAACCTATGAAACAGCATGCTGTAATCTGATGGTCAGGCTAACGAAGTGCAGCCGGATTGCTAATACTGCCCTCAGCCAAGGGACCTGAACATTTCTGAACTGAGGCCAAGGGATCTCAGATACATCACAGAAGTGATGCATCTATAACCTCTGTGGGAGGGCATGCTCTGTTGTTTTTCTCAGCACCACATAGGTGCCCGATTCAAGGAGTGACCTAGGAATGAAGAAGGAGCAGTTGTCCATGGCTCAGTTTCCCAAGGATCACTACCAAGAAAGCCAAATAAAGAGGAAAAAGCCAGAGTGGCTTAGTGGTCAAAGCTTCAGCACATCCATTAGACCAAGAGGTTCAAAGCTCAAGAAGGGCCTTTCATGGCAGCTAGATGTGTCGTGCACATGGTTGTTTGGGAAATTTTTGATGAGAATAGTCTCTGTTGCTGTAAAAGATACCCTCGCTTTCTTCATAAGAATAGTGTATTGTCATTGTGTCTACAAGAAGGACTTCCCTTTTTCTCACCGCTTAACAGTTTGCAGGCTGGTTGACTAGTAGATACCCTCACTTTGACCTTGCTACGTTTCAGTGGCATCTCATGGTCCTGCATGGTTTTAATGCATTTTTGATCCTTCAGGGAACTAGCCATGATAGGCTCAATTTTGAGCAGTCTGGATCACCAAGCGCTTTAAGGTGAATTGTAGATGGTACCATAATATTAGCAGTTCCATTTCCAACAAGGTGCAGCTAATTCCCATATTTCTCTCTCCTCCTTCTCACAACTAAGTGCAATATCTGTCTGCAACCCTCACTTCTTAATCTTTCCCTCCCCTTCCTTAGGTGTTCCTCCTCCCCCACCCCAATATGTCTTCCAGCTGGAGGACTTCTCAACACTACGAAGCTTTCATTGCCACTCTACATTCAAAGTGAGCATTCTCAGAAAGTGGTTTGCTTCCTGAATTGTGCCAGCTTGACTGTGATTGGGGGTTTCCACTTGTCCTGAACCTCCATCTTTTGTCTTTACCTAGAGGGGGTCTTGGGATGTGGAAAGTTCCACCCTTCCCCCCCCCCCCAATGAATCCAATGTCAACCTTAACTCTCTAGGAAAAATCTTCCAGACACCTTGTTCCCAGGGCCTGTGGTCTTAACCAGCTAGTAGGTCTCTATTGGAAATGGCTTGCCATGGTGGCAGAAGCAGTAGCTAATCTGAAACAGAGTCTTCACACTGACAGAGCCTATATCTGCCTTCTGCTGTCTTACCTGCTGTGAATAGGCCCTTCTGATCTGGCCACTCTTTGGGCTGTGATTAGTACATGAACGTTGGATCTTCTGCTAAGTTTAGACTCACTATCCCTTTTCTCTAGCAGCGTTCTCAACCCAACCATTCAAATGTCAAATGAAGACCCAAAACTTGAAGTTAGCTTGAAAATCATGACATTTAAAGCAATGATTTGGGGTTCTTTTTTTCCTTTCTGGTATTGGAATGTTCTGGATTCATGTTTGTAACCTGATTCCATGAGCTGGGGCTCTAGCACAAATGGCAATTATCACAGTACTTGTGAGAAAATTGTAAGAGATAGCAGTACGATTTTAGCAAACTATGGGTACCAGACTATGACATTTAAGCCTCTCTCTTGTCTAACCAAACAGTGAGTTCAGGACTCAGGACACCAAGATTTTTGTTTTTATTTTTGGGGTGTTTTTTTGGTTTTTTAAATTTATTTATTTGTTTGTTCATTGGTACCCTTCCCTGATCCTCCACAACATTCTTCCCTCAGACTTTCTGAGTTAGCTAGGAGAGCTCAGGGTGCTTAGGTTAATTAGAAACTTCTGTATGCTGAGTTAGTCTGTCCTGTCTCATATGTATTGGCCTATTTTGCTCCCAATTTACTTTTCCTTCAGGGCTCTCCATCTTGCAACACAAGGCTCATTGGAGTGCTATCAGTGGTCTGCCTCCTATAGTGCACCTCATCTATAGCAGGAGTGTTAGAAAAATGTCCACTGGTGCATATGTACTAATGGGAGGCAATTCTGCTGGCTTCTGTGTTTTTACCACCATTTACTGACACAGCAATGAATCCACCAGAAGCTGCCCTGGGCTTTTCTACACCATGCACCCCCACTGTTGCAGCTGAACCAGTTGAAATGTTTTTCTGAAGCATCTGAATGTTGACATTACTTAGTTTTTATTTCTATGGGTTTCCCTTATTGCAACATCATGGAGACATCTCACATACTCACTCCACTGTTGCCCTTTTGATACTGGCTAATTTGCTATTTTGCCTGCCTCAGAGCACAGGCTGTCCAACCCCACCTCCTCTGAGCCTTCATCAGTCAGCATTTCTTCCCTCTTTAGGCAATGGCATCTGCTTTCTAAGAGGGAATAGGCTTAAACTCTTTACTTTAGCTACACATATGATATACAGCATCATGGTATAAGAGCCCTACCCATTCTTTAACGTAGTGATCCTCTCAACACCCTTGGAAGGCGGGGAAGAAATAAGGCACAGACTAAATGCCTTGTCCAAGGTCTCTCAGGAAAATTCCAATGGACCTGGGGGCAGAATCTACATCCTTCAATTCCCAGGGAAGTACCCTACCCATGTGACTATCCCCCTCACCCATGGAGGATCCTTCTGATCTGCTATCACAAGAAGAAAACTATGTAAGAGGGAGGGACTCTCCATGCAGAACCTGGGATGAATAGTTTTTAGCAGATCATCTGAATTTAGAACGTGGCCTTCACCCACCAGGAGACTGTCTCATTAATGGGAACCACTTGTCAGATGCTGTCTCATTCCTCAAGCATCTCCCCTTTAGTATCCTGCACTTACTGCGTCTCTCTGCATTTATGTCTGTCACTGGACCGATCTTTAGGTACTGCTTGCTTTCTCTGAGGGATTTTTTGAGAACACAGTAGCATCCTATGGAAGTGTTGCTCCTGGCATATTTATTTCACAGCCAGCAATCAGACCTTTCCTTATTTTGGATTCTGTATCTGTAAAATTCAGCCATAACCAGGAGAGGCATTGAGCACTGGACAGCTAGTGGGTTTTATTTGTGATGCATCTTTCCAGTGCT
Source organism: Pelusios castaneus (assembly GCA_007922175.1). Lineage (NCBI taxonomy): Eukaryota > Metazoa > Chordata > Testudines > Pelomedusidae > Pelusios > Pelusios castaneus. The sequence goes on from ML685869.1 coordinate 687,686, forward strand.
CCCTTTGTGACACTTGAGCTAAGGAGAAACTCAGAGTAGTTTGCAGTGTTTGCTTTTACAGCACCTTGCAGGTTCTTGGAGTATGTATACACTTGAAAAGTTAAGTCGACTCTGTTAAGACAATTTAACAAGTCGACTTGACTTTTCAAGTGTAAACACAGTGGAGAGCCGTGGCTGCCCACTGAGAAGGGAGCCATGGTCCCTGGCAGAAAGGACTCACGGCTTCCTGGCAGAAGGGACCCGCAAGTCTCTTCTTGCCGGGACCTGCACAGGTCGGGGAGAAGAGAGCATGGCTCTCTTCTTGCCGGGACCCGCACGGGTCCTGAAGAAGCGAGCACAGGCTCCCTTCTTGCTTGGAGCCACGTGGGTCCCAGGGAGAAGAGAGCAAGGGTCCTTTCTCCCCAGGAAGCTGCGGCTCCCTTTTTGGCAGGGAGGCAGAAGAGAGCCCCGTGCAGCTCCCAGGGAGAAGGGACCCATGTGGGGCTCCCTTCTCCCTGGGAAGCTGCAATGCCCAGCAAGTCCCCTTCTGCTGGGAAGCTTCAGTCCCCGGCAAGAGTGGAAGCCGTGGTCCTGGGGAGAAGGGCTCCCTCGTCCCCGCCCTAGGTCGACTTAGGTAATTAAGTCGACTTAGGGCGTCCACACCAGTTTTAGGTCAACTTAACAAATCGACTTAGCTGTTAAGTCAACCTAACAACCAGTAGTAATTAAGTCAACTTAAGGACTCCCTTAAGTCGACTAAATGAAAGCCAGGTGTGGACGTGGAGTAATTTAGGTCGACTTAACCATCCTTAAGTCAAGCTAAATTGCAAGTGTAGATGTCCCCTTAGAGAACTTTGCAAACATGATTGACTTATGTTTCACAATCCTGCTACATAGTGAAGTATTCCTGACCCTGTGTTGGAGATCAGCTGAGGAACTGAAAGACCGTGTGGTTTGCCCAAGGTCTCTTAGTAGATATGCTGTACAGCCAGAAATAGAAGCCAGGCTCACTCACAGTAACCCAACTGGATGGGGGTGGGAGGAATCTGGTGATTGATTGTGTTACTGCCACTTAAGTGGTGCAAATCTAAGCACCAGCAATACTGAGGGAAGCCCCACGTCTCAGTCCTCTGGTCTGTTCTTATCAATTAGCTTTTTCATTTTTCCAGCACAAGTGGGCTCCCAAATTTAGGCTTCAATGCCTTTGAACCAAGCTAAAGAGGCTTGTGCTATAAACTGTCTTCTCTGACCAACTTTGGAAAGGAATCCCTCTGAGCTGGTTAGTCACCTCCCCCGTATCATGGATTGTCAGATTGTGTTCTTGGGCCTTCAACCCACGGTTATGATGCCTTTTCCTGGCATTGCAAGAAACCGTTTCTTTTCCCCAATATACACACTTTTTACTTCTGATGCCCTGGACCCTTTGCAAGAGCAAAGGAGACAGAGCACTCTTTAGCCTACTTGCCCACAGTGGTTAGGGGCCCCTTTCCTGCAGATTTATTGGACCTCTTTCAATCTGATCTTCTGTCAACCGTTACTACCTTTCTTCAGCATCTTCAAACCTCTTATCCCTCACACTAACAAAACATATTACACCCTTAAGTTCTTCCTTTCAACAATTCTGAGTTTTATCAGGTGCAACAGGAGTCTGCAACACTCAAAGTTTGTTTCAACTAGCTCAGCTTTCCATGCTACAACAGGTTTTTATATATATAAATATATATAAAATATATTTATATATATAAAAACCTGTTGTAGCATGGAAAGCTGAGCT
>ML685869.1:689838-735929 GCA_007922175.1 Pelusios castaneus
ATATATATAAAATATATAAATATATATAAAAACCTGTTGTAGCATGGAAAGCTGAACTAGACACATACACACATATATAAACATCTTTATACCTCAAAGTTTTCAGTGCCCTCTTACACAGAGACGCCCAAACTTGAACCGCTTGTCTGTGCCTCACAGGTTGTAGGGGCCCATATGAAAAGTTTGCATGCAATTAGTGATGGTGAAAGTAAGTCCTTTATTAGTTAAAGCCCTGGCTTATCATATTAAATAGTTAACATCCCCAGTTATCAACTCCCTCTTCTTTGTTTTTCCTGTAGGACTCAGACTTGTAGCGAAATTAAGGTGGTATTTGTTTTTTTCATGATTGAAACAGGAAAAAGGACTCCTGGTTTCTAAGACCACAGTTAGCTGATTGAAATCTTGTATTAACACAACTTGTCTGCAGGCAATAAGCCTCCTTTGCAGGCTCATTACAGTAAAAGTCTTTCTACTTCTCAGGTGAAGAGAGTGCTGGTGTCATCCCTTTGAAATCAGCAGCACCACTTTTTGCTCTTTGCTTCACCAGCTACTACCAAGTGCACTTAAACATCTGCAGAGACTGAGCATAAAACATCCTGAACTACTTCTCAGGTTAACCGGTCTCACCTCTGGAGATACACTTTGCCACAGCTGCTTGCTGTTCTGTTTCTCAGCAGGACAGGAGTAGAAGATATTCAACATGGAAAGTTTACTCCTCAGTGAAGGAGGTTTTCCAGTATTCCCCTTCTATCCAGCATCCATGCTAACCTTTCCTATTTACATGTTCATTTTCTCTTATAATTCTGGTATTTTGACTACATGGAAGGAAGAAAGGTAAAGCCTGCTTACATTTGTTTTCAGACTTTTAGTTTTCTTTAACTCTTACTTCTGATAGATGGCATCCTAATTCTAACTGTGTTACCCTGCAGGATGGGAAAGGAGGAGGGATGGACAAACTCCTTTATTATAAGCACTCCTCCTCCAAGGATGCTTTTGAAGGAAATGAAGATGGCAAAAGGAAAAAACAAAACCCTGTTTTCAACTGCTGTTATTGTTTACCCTTATGAAGTTTATTACTTAGTCTGATACTTACCAAAAAGGAAACAAATTGTTTCACTCTTATTACTGAAATCCTGAAACTGTTGCCAGAAAGAAACCCTGGACCTCCTTTGTCTCCATGGCACAGTGAAGAGAATTGATTCTAAATCCTCTATTCACTTCTACCAAGGAGGTATGTCTCATTCTACTACTTCAAACCTTCTTGATCCAGATCTGATGAGACACATGAAAGCAGTTTAGCTAAACGGGGGTTTAGATAAGATTTTCATGTGTTTTATCACCAGTCTCTGATATTAGCTTGTCTTATCCTAACTTGTGGTAGCTACTGCTGACACTCACTCCCGGGGCCTGCTGCCTCAGACTTACGGCTCTGAAAGTGGAACCTGCAACACCCCCTACCCACCTCGGATCTAGGAAATCCTACTGCTAAGTGGCTCTACATATAGTGCTCAGCAGTCTGCCCCCTGCAATCCACACTGCACAGAGGACTCTCCCTGGTATCTCTCACCTTAGGGTGAAACATTAAAATAAAATGTTTTATTTCACAGAGTTTTCATAGAGATGGCAATTTAACTCTTCGCCCATTTAAACTAATGCACTGCTCTCTTCTCCTTCTGGTACAGGGGACCTTGGGAAACTCACCACCGGTGGAGAAATTAGAAGGAGGAGGAGAAGACAAGTACTGCAGGAAGAATTACTGTAAACTTTGAACCGAGAGCTATGCCCTGAGAGGTGCTGTGGGCAAAGTTACTATCTTTTAACAAATAGGGGCTTCTTCAGTTTCTTCAGCATTTGAGAGGTTGGTTGGTTAGATAAATGAGGGGGGGGGGGTTGTTTTGTTGTTTTTAGTAGCTGGGCTTTGACAAACAAGGTTCAAATGTCCTTAAACTGACAGATCTATCTAGAAATCATTATACTCTATGGCAGGCAGCATAGCACTGAACCATTCAAGGCTAATCACAAATGCTTTGCCACCTCTTAATTTATGCACAGGACTGTCCTTTAACAGCACAGTTACTCCAATGAAGAATCTATATTATACACTAAAGGTAACAAGAATATCACTTGAGTCATAGCTAAATATGCAGGGGGCTTGCAAATCGTACAGTGCTCACAAACTCTGAACTGAAAAGCAAACAGCATGGTTTTATTTTCTTTTAATGTATGTTTGTCATTGCGGTAACTGCAAAGTAAATAAAATGGAAATTGCATCATTGTTAAATATTGAGATTACTGCACTGAAATGGCATGAACTCAGCACTGGTTCTCATCTTCTTGTCAAGCTATACGACATTCAGCTACAAGAACAGATACTAGCATAAGTTACTTTAGACATGAGAAGTCAGAAGAAGGCCGAAGGAAGAATATTTATCCCCATTATATCCTATGACTTGAGAGGTGGGATAGAAGAAGATCTTCTTTTCAAAGCCATCTTGGATAAAACAAGTGAGCAGCAATTCAACTGTGCGAATGATGTCAGGAGCCTACTGCTTTCAATCACATTAATTTGGTTCACATTTTCAAATAACGTGCAATCCATTTGATAAGCTAATGGAAATTCCTGTAGTAATGCTGTATCTTTTTACTTTCAGTGACTTAAAACAAATTCATAAAATTCTCTACTTACAAATGTTGTAGTTATGCCAGCAGAAACTAGTTTCAGTTGTTTTAGTTTGTAAATTTTATGAAGCATTGATACTTACATATGTTCTCTGTAAATAGGTGAGGGGGTTGGAACAAAACCAAAAAGCCCCACACCATTCCCCTCATCTCTAAATCCTATAGACTTTAGGAAAGACAGAGATGCCCCGGAGCTAAGACTAGTTTATGTTCTAGAAATATTACTTTTAATCTTTCAGTAGAGCAACCCTTAGGACAGCATAAATCACACATCATTATACACATTGACATCATTTCCCCAAAAAGGAAGCGCAACCAAAGCAGCTCTTGCTGAACGAAAGTGCGGCTGGGGTTTAATTCAAAATATAGCTTATTGCAATGTCACTGTGGATTTCTCTCTCATTCTTAAACCCCATTGGTTAATATCCAGAGGGGATAAGTCACTTCATATATTATTTTTTAAAGTTTTCTGAAACAAAATGAAACTCAGTTACAATACAAAAATCTGTTACATTCACATCCCACTCCACCCCAACTCTGTCTTGCTTGTGTCAGCTAAACTGAAAGAGGTGGCCATTTAAGGGAAAAATAGAAGCTCCAGCCTATTTTCCTGCAGTTTGAATGTTTTTCTCCCACTCCTTCAGCAATGCATTCGGTGATGCCAGAAAGCATTTTTAAAGGGAAAAAGACAAACACTTGTGATTAACCTTTAGCTGTTAATGTCCCATCTGCAGAATCAAGGCAGTATCCATTAGAACATCCTATTTTCTCCTTTTTCCTCTCAGTTTGGTAGTATTCCTGATTGAAATTTCCTGTTCACTGGGAAAATAAGTAAGCAATATTGTTTTATTGCTCCACAACACTGACTTCCACGCAGCATTTTAAGCCATTGTTTAATTGTCTTATTAACCAAGAGATCAGTAAAAGGTCAGTTGGAATGAAGAAAATTCAGAAATTGCAGAATTACATAATTATGCTTTTAAAGCTGTATATTCTTCATGGCAGGACCTCTGAAAAACGCCTAACCCATTTTGGTAGCTATTGCAATCTATATAGTCTTACAAGTTATCTTTAAATCTAGCACTTGTGATTTTTACTTTTTCTGGGTAAGATCTGGAGAGGTATACCAAGAAAAGCATCAAGGCAAATTTCCGTATCTTGACATGGGAAAAAAAACCCTTCATTCCCATTTAGTAAGGTTTTATGTGTGAATTGACTACTTTTTCCTGACACAGTAATGAATAAGAGTAAGACAGAAAGCACAATAGCATTTGTGGGGAAATGAAAAATGATAGATCAGATAAATTTATGCTTCCCAAGAGGAACATGATTCCCAAATACGTTAGGCACACCGCAGTCTTCAGTTACTGCTTTAAGGGCTTCATCTTGCTCCCATTGAAATTAATAGCACAAATCCCATTGTCTTTCTTTGGAATAGTATCAAGCCCTTGTACAAAAAAAATATAGGTATAAGTATCCTGCTGCCCTTCTCCCACAACTGCCATGAACAATATGCCATGGTCTTGATCGTAAATAACTTATATTATAGTATCACTAATTCTACAAGAACAGTAGGTGCTGAGTGACAAAAGAGCTGAAAAACCCCCAATTCTTTACTAAAGAGCTGGTTTCCACTCCAGTTCTGTATTCCACTCCAGTTCTGTATCCCTAAATCTCAAAAGTACTGTGCATTCCAAACAAAATTCCGAATCTCGGTATACACATTCTTCTGTCAGTTTTACTTGATGAGCAGACGCTGAAGTGTGTCATATACATATATAAAAATAAAGTGGGGAAATATTTTTATGATCAGTGAAATAAATAAATGGAAATATCCCCATGGAAAATATCTTTAACCCATTAGGAGAGAATTATGGAACTGAGAACTATCTGAATTTTTGATGCATATCAAGTTTTAAATGCGCTTTGTACTTTAATGGGAACATTATAAAATCATTGTCACAAATCGCTTTCTGTTTCATTATAATTCATTCTTCCCAAGGTTGTCAGATACTAAATTTCCATCATGTCATTTCATATTGTATGTTATATACAGCTACCTTGCAGTGCGTGGTGTTTTGCTGGTCTCTAAAACAATAATGTCCTGCCCCAAACAGAGTTGACATTCTCAGCTAATGTGATGAGAAACCACCATAGATCATGAGAAAGGAAGGGGAGAAACAGGAAATTAAGGGGAAAGTAAATCAGCTTTTGGGAAAAGATTATTTACAGAGGGTTCAGCTGCTCTATTTGTGTTTAATGTTCCTGTAGGAGAATGGATATTTGTTTATTAATAATTAGGCACTCAGGCCCCAGGGGCCTGATTCCACTCTCACTGAACTTAATGGCAACATTCCCCTTGGCTTCAGTCATATGGATTTGGCCCCTGATTCAGCAAAGCATTTAAGCATACGCTTAATCTAAGCATGAGTATTTCCTTTGAGTTCAGTGAGACTAGCCTCCCCCAAGTGTAAATTTACACGTGTAAGTCTCTGCAGGATGGGGGCCTTAGTTTCTGCAGTGATGAGCACTCTAAAAAACCCCAGTTTGCTAGATTAGATTAATGTTTTAATATAGCCTCTGACATGAGAGAGGAACCAGATAATACCAGAGCTGAGATTAATGACCCACAGGATGTAAGGGGGAGGTAGGGGAAATGACAACTGATATAGGCAGGAACAGAAAACTATGTTGAGCTTTGAAGGTGAATGCAAGGTCTTTGAACCTGATTTGTAAAGAGACAGAGTCTACGGCTGCACCTTCTGGCTTGAAGTGCTTTCCATTATATACAGGGTTTACAGCTTGGTTCAATGGCACTCAGCATCTCTGTATGGAGGAGAGGTGTCACATGGTCAGAATGGTGGGTTTAATGATCTTGAGGGTTCATTAAAGACCACACTATTGAATGAGTGAGGAATAGAACTTTAATAACACTGACAGGAGTGATCCCCAGGTGTGCAACTGGAAGCAGCAATGTTAGATCATTTGTAGGGCACATTTCCCAATTCACACAACACTGTCCCATTCTGGGGAGTGTCTCTAAAAATCACAACCTTCTGAAAGCATATCTCTACAGTGGGATAAGATGATGATTTTACTTATGGATAGATTGACAAAGGGAGGCCTGAAAGGAGGAAGTTTCTACAGTCAAGGTGAGAGAATTGAGGCATGAACCAGGATGTTAGCAGTGGAGATTGAAAGAAATGGGTGGACAATCTGTAGCACCATTTCTGATATCATTAGTTTCCCAGAGGCTACAGGTTCTAGTGGCTCATCTAAGGACATTATAATAGAAAAGACTGATATGACTGAGAAAAATGAATATGTGTGCTTAGGCTCATGAATCTTTCTAGATAATCTATACCAACAAAAGAGGCACCACCTTAAGAACTTTTTCAGCTCAATACAAAAATTTAGCTAAGTTTGCATTCTGAAGAACAGTCAAAGCTATGAACAATCACAATGAAACCAGCTGTTAAATGGCTACATTGCATATTTCACTGAGTTGACTGGAAAATCCCAGAGCCTCTTTCTGGACACCTGTTGAGAAGGGTAGTATTAGCCTGTGTGCCCATTTTAAAATGGAAAGGGAAGGTAGAAGAATGTATAATCACAATTGTTTTTTTTTCCTTTTGTTGGATGGAGGCTATCAGCAAACTATTTCAAAGTCACTTCATTTGATCAGGTTTTTGAGATAATAAGACTAGCTCCCTTCCCACCCCAAGAAAAGTTTTAGAATGGAAAATTAAAAATATAAAATGGCATTAAAACTAGTGGCATTTTAACTCTAAGACTGCAGTCATCTATTTAAAAAAAAGTGCATCTGATGTTTTTTCTCAGCATTTCAATGAATTATCTACCACTGTATTCAGGAGTAAAAGAAAAAGGTTTATTCTACTCTAACTTCAAGGTAAAAAGCTAAAAAATTAAACGATGAATGCTTTTCACCCTACAATTTTCTCCAAAAAAAGTAACTTGCTTAAGACATACCAATGCTCTAATGAAATCTGTTTCCACTGAGAGATTGAAAGAGGTCATAAGAGAGAATGAAATAGAAATAATTACAATTAACAACTTATGAGTCCACTAATTATCACTACGTGCAAAAGAGTTTTTTTTTTTCTAAGCAAGCCATGTGTCCCTTTTTAGTAAATAAGCTGGTAAAAATGTAAACCATGATGTTTTTTCAGAATTCTTTCCCGGCCCTAACCCTTCACCTCTTTCCACTGTCACACTGGCAGTTATATCCCTTAGCACCGCCAAGTCAGAACTGATTAAATTTTATCCAATTTGTAAACATTTCATAACTGAACTGTGTTACTGATGTACTTATCTAACATGCAGAGATGCATCTAGAATCCATTTTGATAAAGAAACTCTAGACTTCTTGCAATTGTCTCACAGTCACTCTGAGAGTCAAACAAGGTAGAAGACCCAGACAGCTCATTTCTACTGACATGATCCCAGACTACAACCTTTTGTCCGTGCTAAATGGACTTTTATTACTCCCTTGACAACCTTGGCTTCAGACCTTAATTGGTATGGTACAGGGGCTAGATTTTGTTATGAGCACATTTTCCTTATTCATAAATGAATAAGTTCTCCTCTACATAAATAAAGCAGCTTTAGAAGGCTGTGGGTTCATTTTAATTATTCCTTCATTTGACGAAGCATATTTTGTCAGGTTTAACATAGACTGATCACTCTAAATAATTCCTGCTTAAATTATCTGGTAGCTTACGAAGCTCAAGGATATTTGTTTTACACAGATTTCTCTTGTACTGTTAAGGGAAAAGGGTTAAGTATTGATGGTCCTAGCCATTATTTTTTTAAAAAGAAGAGTTAGAAGCAGGCAAAAAAAAAAGTTACAGTTACTCAGCTACTATAATCATAAGGACTTTTTAGAAAGTCTCTGATCTGCAGCTAATCAAGTAGCAATTTAATACAATACATAGAGCAGAAGCAGAAGCACTTAGAGCTATTGTCAGAAGGGCAGAACAGAATATACCAGGTGATACCATTGTGTTTAAAGTTACAGGAAAAGAACTAGAAGAGTAGAAAGCAATAGGCACAAGAATATACATAATTCAGCCACCTTATGGCTATTTCCTTTCACTGACTACACTGGCTCTTAGTTTTTATAGCAGTTAAAACTTGCTGCTAAAGGGACAATAACTATTTTATTATTAAATCTCGGTGTGACTTCTGACAGTAAAACTTTACAGGAACAAGTTTTGTGAGTCTCATAATCCAGATGCCTTCTTCATGTGATTACTAGCTATTGTCACTAATCTTGTTTCCACAAAGTCTAAAAAAAGTCTGAACAACAGTTTTATTTTCTGTTAAAAAAGCAAAAATCAACAACAAAAAACCCCCACCCTTATTTTAGCTTTTCTTTACTAAATTTTTCAAAAAATAAATCACCAGAAGATTAATCACAGATGGAAAAAAAGAAGACAAGCAACTTTTACAAGAAAAAAATTATCTTAAAAATGCATTGGAGTAGTTAATTCATTCTTACCTGACACTAGTAAGAACCTAGAGGTATATCCTATAATGTCAGTGTATTCTTGGTAGATCACAGCAGCTTGTTCCACGCTACCCACGCAGATTTAAGACCTGGAAAAATATCCAGTCCAGAAGCACAGACAGAGATAAGCTTTTTCCACTCTTCTAGGTCTACCAGCAGCTTAAGTAGCGCAGGAAACAGGGTAGAGAGCAGAAGAGGAACGTAGCTTCTTCTCACAGAAATCCCAGGCAGGAGAAATAGGAGGTAGGCTCTGACTGTCTCACACCCAGACTTTTGTTTAAAGAAATTTTCAACTGTTGCTAGGTGGTGTTAGGCTTTGGCAGTTTATTTCTGAGATTATATTTCCCCTCTTCTGCTCTCTTCACACACTGTTACAGCAATGACTTTGTTGAGCTCAGCTTGCTTGTTCTATATTTAACCAGTGTTCTCAGCAAGTCAAGCCTGTCAACAGCTGAGAAATTTGGGGCAGGCTTTACTGAGTTCCTCAGCTGCTGAGTTATCAGTGAATGTAGAACTACATAGCCTGGCTACTATGTTCAGTGAAAGATTGTGGAGAAACTGTCAAATCCTTTTAAGGCCTTCCAGTGACTTCACTGGAGTAATTGCTATTTTAAGCAATGCACAGAGGTTCTGTATTTGGGAATATATTTTGTTAGAAAGATACTTGTTTTGGTATTTATAAATATCAAGTCAGTGCAATTTATACAGTAAGGATTTTTTTTTAAAAAAAAAACCCTATGAAGTTTTTTATTTGAAAGGTATTCACAGCTCTTGCAAAAAAAAATCACATTTGGAAAACATTTTAAAATGTGTTTATTCTGAGTAAATAAGTAAACCAGTTTCTGTTTGCACAGTTCAGATATATCAAGCTGGCATGGAGATATAATGAAAGGCTTAGCTGGAAAGTGTTCAGAGTAACTTTTATTGCAAATAGATTGTTATCAACCGTCTTCTTCCACTAAGACATTGCTGCTGTGATCTATCCCTTATATCATCAGCAGGGATGAAAGTGAAAGCACACAAACTCCAGTTTGTGCAACACAAAACAGTCAAGAAAGACATTCAGGAACACATCATATTGTGCTCTGCACACTACACTACCTCTGCATTTGGATTTAATTCACCATCCTTGTTTTTAAAGTCCCTTAACAACTTGAAAGCTCATAACCTTAGAACCTGCCTCTCCATCTACAAACCACTATGCTGTCCAGAGAAGAGACACTGCAGTTGACAAGCTGACAGGGTCCAGAGCAACTCCAGTGCTGGAGTCAGAACATTCTCTGCAAATGGCCCTGGAAGCAAAACTCAACCATAGGAGTTGAGTCTGAGTCCAGCCTGTTTTTAAGAACAGAATGCAAAAATCCATCTCTTCCCAAAAGCCTTTCCCCAGCAATTTCTCCTGCTGTTTTTCCTTGTGGTCTAAGGAAAGTGAGAGAAGGAGCAAAGAAAAAGGGGACTGGACTTGATGACCTCCCATCTTGTTCTATGAACAGAGAGAAGGAGAATGCAGGAGAAAGACACTGGGAAAATTACTGATTTATTGGTTATTAGTTTGTTTACAAGACTACTTACTATATACTAGTAACTTTCCATACAAGCTAGGCATAAGAAAGGAATAGTTCCAACTCAGAATACAATGAGTCAGACAGACAGGTAGACAGCAACAATTAGACAAGGAGACTGGGGACAGATGGACATGATAATACTCATCAAGTACATTAAAGACTTAAAAGAGGGTGATAAATAGTTCTCCTTAACTACTGAGGACAGGACAGGACAAGAAGTAATGGGCTTAAATTGTCAAAAGGGAAATTTAGGTTAGACATATTCCTTAGGGAGATTGTGGAATATCCATCGTTTGAGGGTTTTAGGAGCAGGTTATATACAAATCTCTCAGGAATGGTCTAGATTATGCTTGAATCATCTGTCCAGTCTTCTGTACTCTGGCAGAACTATCAAGGCCCCTCGCAGTCTTTCATGTTTCTATGATCGAGTATGACCCTTTGGTTGTGTACCTGGTGCTTAGACATCACATTGATGGAATAGTCTAAATATTCTCAATGTCTAATGTGTCAAGTAGACTTTATTTTGGTGAGCTACTAATAGCCTCATTGCCTGTTGAAATATTTGGCTTGGGAATAGGAATAGTAAGAATATAGTTAAAAAAATTTATAAGCATACACAGATTGGTTGGTGGAATCAATGTAAGTTTTAGAAGACATGGCATTAAGGAGATTTAGGTCCTATACAAAGCCCAGTGTCAAATACTCAGGCTTAAAGCTTTGACAAGTCACATTCAGCAACATTTTTAAAGAAGCCTCCATATTTTAATTCCTCAGAAATGAGTTACCTAAAAACCACTTACTGCTTTTTTTGAACATTTGGCCTGAACTTATCTGTTAGTTAATGGATATGCTTGAGCCATATCACATTACAATAAAGTTCAAGCAAATATATTAACTGAATCTTTAAGAAAATTAATCTTTAACTCAGCCCATCCATGTTAACTAGTGGTACAGCATGGAAGAGCAATATACTCACCAAGGACAGTGGTTTGCAGCTAGTGATGGCAACCCTCCTTGGAGTTGTGTGGCAATCTTCTGCTGAAGTAAATTTGCTCCCAGCCCAGCCCCCCGCTCCATAGCTCCTGGTCTGGCTCCAGCTCCTGTCTGTGATCTCAACCCCCAGCCAAGATGTCCGTCTCAGTCACTGACACCTGGCCCCAGCCACAGTCTCTGGCCCTGCTGTGGTTTCTCAGGCCACCATCATGGGCCCCACTCCACTCCCATCCCTGCCTTGGCTCCCCAATCTGCCCAGCTACAGCCCTGGCCTTGGTCCCTGGTTCCTCTGGCTCTGGCTGCTGAAGCCCCTGGGCTTAGCTGTTCCACTCCCAGTCTGTCCCCCACTCTATATCCTCCGGTCCAGCCACAGCTCTTGGCCCTAGTTTCAGCACCTGGCTCCGATCCCTGGCCCAGCTGCTGTCCTCCAAGTCCCCAGGGCCCCCACACCACTCCCAGCCTCAGTCCCTGAGTGTGCCCCACTTCCAGCCCCAGGGAGGGCACAATGCAAAATGTTAGAGACCACTTATAGGGCTTCCTATGAAACACAACAGGAACTGATGCCTCATTTGTAGTATTGTGGAAATTTGAACAAAAATACCTGAAGCAGACATGAAGGTAAGTTGAAGTAGATGGATCATGGGATAGGTTTGTAATATAAAACAAAGAAAAACTGAGAACCTCTGATCTAAATACACTGGTATATAAAGAAGGTATTTATTTGCATTTGTGGAGTTATCAGACCACAAACCACAGGGAAAATCTGACTAATAAAAAAGCTGTTTTGTGTTTATTTCCCATATTTATTGTAGGGGGAGAAAAAGTTTATAAATGGATGGAGAGAATGGCAGCAAAAACAAGGTATCTCAGATGATAGTGAATGGGACCTGTTGGCTCATCTACTAGTCTAACACCATCCCGAAAGAATGATATTTCCTAAACTAGCAATTCCACCACTTTCTAAGAAAGCTACCTAACTTGCAATGACAGTTAAAGACAGCAATGTTTGGCATAGCGACACTAGAGGTAGGAGGGCCATACTGCATTGATAACTAAACTTCATGCATCATTATCTTCCCCACCCACAGACCATGCCTTTAAGATAAATCTAATTTGTTGGGAGTCCACTATCAACTTACTACTTAGTAGTACCCATTAAGGGAGCCATGGGCCAGATTCTATCACCCTTACTGATATTGAGTAGTACATTTGCAAATATTTTAATTTATTTCAATGGGACTATTCGTACTACTCAATGTGAAGGTGGCAGAATGTGGCCCTACAGGATCAAGAAAATCACCATCACCATCTTTGAATGCAATGTTAGTGGCAGACATACAGGGATTCGCATCAAACACGCATAGATTACTAAGGGCCATTGTACCAGCCACAGAGTGACCACAGTGGATGCTGTCTCTCCAGGCCTTGTATAGTGAAGTTCCCATAGCTGGCTCAATCTCGAGATTCCACAGATCTCTGAGATGGCCATGAAGGTTATAGTAACCTTGGGAGGGAAAGGGTTAACAGTGAGTCCTAGAGAAGTCCCAGGAGAGCCAATAGAAACAGAGTGCAGGTTTTTGAATTGGAGCAGCACTGTTTCCTGTTTGCTGGCAGCAGAGCTCCTGGAAGGATCAGGAGGAGGCCAGGTATGGAAGATCCAGTGACATCCATGCCTAAGAAGGCTTAATACTGTAACCAAACATATGCAAGTAGAACAGGGAATGTGTAGCTAGACGCGTTCAGGGTATTTCTTTGTTTTGGTTATTTTTGGATTCCTCTGTGCTGAGCATATGTAACCCCTCCCCCCATCTTGTAACTACCTAAATTAAATCACAAAGAAGCAACTCTCTGTTTTCCTTAAATGTCCTTTTAATTAAAGAACATTTATCCTTTCAAAGTAAGCTTTGTTTCTGTGTCCTAAAAGGCAAGAGGTTTTGTGTGCATGTGCCTCAGACTGCACAGCCAGCTACTAAAGGGATATCAGTCCCATTTTCACCTTGTACCACAGCTGGGGTTCAGTCACTCTCCTGAGGGAGGAATAAGCTAGACTGAGGGTACCTCGCAGGAAGGAATTCCCAGGGGCGCCTTCCTGGGTTTTTCAAGAAGTTTTTGCATTTGGGTGGTGGCAGCAATACCATTCTAAGGCCAGGTAGCCTTGGAGAGTTTTAAGACAGGATTTTAGGACCAGTGTTTTTAAGGCCATTTGCAGGCCCCGCCTTCTGCACTCGAAGTGCCAGAGTGGGGAAACAGCCTTGACAAAGATGGCACCAGGTAAGGTCAGAGTACACACCCGTTCTTATGTTGAGTTTGAATTATGTTTAACTCTTACTCTAACAGTAAATACAAGGGGATCATGAAAATATTTTTATTTCAAATAAGGGATTGCCAACCTGAAAGGTTGAAAGACACTGGTGTAGCTCAAATAGAATTTGTGGGCTTATTGCAGAAGTTACTCGTGGAGGTTTTAGGGCTTGTTTTAAGCAGGAGGTCAGGGTAGATGATAGTAACAGTCCCTTCTGGCCTTAAAAAAAATATGAATCTATGTAAGGTTCTTTTAGAAAGCAGAATGTAGAACAGGAATCTCATTACCTATATTTGCCCATCACTGTGGTATATAAGCACGTTATTTTTTGCAGCAATAAAGGCATGCTATATCGTGTAGTCTCTATTCCTTGTTTCTGACTAAATATTGGCTATTTTGCACCAGAAATATGAATAGCTTTATTTCCCTATGGCTATGTCTACACTTACCAAAGTTAGTTCGAATTAGTTAATTCAAACTAACTAATTCGAACTAATTTTAGTTAGTTCGAATTAACTTAACTTAATTCGAACTAGTAAAGTTTAGTTCGAACTAAGCAAGTGCCATAGCACTTGCTTAGTTCGAATTAGTCAATTGCATTGAGCTCAATGTGCTGGTTAGTTCGAACTAAGCACTTAGTTCGAACTAACATGGCCACATTGGGTTAATTCGAACTAACTAGTTCGAATTAACTCTTAGTTCAAAAACTATAAGCGAATTTATGAGTTTGAATTAAGGAAGCCCTTAACTCGAACTAATGAAAGCCTAGTGTGGCCAAGGTTTAAGTTAGTTAGAATTAAGCTTTCTTAATTCGAGCTAACTTGCCAGTGTAGACATAGCCAGAGTGTCTTGTGGGAGTTAGTGACACTATTGTATTAGCAGACACATTTAGTTGAGTACTTTTGATTGACAGAAGGGTGAGAGTGGTGCAACCTTTTGTTCTTTCTGTAAATTAGTCATGCTAAAATTTAGATCTAGTGCATTGGGGTCCTCTTAACTTTTATGACTGAGCAATAAATAGGGCTCATAGGAATAAAAAGTAAGTTACGTGCTGCTACTACCTGTGGCTCTCTTTTGGCTTCTTTATATTCCCTTTCCTTGTCTTTTGCCTGTCAATTCTGTATGTTGAGAGGGTGGATATCTTTTTTTTCATTTTTCAAGTTACTGTTGTTACCTCATAAAAACAGGTATTGCTTTTTAAATACTGGATAAGCCATATCCCCAGCCCACCCAGCACATGCTTTCCCAGCATCAAAAAATTAAACATTTCTTCCAGTTAGTTCACAGAACTAATTTAGTTGCCTAATCTATAATCCTACCAAATTCATAGAAGTCAATAAAATTGTGTAAGATTTCACAATGCAAATGTTCTCCCTAAATAATGTGAATTATTGTAGGAAATAAAGTGAAAAAATACATGTCATGAGCTCTACTAAAGTTGATTGTGCTGTTAAAGCTAAGTTTCCCAATAGTATGCATGTCAATTACATTCAGGGAATCAGTCACTCAAGAGCCTTACCAAAAAATCAAATTTCCACATGCTCCTAAATAATAAATTCAAACTTCTGATAACAGGAACAGTGAGTGTAATTTTATGGCCCTTGCTGTACTTTGGTTTTTGGATACTTCAATCAATGAGTTATAAATAGTGAATCTTCCATTTCCTTCTTTCACAGGCTGTCCTGAACCATTTTCTGCCTTTAACTGTGCCAAACCTAATTTTGGATTATTGTATTACTTACTGAAAGATATGTTGTAAGGCTCTGTCATTTCAATTACTCAAAGCTAGTGTTTTACTTTAAATATTTTAGCATTTAGCCAATAAAAATATAGAATTTAAAGAGACTTCTCCAGATAAAATTAAATTAAACCAAAGATGGCCTGGAACACATACATATCAAGTTACATATCTTGGTCAAAAACATAAAAGGTATACATAGATTCATAGCTTTTAAGTTCCTCTAGCCAATAGAACTCTCAACCGAAGAATAAAGTTCATCTGAGTGGAAGACAGGCTTTTGTCCAGGGTGATCAGACTATGGAATGAAACTCCTTAAAAAAAAGTTTCTACCTGTTCCTCAAACTATTCTTCTTCAAGATGCATTGCAAATGTCCATTCCACTTCAGGTGAGTGTCAGAGACTTTTCCATAGCAGTATCATTGGGGAAAATCATGCAATCTCTACCATTTCATGCTGCTGTGCTATGGTATAAAGGAGTGGGGGGGGGGGGGGAGGGGAGGATCATGGAATGGACATGTGTAACACCTCTCAGAGAACACTACAGAGTTACATTTGCAATGTACGCAGGATCAAGTTCTGCGTTGAGGCTGGAAGACCCTCCATACTGTCTACGACTGCCAGTAGCAGTTGAGGATGACCTAAACACTCTAGCCCTGCCACATAACAATACTCCCCTGATGTCCAATGAATGGAATCTCTCCTCAGCCTTATGACCATGAGACTTGGGAAAGAAAGTTAGTAAGTATATTCACTGGTTGATATGGAAGTGAAAAATTACTTTGGTTAGAAAATTTGGGTGTGGGCATAAGTATGCTTTCTCCTTGTAAAATATTCCGCATACAGTGGGTGAGCTAACAGAGCTCACAGTTACTCTCCTCACAGAGGCAATCACCACCAAAAAGGCTACTTTCACTGAAAGATGAAGCAATGAACAGTAGCCAGCATTTAGGAGGCGGACACATCACTCTTGCTAACACTAGATTTAAGTCCCAAGAAGGGATAGGATCTGCTAATTGGGGATATAACTGGTCTAGACTCTTCCAAAACCTGAGTGATATCAGAGTGGAGCATACTGAATGATCAGTGAATGGAAAGTGGAAAATAGCAGTTAGGTGAATCCTGATAGAACTAATGGAAAGACCTTGCTATTTCAGGTAGGACTCAGTCCAAAACATGCTGATAAGAGCCCATATTGGAGATATGCCTTTTTGCTGAGACCAGAAAAAGAATAAATTTCCACTTCAACGGGGAAGCATCTAGAAGTAGTCTTTCCACTATTCAGATTTTGCACATACCTGGAACAGACCTTCTCCTGAGGCATTAACCATGGAGCAGCCAGGCTGGAAGAAGATGAAGAGCAACTATATCAGGCTGAAGGAGATAACCATTGTCCAGTGAGTTCAGGTTTCATTCTGGAGATAACGTCAGTGGAGCCCTAACTTGAGAGGCTCAGCAGAATGGAAAACTAATGTTGGCATGGCCACTCCAGTGCTATGAGGCTCATGTGAGCGTGATCCTGCTCAATTTTCATACCCTCTGGTTCCACCCCTGTAAGAATACATGAGTGTGTCTTTCCAAGGTAATCTGATGCTGTTTTTACAAGTTATAAATAGGTCTATGTGAGGAACCACCCAGGTTTGAAAAGTAAGTCTTACTATATCAGAGAGACCAATCTATGACGACTGGTGAAGGATCTGCTTTAGTGGTCTACTGAACTGTTCTGGACACCTGGAAGGTGGGAGGTTTTGAGGAGAATCATGTTAGTGATACAAAATTTGCAAAGTAGTATAGCCTCTTGCTATAGAAGACCTGATCTGACCATTCCCCATCTGTTCACAGAATATTGCTGCTTTGTTGTCTATAAGTATTAATATGGGAGAGGAAAACATGATGGTGAATAGTTCTCTCATGTTGATTCAGTAAGCTAAACCTTGGCCAGTCCAGAGACATTGAGTCTGTAGATTCCCCAGCTAGGCTCCCCAGCCTATGGAAGAATAGTCAATATAGGTTGTAGGGGGGAGAAAGGAACTCCTATATATACGTTGGTTGAATTCATCCACCAGTCCAAATATCATAAGACTGCTATGGGCACCAAAACCAACATGTCCAATGAGCAGTTACCTGGGGAATACAGTGAGCTCTGCCAGTTCTACAACTTCCTGAGATGAAGCCTGGAATGTCAAACCACATACGCAAATGAAGACAGGGTCCTGGGAATCTAAGGCAGTTTGTTATAGTTTTAGTTGGATGGACCTTTGAGTCTAATGACGTGACCAATGGTCTGGAATCTGGTTTGTGGGAGGAAAGCCCTGACTATTGCAGAATCTAGCACTGCCCCTGTAAACACTTTTCCTCGAACAGAGAACACTAACTTTTCCTTGTTGACCAACAGCTTCAGTACCAACTGGATCTTGGCCATGCTGAATTCTATCTGGCTCTTGGACCAACCTCTCATCACCCAGTTATCTAGGTATGGAAACACTTGAATTCCTATTTTCCTTAGGAACTCCACCGCCACCACCATGCATTTTGTAAATACTTGCAGGGTCATGAAGAGGGTTACGGGCAGGACCCTAAACTGATATTTAGGGTCAGCCAATCCCACTGAGGAATCTCCTATGGCTTTGAAATATTGCCAAATGGAAATGTGTGTTCCTCAAGTCAAGGGCAGCATACAGGCCACCAGGACCCAGGGAGAGAATGACAGATGCTGGACAGACAATGCAACATTTAATTTTCTTTATTTATTTGTTTAGCTCTCACTGGTCTAAAATGGTCTGAGATTTCCTTTTGTCTTTGGAATTAGGCAGTAGTGTAAATAAAACCCTTTCCCTCTGTGTAAAGAGGAACGTCCTCTGTGGCTCCCAACCAGAGCAGAGAATCTCCCACAGGAGGATCTCCTCATGAGTGCGATCCTTTAAGAAGTACAGGGAAAGAGGAGGGGAGGGAGTGATAGAAATATCCCAATATCCCAATTCCACCACTTTAGGACTCACTGGTCTGTAGTAATATGGACCCAAGGACTTAGGAAGTGGAATAAACTGTCTGAAGAAAACGGGGATAGGACAAGCTGAAATAAAGTAAACTGGTAAGCAGTCTAACAGACTGTATGGCATTCCCAGGCTGTTTGACTGACTTTGCTATAGACAGAAAGTGAGCAGGTGGTGATCTCCTCCTCTGACTCTTCCCTTTCCTCCTGGGCTGGTCAGGTTTCTTAGACAGTGGAATTGCTTCTTTTTAAAGAGCAGAGTGTAAATCTCTAAAGACTCTGATGTAGCCTTAGATTCTGAGGTGCGATGAGTACCAATAAGAGTCTCCTCTCCAAGCAAAAATACCTTGTTGCCAGGGACCTTTATCTTTGGAAGGATGACTTCTTTGGAGGATCCTGCTGGTGTCTCTGGATACTTTTGGTTCAGGGCTCAATGTCCCTGCAGACCTAGCATCCATCTCACATGTGAACCTCACCAAGGCACTTCAGACACTGAGGATCAATCACTGGCATAGATTTTCTTCAACTGGAACAAGGCTTAAAACCTGGAGATAGAGGTGTTTCCTGATACCTGGCACTGGTACCCAGAACAAGCAGGAACCAACAGATATACTTAACTACAAGAAAAATAAGAAATGAAACTTACACTAAATTAGTTGTAAACTACAAAAAACATTATGAACTGTATACAAGAGAAAATCTCCCATAATGGCACTGGATACTAGAAGTGTATTACACATGCTTCTACTTCTGGGAAAAGGATAAAAGAACCACCACATGACAGTTTGTTGTCGCATTGTTTATGCATTATTGGAAGGCTTTCAGGTACTAAGATAATGATGAGTGGTATGAAGACCAGTACAGAATAGAATTAAAGCCAGAAGAAATTTATGATCTAATCTCTTATACAACACAGGCTGTAAAATTCACCCATCTAGGAAAGTAATTTGAGATTTAACTAGAGCACATCTTTTAGAAAAAAAGATTTTAAATCAAGACTGGATCTCTAAGAAATGGAGAATTTACTACATTGTTGAGCATATGTTCCAGTTGTTAATTATGTTCCCTGTTAACAAAAATAATTGCAACTTATTTCCACTTTGATTGTGTTGACTTTAATTTAGCCACTGATGTTGTTATGCCTTTGTCTACTATGCTAATCAGTCTTCTAGGACTGTTGTCTTTTCCCATATGTAGATTACAGACCTTCATTAATTCACTTGACTTTAACTTCAGTAATCTAAATATACTGAATACCTTTAGTCTCTCAAAGGCATATTTTCCATCCTATGAAAGGAACAACTCTGATTATTCCCATCTATAAACAAAAGCCTACTGCTCCATATCTGTGACATTAGATTATACAAGGAACAACATACAAAATTAAATATCTTCTTAAAAGGCAGCTTGGAATGTGTTTCATGATCACATGATTACATGTACTGCAGTGGATAACGGTAGTACTGCACTATCAATCATTTGTGAGTGTACTGCTCAGTCCACAAGGGTTTTATACTGAACTGCAGGGCCAGATGAATGCAGAGGGTATAGGGCTGAAGCTTCTAAGGCCCCAGCCTGGGCTTCAGCCCGTAAGGCCCCTGCACGATCCAGGTAGCCCCCACCACCCTACTCAGCCACCACAGCCCTGGCAGCTGGAATCTGGGGGACACTGGGAAGGCCCTTGCTTGCTGGCTCTGGGGGCCAGAACCCCCGGAGCCAGAGGCCAGATTTTGTGGTGGGGCCAGCCGGCATGTGTTCACTCTACTCTCAGGGCAGGGCCAGCTGGCATGCAGTGCAGCCTCCGGTGCAGCTTTCCAGGGCCTGTGGCCAGCTGGACTGGGGCTGGGTGGGAGTAGCCTCTAGCCCCAGACAGGCGGGGGGGGGGGGGGGGGGGGGCCGGGGGGGGGGAGGCTGGGGCCCCAGGTAGAGGGGGGCCCACAGTGAGACCCTTTAATCCCACCCTGCTGAATTGCTACAGAATTTTAAACACACTGTAAAAATCATCTTGTATTTAACACTAGCATGAAGCTCATTTTCCTAAATCTCATTCTAAAAGGCCAGAAGAATGGACAAAATCACCAAGCTTTTCAATCAGATGCAAAGGATATAGCAAATACTGTAAGCATTGTTCTTCCTCGATAAGACAAGTTTCACTGCTGAGTTTCATCTCTTCCTGTAACAAACGAGCTGTGAGCTGGATAAGGACATGATAAGAGCATTTTCTTCATTGCTCATGGCTAGTTAATCCCATGCTGGTTTTGAAAAATCATACAAGTTCTAAAATTGTTGTAGCCTCATTGAAGTCAATGGAACAGTGATGTACTGCTGAGGGTCTAGCTCTCAATCTTTAAAAAGACAATTTCTCTTTGTCATCTTTTCTTCATTAAGCCAAGCAACTTGCAGTCAAGCCCAAATTACTCAAATGAACTTTTTTATGTATTTATTACTTCATAATATGAATGTAAGCAGAATCAAGGAATGGTTCATTTGCTATAGCCATGCTCTCTACCGGCTCGTGGAATATATTGTTGCCCCTTAGCACAAGCTAATATTTGAGGCCTTGCTGCATTGTTTCCATTAGGAGGATAAACTAGTTGTAGAAGTGAGGGTTTATTTGGTTTTCTTATGCAGTTGTATTTGCTTATAAAGAATGTGCACAAAGTCCTGTTTCCCTAAACATAGTAGAAACAAAGAGAAGGCAGTTTCCTTGTTCACAGTTTCCAAGCTTCCCTTCCCATCCAGGGCCAGATTACCGCAGGGGCTTTAGGGGCTTAAGCCCCTGGCCCTGGGCTAAAAGGGGGCCCCACAGCCCCACAGTAATCTGACCCTGGTGGTTCTGATTCTGGCCAGCCCCACTGCTACATGCTACTCTTCCCCTGCCCTGCCTCTGCCCTGGTAGCGATGGCCAGCCCACTACACTCCCAAGGGGAGGGGAGGAGGAGTCTCTGCCCCTGGAGCGCTGCGCACATGGCTGGCCTCGCAGGCCGCAGTGTTACTAATCTGTTGCTCCTCGGCCCCACCCTAGCCCCACCTCTATGGCTGGTGGCCGGTGGCTGCCCAACACAGCGCTGAGCACTCCCCGGAGGGGGAGGGAGTCCCCGCTGCTTGTGAATGCTGTGCTACAGTGCTGGCTGGACCCTGGGCTGGCTGTGGGCTGCGGGCCCCCCAGTGCCAGCCTGACCATGGGCTCCAGCCAACCCCCACCATATACAGCACTACGGGGCCACCAGCCTGCTCAGCCCTGGAGCTCCCCAGCACCAGGAAGGAGTGGGACCCAGCCAATCTCCCCACAGCATTACCGGGTTGCATGGAGCCCACTTATCCCCGGAGCCTCTGCCTCCCCCCTGCAGCGCCTGCCATGCTGCAGGCCCTGGACCCTGCCCCCCACCACTGGTGGGGTCATGGTGCCCCACCCCCAGATGGGTGCCACCGCTTGGGGGGGGACACAAGAGTGGGCAGCCCTGAGACCCTCAGGGCCTTAATCCAGCCCTGTTTCCACCCCATACACTGCTGACCCAAAAGTAGCTCTTTGGGTTTCCTCCCAAAAAGTCCACAATCACAGTTTCTCATGCTGTCAGCTCACTTTCTGGTTCTCTTTTGCTTCTTACACACAAAACAAACAAGGAGTCCTATGGTACTTTTAAAGACTAACAAATGTATTTAATGCATGAGCTTTCGTGGGAGAAAATGCCACTTTGTCAGATGCTTGAAGGTGAAGAACTTACAATGTATTTTTCCTCCAATTCTGTAAGTCATAGGATCAGGTCAGACTATTTCAGCAAATCAAAGCATTTGTTTAGATTCAAACAGGGTGGAACAACATATTAGAAGATGTGGGATAGAGATAGGGGAAAGTTAGTCATTGTAATGAGAAAGCCAGTTCAAATTTTTGTTCAAGCCCAAGGTAATGGTATCAAATTTGCATATGAATTCTAACTCTGTAGTTTCTCTTTGAAGCTTTTATTTGTAATTAAGTTGCTTAAGTACAGCTCTTGACATATCTTCCATGGAGTGAGTAGGGAGATTGAAATGTTCCCCTACTGGTTTTTTAATGTTATTTCTGATGTTAGATTTGCATCCATTTGTTCTTTTGTGCAGAGACTGTCCTGTTTGTCCAGTGTATAAGGCGGAGGGGCAATTATAGCGCACTAGTAACACTGTACGTCAGAGAAGAGAAAGAATAATGTTGTCCAAATGAGGTTATAGAAGAATATTTTAGATATTAAGCTGACTGAATTAGCAAAACTGGAACTTGAATAGACACCCCGAATTAGCACTGATTCTTGCAAATAGAGATCTTTAATGTCCAGAAGAGATCGGGACCTTGGCTTTACATCTCTTCCAAAAGGCAGCACCTCCATTAGCACAGTGCCACCTAGCTGCATGTTGAGGTACTAGCTTGTTCAGTTCTAACTCAGAGAATCATAGTAGTACTTTCCAGAGGGGTAGCCATAAGAGGTTTGTAGATTTACATTTCATATGGCTAAATTCAGTGCCTTGCATGGTAGAAATTTCCAGAGGGGTAGCCGCAGCAGTGCTACATTCTGACATCACCTGGATGCTTGCATTCAAATCTGACCAGCCCCAACCTTGTTTGTTTGAGATATTGGGAGATTACCATTGAACATAATTTGCTCTCATTCTGTAAATTCCCATCTTCAAGTGTCTGACAAAGTGGGATTTTCTCCCACAAAAGATCATGCGATAAATACATTTGTTAATCTTTAAAAGTGCCACCAGACTCCTTGTTTGTTTTATAGGGCTACTGTGTAACAGATTTTTGTTGACCAAAGCCTAAAATCCCTGCAACACCTATGTCAATATTGCAGCAGGGGTGTGAATGGCAGCTTTCATAGATACACCCATACTAGCTGTATTCTAGCTAAACTCACCAAATATACAAGTGAGGCCACCTCTTGCAGGCCTTAACGTAGGCTTCACAAGCCAGTCTGGCCACCTCCCCACTCCCAGCTATATATGCACTTGTGCAGTTATCAACAAACCCCACACCACAGTGTTCTCATTTCTATTTTTAGCAAGCTAGTTAGAGTATAGCTAGCGCAGGTACCTTTATGTGAGCTGCCATTCATAACACCAGCTGCAGGTAAATATACCCAACATGCTTGATTCTGTTATGGTTCACTCATTGGGGAGAAATAGTTTCATCATTCGACTAGTATATTAGCTTCAACAGATTTACTCAAGATTTACTGCACATATGAGGACAGAATTTGGGTCACAAATCTCTTTTCAGATATTGGATTTTTTTTTTTTGCTGCATTAATATTACTTTTCTCACACAGTAGCCTTCTAGTGAAAAGGAAATGTGCATTAATATGTCTATCAGATGCTCATTTAAAAAAAAATCTAGGCTAAGTACTTGAAAATCAACATAGACAATGCTTTTTTTGTGACTATACACAGAGATATGGAGTACCGGCACCTTTTTTGCTGGCCCCACTGCCCAACTGGGAGGGTGGGGTCAGCAGGAAAAGGAGCATGCCGCTAGAAGAAGAGGGGACACAGGAAGAAGCGGGGTGGGAGAGGCATTTTTCAAATTTACTATCAAGATATGAGTACTGGCACCTTTAAAAAAAAAAAAACAACACACTGAACATAGATAAAAAGCACTGAACATAGATATGCACCTGCCTGGAGATCTGGACCCAGCAAGGGGTGGGTCCTCTCCAGTTTGGTGAAAGTGCTTTGGCTCCCTGAAAACACGATGTTCAAGACAGGAATCACAGAGGTCCACTCCAGGGCTGAAGGACACAAGAGTATAATCCACAAATTGTATATGTATCTGCCTCTGGGCCTGTCAATGTACTCTACATTTATTCCTCTGCATAGGCTGTTCATGCTCTAAGAATAATCTATGTGCACTGGCAGAGCAAAAGAGAAACTGAGAAAGGAGGGGAGGGTATCCAGAATACGGACACGCTTTCACATTTGGGAGGTATTTATGCACTAACCCAGAATTTGGCCTTTTGCTTTGCTTTTGCTCTGTTCTGTGCAATAAATTCAAGCATGTAATCTCTGTGAAGTATCCAAGAGACACAGAGTTGGTTTAATTGTAAAGAAGAAAAGAGTGTATATACATTAACTTGTGAATCTCTCAAGCTGCTCTACAGACATTGAGTCCTGTTTTTCAGATACCACTATATGATATTTTAATTTTTTTGTTTGGTTGGGGAGAGGGGTCTGCTCAAGTACTTCTTGCTACTTCCTATTTAACAATCTGGGGGCACCAGTGAAGGGAATTAAAGTAGAGTGGCCAGCATATGCATGCACATTATGACTTGTCAGAGGTTTTCAGAAGTGAAAATCATCTTTCAAAATACGTTCCTTGTAAAGCAATACTTGGGGAAACAGTATTCAATGTACAATTTACAGGAAAGAATTGGGGTAGCATGGTGGTGCGGGGAGAGGAGGGGGGTGTTATTGCCTTGAGAAAGTCCAGGAGGATTTAAAATAAGTATCAACAAATGGAAAAATAGGCAATAAAACCTTTTATTTCTTCAGAATCCATTATATTGCACTTACCTTTCCATGCCAGCATGTGATCCTTCTGTATGCTTTGGCACTAAAGCCATAAACCAACTCCTATTTTACAAACAGCAGGGGACTTGTATCTTTTACAAATATTGTTTGGAAAATATTGTCTATATAAAGCAACTACTCTTGCTGTGATTAGAATAGAAAAAGTTAAAATGATAACATCTTGGGCTGAATTCTCTGTATGCATCTCCCTTTGACTTCAACTAAATATGCAGGTCTCATCCATAAAGAGATGGGGAAAGAAGATAATGAAACAATCCCCGGTTTTAGTACCAATGTTGCAATCCTATTGGATCCTGATTATATATTATGTGCACCTAAGAGAAAAAGAAATTAATAATAATCCTCTTAGTTCATCTCTAGCTTTTCTATTGTGTTGTTGCTCAGAGAGCCAATTTGGATCAAAACATAATGTGCATGACTGAGAAGCTCACTAACTTGATTGGTCTCTCACCTGCCGATGTCAGGCATTGAGAAGAAAGACCTGGCAGTATTTGAAGTACTTAAGTCTTAGAGAAGTTCTTGATCCTTGTAAACTAAGTTTCAGTCCTGGCTATACTATTGAAACTGACAGACTGATTGCTGGAGATTCTCCACCAACAAACAAGTTTGAGCCTGCACAGAGCACAACTGCAGTGTTATGAGTATAAAACAAGATAAAAAATGGTGAGGATGACAAGGGGTGCAGAGGAATGTGATCCAACATTAACAAGAGCACTGTTGAATATCTAGCAAATCACTTCTGGCTTGAAGTGGAAATAAGACCAAATAGGGAACTGTGTACCTAACTGCCTCATTGCGTATTGAGGAATACATTTAAGAAATAGGATTGGAAGGGACCTCTTGGGTCACTGAGTCCATTCCCCTATTATAGCAGGCACCCTATCACATACATTCATAAATTTTTGAAGGTCAATCTTAAAAGTGACTACGATTTTTGTCCCCACTACTTCCATTGACAGACTGTTCCAAAGTTTCATTCCTCAGATGGTTAGAAGAAGCTTTCTTCCGATGTCCAGCCTAAATTTATTCACGGCTCCTGCTTTGAAATTGACAATACAGCCAACCTAAGTCACACAGAGTCCAAACAGACCCTGCATCACCCTAACTACAGCGACACAAGACTTATGCCTCTTGTGGAAGTGGAGTTATGAGCTCAGTGTAGTAGAGCACTTATGCTGACAGAAGGAAGGGTGTAGTGTAGACGCAGACATAATTAGGTTGACAAAAGCTGCCTTGTGTTGACCCAATTGTTTAGTGTAGACAAGCCCTAAATAGCAACTATGTTCCATTCTCAAAAGTAAAAGTCACTTTAGGTACTGTTCCATTCAGTACTGCAAGGCCTGAATACCTTAAAAAATCTGGGCCTACCTAAAGAAAAGTCTCAAGAATCTCTGGAAGCACACATTTTAAAATGATATTTTGTAAGAGTCATATTTTTCTCCACAGTTACCACGTCTTTAATTTTCCTCTAATGTACTGTTCTCTAGTCTATGCCTGACATTTCTTCAGCAAACAAAAACCTTGTTTCTGACCAGTCTTACCTCCTCACCCATCTCTGCAGCACTCACTGAATCCTTGTATCATGTTTTCCACATACTCTGTAGCATTAAGAACAGTGTCTCAGTTTTAAAGAATGGCTTCTAGAAAGTCAAGAACATAATTTCCTTATTTGTTTCAATTATTCTTCTATCCTTCATCATAAAAAGTATCTCCTAGATCAGTGTTTCTCAACCTTTAGTGTACCAGGGAACACCTAAACATATTAATTACTTTATGCAGAACACCTGATGAAAGCTTTCTCAAAAAGCCAGTATAAACCGGCCATAATGTTCAGAATATCTGCATACTATGTATTCCTATGAAAATAGACTCATAGACTGTAAGGTCAGAAGGGACCAGTACGATCATCTAGTCTGACCTCCTGCAAAATGCAGGGCTCAAAACCTCACCCACCCACTCCAGCAATAGGCCACCAACCTATGACTGAGTTATTTACCTCCTTAAATCATGATTTAAGGACTTTAAGATACAGAGAATTCACCGGTAAGTGAGCCATGCCCTGTGCTACAGAGAAAGGTGAAATCAAATTAAATACAATTTTACTAATATAACATGCATTTATTTCTAAAAAATAGATACATATTGATTATGCACACAGCTTAAAACTAAAAATATTACTCAAATTTTAATGTGAATTTGGGGCCCATATGTTCTAACAATGTTCATCTATTCTTGGAATAAAGTTTGCAAAGAAAGTCTTATTGTGGAAGTTATGTCCAAGTGATTTCGATGCTGGCAGTAAAAGCAGCAGGAAATATAAAATGCCCCAGCCACAGCTATGGAACAAGGTGGTGGTAGACACCAGTGTGGGCCTGGAAGCTTTGCTGCGGCTCGGGCATTTTAAATCTTCGAGGCATACATCAGCATGCTGCGTTGCTCCTACTCCCTCCCCACTCAGCCTCCTCTACTCACAGATGGGGAGGGGTCAGGGTCCGTCATGGAACACCTTCATTATACCTGTGGAGCACCGAAGTTCCACGGAACACCAGTTGAAACACTGCCCTAGATCACACATTAAGTGCCTACTGCACAGTCTACTCTTATTGGTTACAGCCGTTACATGCTTCATAGGGAGAGTATTAAGAGATTGCCAGTAAGAGCTAGATTAATTAGCCTGGAGGCCCCAGGCTGCTTTCCACCATGGTCCCCCCCCCCCCCCGCAGGCTCCCCTCCCACACCATGGGTCCCCAGCATGGAAGCCTGTCCTTCCGGGGTGGGTGGTGGGGAGGAGACTGGGGCCAAAGGGTGCTCCTGCCCTGGTCCCTCTCTGGCCAGTCTGCCCCTGGGGCAGAACGAACAGGCACTGGCCCACCCCACTCCGCCCTCAGGGGCAGACCTGCTGGCCCAGGGTCAGGGCAGGAGCACAGAGCCCAACCTCTGGCCCAGGGCCCTCCCACTTCCCAGCACCAGCAGAACAGGAGCATACTCAGCACTCCAGACTCCTGAGCGGGGAGAGGAGAGGCTGGATAGGTGTTTTAGAGGCTGGAGAATTGGGCCCCTATAGCCCCTGGGATAATCCAGCTTTGTTGTCAGTAAACAATGGAGAGACACCACCGCTATGCATTGCTTGCACTTCAGAAAAGGCAGGAAAAATGTTAAATTGCTAAATATCAAAAGTACACATTTAGGAATAGACTCAAACAGATTAGAACAACATAACTGGAAGAACTGGAATGACCTTGAATAAATAAACAGTATGCCAACGTTCTGAAGCCAGACCCAAGCACCTTCATCCAGGAAATGACTTGTATAAGCCTCCAGTACATGAAGGGTGAGACGCTCAGGGAAGGGTGTGGGTAACTTCTTATCTCCAATCATTGCTTTGCAAAATATATATGAAAATAATCTACAAAGCTCTCTTCTAGTCAAAGGGTAGAAGAGTCTGAAAAAGAAGAACCCCATATCCTTTAATTAAAGGATTATCTTGAATTTGGTCATTACTGTCAACCCATGAACTCTCAAACTGTAAAGTAAAGTCATGAAATAAGAAGAGGAAGAAGTAAAAGGGTGGGGAAAGGAAGACGTATGAAAGAGGAAAATGCAAGAGGAAAGTAGATAAGAGAAACCAGACCAGACAATGAAATAATCAGTCAGCATATTCTGAAACAGCATGGCAGGCATATAAACGTATCAGAGATGAGGGCAATGTAAGAACCTAAATATTCAACCTCTTGTGAAAAGTTACTTCCTATTGTTGCAGAACCTGTTTGGCTCATTCTGTGTGCTTTTATGAAAAGGTCACACCAGTCAAGGAACAACAAAAATTCTTTAGCGTTTGAGCTTCATTTCTTTTAAACTGGATTTGAGGTTCATTCTCCCCATTTGTAACAAAAACAGAGGCTGCTACATAAAGGCAGAAACCTCCAGGGTAGCCTATCAGCTACAAGGTGTGGCATTCTGCTTTCTGTTTTCCACCCCTTATAAAAGTTATAAGGTTTCCAATTAGCTCCGAGCATCTGACTGGATTTAGAGTCATTAATGCATAAGAAGTTTTCAGAGATTATGGTAATGATCCACAAACACACACATACACACAATTTAAAAGCCAGTGAACTACTGTAGCTGTACTTATGGTTGTTTCTTATCCACAGTGGGAGAGACTACTGTAAACTTCCTTGTTTCAGCCAGCCCTGAGCTAAAAGACCTCATCCCAGGAGTTGTAAGTGGAGTTAATCAGAAGTCAGAATCTCCATTTTACAGAAAATTCCAAAATTGGGGGTAAATTTAATGTTGCAGAACTAAAAGCAGAATTTCTGACAGTAGGGAAATTTAAAAAGGGGTGTCAAAATAATTGAAACATTTTATTTTGACGCTTCCAGGGTCCCTTGGAGCCAAGCCCTCATTAGAGATGGTGCTCCTAGAGTTTCCATGCTCTCAGCTCTGCATCTTGGAAGCCCTGATATTCCTGGACCCAGACAGTCTACACATGGTGGGACTGCTCCACAGCCAGTGCTCCTCAGAAACCCATCATGCAAGCTGGCAGGAGAACAAGCAGGGTTCTGATGAACACCTGCCTGTGATTTGTCAGAAGCTCTAGGAACCCAATATTTTTCCACAAACATTTTGGCTTCAACAAACCAACATTTTCCAATGAAACCTTTTTTGGTCAGAAAATTCCCCACTACCTCTAGTTCTAACTGCTCTCTGGGGAAGCAGCAGTGTGTGAAATGCATCGCACAAATGTTGCAAGGTCAGCATATTCCAGTTGTTTCAGTTTAGTTTTTTCCTGTGTAATGTGTGTAGGGTCTTGAGCAAGTAATTCGCTCCCTGTCCATTTGCCCAAGCTCAGTAAGGGCTTTTCATCAAGCCACATTTGGGAACAGAGAAAATAGCTGATCCTCCTACTGCAGGAGAAGCAATCCCCACAATCTTTTCAGCTAGTATAGACTAAAATATGCAACTAAACAGAGGAAATAACTGCTGCCTTTGCAGATTATAGTGTAGCTCCTTTGTCACATAAAGGCTTTCCTATCTGCTCCCAGACAGTAACACAGAACTAGAGATGAAGTGAAACTGAGATGTGCCTGTTTTGCTTGTGCTTGAGACACTCAAATGTCTGTGGCGGCTGGATTACATAGCTAATTGACAAGCAGGGCAAACAAATGCCAGCCCCAGATATCTTTCACATGGCTACAACTTCCCAGAGGTAAACTGAGCCAGGACAGATATTTGGGAGGAGACTCCCAGCCAGAGCCCAATTGACATGCCAGATCAATTGCAGGCCCTGGAGAGCCTGGAACTGCCCTAGCATGTGAGTCTAGCCTGGATAGCATCCAGAGTCAGGGCCTGCATCAGAGGTGAGCTCGGGGTAGCCTCAACAGTACAGCTGGCATACAGAAGGCTGCCTGATTAGCCATGGCAACCTGATTGACTAGGGACTAGCTCTAAATACAGAAGCAGCTCACTGGCTTCTCAACACCCATAGTCACCCATAGTGGTTGGTGGTCACCCGTAGTCACCACGAACTAATAGACCAGTTGGGGAAAGTACGCTTTTTGTCCACCCTAGACCTCACAAAAGTCTATTGGCAGATTCCTCTGGCCGAGGAAGCCAAAGAAAAAACTGCCTTTGCTATGCTGAAGGGGCTGTACCAATACACTGTTCTCCCCTTTGAACTCCATGGAGCTCTGGCAACCTTCCAACACCTCATGGACAAGCTTCTACACCCCCACGCAAGGTATGCTGCCGCTTACCTCAATGACGTTGTGATCCATAGCCCAGATTGGGATACCCACCTGGAGAAGTTGGAGGTGGTCTTGAATACCCTAAGGGCTGCAGGCCTCACCGCCAATCCTACCAAATGCTCAAGAGGACTCGCAGAAGCCAAATATCTAGGGTATGTCATGGGGAGGGGAGTGGTGAACCCCAACTTGACAAATTAGGGACCATACAGGACTGGCCTCGACCGATTGGAAAAAAACAGGTATTAGAACCTTTATTCATAGGATAAGGCATTGGGGCTTTGAGTGTGCCTGAATAAGGACTGCAGGACCGTTTCATCACAGGTTCATCTTTGATAGATGAATCTATCACAAAGAATCACAAAAGAAACATAAACTGAATAGTCTTTGCTGAAGGAAGTCCCAAGAGTTGTAATACTATTAGTAGAAATATACAAAGATGAAAAAATTTGGACTTTACCCTATTGTGGAATAACAACCAAATCAAGGATTTTTTGCTTGTGCCATTATAAAGATGGGAGATGTACGCAAAAGTCTTAACTGGAAATGAAGTTAAACATCCACAGGGTTTGTAGTTATTCATCTTAGAGTCTTGGTGGAGGTCCATTTCTAGTTGTAAGATAAATCTTTACTGCACTGGCAGAGTGGCAGGAAGAATCTAACAGTGATAGCCACATCACCCCCCTCTTTTGTCCTTTGCATTGAGAAGTGCTAAATTTGTGACAAATAAAATTACTAAAACAAAGGATAATAATGATTTAGTTGCCAGAGTAAAGAAGTCACAGAAGATTATAACCTCATTCCAAAAGCATTACTCAAATGCAATATCCATGTATAAATCTCATGTGAAGTACTATTTGACAATTGTAAGAGTGACCTTTTCTACTTTATTTTAAGGATTTTGTTGTAGTGAAGTTACTCTTATGGGGATTCATATCAACTGAATATGTTATTAGAATTTTGGGCTTTCCCATGCTTACTGAATGATTATATAGCACCACCTACTGATACACACTGAAGCTTCTTTGAAGGCTGCGATATTTGGATTACATACAGATCCTGAACTATAAAAACTGGTTAAATGATTTGTTTGCCACCAGACTAGAGAGAAAAAAATTGGGATTCTGGTATTTAAAAACAGATAACTTCTACACCCTAAGTGTTTCAAGATAATGACTATCCATTTATATCAGCCCCATAACACAATGGTGTAGTAAGAATCTTGGGGCTGAAGTAATGTTCAAGTGCCTCCTTTGACTACATGGTTAAGGCAAACAGACTTTGGCCATTAATGAAGGAATAAGTATGTAACAAAATAAAAGTAGATGGTCATACATCCATAACAGACCAAGGTGTGTCTTATACCTAATAGGCACAAACGTGCATTGGCATTGTGCATTCTTATTATAATACCTCATTATACTCCACAGGGAAAGCACTTTCAAATCAATGTTTTTGTTTTAAGATAATACAGTTCTAGATTTTACATTCTAAATGCTTTCTCACTGAAAATTGAGTACTTGACTTTTAAATTAGTTAATGATTTCCTCTAAAAAAAATCCCACAGGTTAGTTACACTGATCTTTAGGAAAAACTAAGTTCCTATATTAGCTGTGCTATTGTTTTTCATAAAGTATATGCTCTGTTGCCACTAGCTCAGGGAATCTGTTGGAAGGGGGAAATTCTTAAAAATAAGATTATTTATAAGTACAGATCTATCTAAATTGTAACAAAGTTCTGTAAATATCATTATTATGTTCCTTAATCCAATGTATACAGTAACCAATAATCACAAGTAATACTATATAAACTGTTAAATGTATATGACAGCAATCTTTAAACTACATACAGTATACACATAGCTAAAAAGGTAAATACTTATTGTTTAAGCAGTGGAGTCCACTTTTTCCCACTGTGTTAACCTTCAAAATTAGAACAACTTCTGATAGTACTACCATGCCATAAACCTATTTTAACACAACTCACAGAAGGAAGAATACTCTTACCATAGCCTCTGCCACACTTTTCCAAAAGTTTCTGAACATTACAGTTGGCTAACGAACTCACAGTTAAAGAAAGAAGACTGGACATATTTCCAACATTTTTGGAATTGCACATCCAGGAAGACTACTTGGTGTGCAAGTAAAGTTAACATATAGAGCATACGAGATGTTTGTCAGTTGGTCTTTATCATAGTGTAGTCTCTGGAATATGTCTTATAGAATATTTTGATTCAGTTTAGGGTTAGGTGTGGGATGCAGTGTCTATGACAAAACTATGCATATTTTTGTGAATCAGATTTCTGCAGATTTCATGAATAAGGCCATTACAAATTAAACTTACCCGTAGGAGGAAAGACTGCATTGAATAAATAGCTGGCATAATTAATGCATTCTTGTTAGTTATTTAACCATCGCCATGTGAAACTTGAATAGATATAATAGATTATGTGTATCTTTGATTTGAATAATGATATTTCAATTAACAAAAACAAAACTAAAGGCAAGTTAATCATGAAAATTTTCAAACATTTTAGCAACAGAATTTTTGGTCTGATACCTTGTTTGATACGTGAGCACTCCCTATTTTGGGTACATCTACACTGCACACCACTGGCAGCAGCATGTAGGGCAGTGGTTTTCAAACTTTAGTGAACACATTAGTGAAAGGCTCTATAAACAGGGATGGAGCAGGAAAAAGGCTCAAGATCTCCCTGCTGCTTGAGTCTTTCACAGCAGCAGGGAAAGGCTCTGGCAATAGGACATCACACTGCTAAAAATAGTAGTACACTTGGGAGAGGCACTGCATGGACACAGAGAGCCACACATAGGGTATCTATCCACATGGTTCAAGTATCTCTTCCCTTGCCTAAGCACCTCACTGTCCACACATGCTGGGGTATGCACCATGTATGTACTCTACAGGCCACTATAAGTGTGCAATGTGGATATAACCTTAGAATTTCATCCAATGTGCTCCTGAACTGCATATCAAGGACAGTAGACTGTGGAATTCACCCATCTTCTGTCACATCTTCTGTCAGATAAACGTTAATCTCCTATTTAAATCAAAGGAATTGTGAGGGGGTAGAATTTGCCTCTTATACTACTCCCCAAATTGTAGTAGTACCAGCAAATGTTGGTCCGAAGAGATTCGAATTTTAGTTCCTTTAATGGAATAGAGAGATTGCCATATACTCTTGCTTGTTATATGCAGCACTACCAGCTAAATTAAAGTCACCTGACATTTCCAATTACAAGACCCTGTTTGATAACTGAGATCACAGAGTGGCTCGTTGTTAATGAGAGATAATGTACAGTACAGATGACATTCTGTTGTAAAACTGCAGTTCCCAATGTCTAGAATATATAATTAAGCTCCCAAGAAATTCTGGTGAAAACTATCATGTGCAGTCTAAGTTTATAAACACTGGTAATAAAGACAATATACGATACATTCAATTTTTCAGGCTTAAGATTTGCGGGGGGACCACTCAGATGAAATGAAGAGGGAAGACACAGGGAAATAAGGCCGAAATTGCTGCCAAAGGGAAGAGATCATAGATCTGAACATTCCAAACACCGCCAGTTCAGTCTTCTGTCACAATCTCAAATAATTCCATTAATCTAAGTTTTGACTAATGCTATACCACAAATCTTTCTCCACTTCTTTGTTTCTCTTGCTCTAGTGCTTATAGGGAAACCACAAGGAATCATCTCTGTAATATAGCATTAGCACCCATTATATTCCCTGTCAGGCTTCCTTCTGACTGTACATCACAAACATCCCTCGACTTGTGGAAGTAGCATCTAAATCTCTTCTAAAGCCGTATCTCTCCCATTACCCCAGAAATGGGAAAAAATGTAATTGTGACTTTAATGATGTATCTTATTATTAAACTCCAATTCAAGGGAACATTTAAACACATGCTTACATTCCACTGATTTCAGTGAGACATCAGTATAGGTTTTAGTGCTTTCCTGAATCAGGGCCTTACATTGTAAAGTCTTTGTGAGTGGGGGCAGTCTCAGTACGTCTGTGTACAGATTAAATACAGTAGGGCCCTACCACTAAACAAATAATAAATATTTCTATTAATCCTGTGAATCTTCCATGAAAATTATTGGGATGAATTTTAAAGTTATAAAAGAATGAAAAAGAGGGGACTGTAAAAATGGAGTGTTAAAAGTCAATCAAATTATGTTATTAGTCTAAATATGCCAGTGAGCTATATAGGCAGTGAATTAATAAAAAAAAAAGTGGAATATAATTTAACCTAAATGTAGTTTATAGAACAACAGATAAAGAGAATAAAATTAATGATGCTTTTTTAAAAGGGGGAAACAATTTTCATGAATGACAACAATTTATTGGAAGAGCCTGTGCAAGATTGCAGTGTGAAGACTAGTAGCTGAGCATAAATAATCGAAAGTTTAAGAAAACAAGCCTCACTAAAAGATGTAAAGTTCACAGTACTAAGCAAATTATAAATTTTTCAGTATCAAGTAGTTTTGCAGTGGTTGGGTTGAACACTTCATAAACAGTGAAAGAAAGTAAAGTGAAACCCAATGTGAATCCTTGAGAATAATCTTGGTTTTGTGCTATAGTTTCACTGTTAAAATAGATGAGCCATTCAGAAATACTTCTGAGAATTCAGTCCTACTATGCAGGTTTCATTCCTTGATTGGAATATTTAATTTAAAAGACTGTTTAATTTCAATTTAAAAAAACCCAGCTGTCTGTAGGATTTAGCAAGCTGCTCAAATGAGCACTGCAATTTTTTTCACATTGAGAAAAACTGCTGATTGCTGTATTAGCTATGGTACAAATCTGCCCCCTAGTGAGAGACCAGAATTTTTTTTTTTGCAGTTTTAAAGAATATCAGGAAATGAAAGGTCATCAGAAGGGAGATTGGAATTAAAGATGAGAATTAAACCATCCCTCCATCAGCAGGAAGCCTTTTGAGATGATTACAGGGAACAGGAGTAGCCATTAAAATTCAGTCAGCTGGATTCCTCACATCTGTCACCACAACAACGTTGGCTGCTCAGACTGAATGAGAAATGGTTGTTGGATTTATTTCATCCTAATACTTCTGGCTTTTTGTAGGCTGTGCATGTCAAAGGGCAATGAAATCAAATGGGGAAACATTTTTATGAGCTTTGTGAATGTTTCTAAAATGTTAAGAAATGTTTCACTAAGTACATTAGCAGAGTTTTGACAGATACGTTTCACAGTCTTACTATCTGTTTACAAAATAGCATGAACACAATGTGTGCATGATTCCACTTTATACAAATGTAGGATTTGCAGCTGCAATTTAGCTGCCAGCCTCTAAAAACTTGTCTAAAAAAGGTACCTGTTAAAAAAAAGTAATTTGCATGAGAACTCAATACTTCTGGCTATTATTCTATATGTCCAATGTGAGATTTTGAAAAGTCAATGTAGCCACTGCTCTTGATATATACTGGAGCTTCTACCACTCAATAATTCAAGCAGTCTCTCAAATTTACAAAATTTCCAGGTTCAGCTTTACAAGTAAGTGAAAAATCAAAGGTGTCACCCTTTGACTCCAAAAAATGGTGATGAAATGGCATACTTAGATGCACTGATGGATGGGTCTATAAATGACTGAGCTAGATTGGTTTAAATACATTAATATTAGCTTTAACAAATGTAAAGATCAACACTAGTTAGCTATGTCACTAACATCATCACCTAGCTAGATAAATAAGATACATCATTAAAATCACATTTTCCCCCCAATTTCTGGGGCAATGGGAAGATACAGTCTTAATAAAAGTGACTTGAATGCTATTAACATAAATTGAGTAGTGTATTCATGATGTAGTGTAAGAAAGAAGCCACTACTAATACCCTGACAAGGACGTGTTAGTGCTATATTACAGAGATGATTCCTTGTGACTGCACCGAAAGACTTCCCTATAAGCACTAGAACAAAGGAAACAGAGGTGGGGAAAGATTGTGGATTATAGCATTAGTCAATAATTTAGATTAATGAACCTGTTTGAAATTGTGAATAACGACTGAATTGGTGGTGTTTGGTATGTTCAGATTTATGATCTCTTCCCTTTGGCAGAAATTTCCACACCATATTTATTGTAAATATAAGAATAGTACTTCACATTCTCACACACACATTCATCCCCAAGAAGTTCTGCAAGCTGGTCTCATATGATTACCAGTCTTTTTATGTGTTGATCGAGCCAATTTAGTGGTCAAGTAGGCTGGGTCATGAGGAAGGAGCCAGGTCTCTGTTGGTCACAAATTGCCTTGTCCCCCGTAGTAAGATCTTGCTAGTCTTTTCTTTTACAAGTATAACAATGGTGGCTGTCTGAAATAACTGAAGGCCAAATTTTAGTCTTCCAAGTTCATATTTCACTGCTTAGTTTCCTAAATTTCAAAAACACTGAACATCAACACTTCCCATTGGCTCAAAATCTTGGTCAGTTTCTCCTTATTCTCAGGTTGTGCTCTAATCACTAGATTACATTCTCTTTTCTATTATTTCTTCCAGCTCATCAGGAGACCTGTTCCTCACTACTACTGATCCCTGCCTCCTGGAGCTGGTATATCCAGCAGCCTCTCTGTCGGAGCATAAGTACCTATAGCATCTTCCACACAAGATTTATCATTTGTACCTGCGTACTTGTCCAATAGAACCAAAGTGGCCAGAAGAGCTAAACAATGAGCTAGTCTTTTCCCTTGTCAGGTTGAGATTAGATGTATTTTACTGTTTATTTCATTAGTGGTTTTTATCCATTCAAATGTTCACCAAGCCAGAGCAGTCACCCAATTCATTATTTTATTCGATGAATACATACTTTATTAAACATGTCTGAAACTGAAATGACTTGCTAAAGATTGGCATGTGAGCCATGGACAGTGAGCATCAGTCTGCCAATAACCAGCAAAAAAGTTAAGCATATCCTTTCAAGGTGCATTTCTCTCAGAAAACCCCATATGGTAGATTTATTATAGGCTATCCAAACAGGCAAAAGGTCATTCTGATGCAGAAGGCAATGCCCCGTAATCCTGCCTGACAATTTAGATTGACCGTTTGAGTTAATCAGAATCACTGGGAGAAGCTTGGTCATGTATTAATGTGGAGTGATATGCCATGACATTACAACCAAATAACTTTGCATCTTACCACATTATGCTTCCCATGACTGATTTGTGAACATCCCACCAAAGATTCTGAGGGGGCAGGAACTGCCAGAAAAAGAGTGATGTAAAAGAAATACTAGACAAGATCGGTAACAGAGCACATTCTGCTGTAGCATTCTAGCACCAAAGAACCACTCCAACAGTTGTGTAGGCACAATGGCTATGTCTACACTTGGCCATATAAGTCGACTTAGCAGGTCCACACTATAAAATTAGGTCGACTTAAAGTAGACCTTGCTAAATCGACTTAGAGCATCCACACTGGATGCCTAAGTCGACTTTTAGGGGCTAGGTGGACCTGGGAGTGGTCCATGGTGGGAGAGGGGGCACCCCTTTCAAAGTTCCAGGGGGCTCAGCATTTGCCCCCTTGTACCAGGGTACAATGGGGGCTGAGCAGGACAGGGACATGGGCAGGGCATAGGAGTGGGGTGCGTATGGCTGTGTCCTGCCCTGTGGGTGGGCACACCAGGCTGTGGCTGTGCCAGCCACCTTGGCAGGGAGGTCAGTGGGGGAGCCCTGTGGGCCCTTTAAGTAGACTTAAAGTCAACTTAGGGCTAATCCACCTCTACACTGGCTAAGTCGATTTAATAAAGTCGACTTAGCCAGTAAAGTCAACTTTAAACTAGGTTTTATAAAGTCGACTTAAAACTTCCTTAAGTCAACTTAAGCAGCAGCTTAAGTCGACTTAAGGAAATTGTAGTGTAGACGCAGAGTAAATTAAGTCGATTTAAGCAGGCTTAAGTCGACTTAATTTACAAGTGTAGACGCACCCAATGACATTTATGTTCCTTTCACTACCATCTTTACCGTCCTGTGCTGCAACTCTGTATACAGTGTCCCCTGTGCTTTCAGCCCTTTCCCCAATGCCTGAGAAGAGCAGTGATGTCCCTTCTCCAAGCCAGTCATATTTCCCTCTCCTGCATCACTTTCTTCCTGTGCCCTTTTTATGAGACTTGAGCAAGTCAATTTAACAGAGTGGCTACACTTTAAATCGACTTAAATCGACCTTGTTAAGTTGATGTAACAGTGGACATAGCCATCCACACTGGCTTTAAGTCGACTTAATAAGGTTGACTTAGCGCTATTCCCCATCCACACTGGCTTGAAGTCGACTTAAGAAGTCGACTTAAGGCTTAAGTCAACCTTCAGAGGTGCTGTTATTAAGTTGACTTAAGCTGTTATTAATTCAATTTAAGGAAGCGCTTAAGTCGACTTAATAAAAGCCCAGTGTGGACGCAGCTTTGTGTAGGCTGACTTAAGCGTCCTTAAGTCGACCTAAGTTGCCCGTGTAGACACACCCCTTCTGCCTGCAGGTCCAGGACATCTGACTCTCAGTGTGTCTTCTATAGCTCAGCCCTCCAGCCAAGTCACATACAGTTTTGTCCCTTTCTGGGGAAACAGGGTCCAGTTAAAACTTAACAGGACATGCCAACACAAGAGAACCTTCAATCCCCTCCTGTGCAATTCCTCAGCCCCACCTTGGGCTCCCTATTCCATCCAATGGGCTTGTATGCCCTTTCCTGGGAGGCTAGCAGGGGAACACAGGCCCACAAGCTGCTCTGGGTTCCAACCAGAAACACCACATTAAGGAACTAGATCTTCTCCTTTAGACAGACTGCTGCTTCCCTGGACTGCTCCCTACCACTAAAGGGCCTTTGTTGCTTCCCTACAGCCTATACATATCAGCCTCCCTTGGTTCCCAGGCTTCTAGTCTCTTCATTAGTCTACACAGCGTCTGTGTTCTTTGCAGGACTAACTACTCTTCTAATCATTCAGGCTCTTTTCAAATGTTTTTACTGACCCTATATCAGGACCTCCTCCACCAACACCTAGTCTAATCTACTTCCCCTAATACCTCCTTTTTTAATTTTCTTGCCTATTTAACTCCTATCTCAGGAGTCCCACCAGCACATAATCATGCTTTATTTTTGTTTTGTTTTCTTTTTTTTTATAAGCAAACACTGCCTCTATTTCATTTCCTCCACTTCCTTATAATGCCCAAATGCTTAATGATCTTTACCTACTTCCACATCCTCTAGTTACTAGGCAATTAAACACAAGTGCACTAATTGACTCTTAATCCTTTACCTAACAGGTGATGGGAGTAAGCCCCACCACAAAGGGGAAGAGAGTTAATTGATTCCCAACCTGACTCAGTCAAGTGTGAATGCTAGGACCAGCCCAAAAGGCAGAGGTGGATTAAGGGGACTTGGGGCCCTGGGCCCCAGTCCCCTAGTACCCCCCCCCGCCCCACACACATCTAAGGCGCTGGCTCCCATCCAGGGGCCACTTCTGATCTGCCCCCAGGGGGCGGCGGGGCTGACTGGCATGCAGTGCGGCTTCCAGTATGGTGATCCAGGGCCCGTCGCCGGAAGCTGTACATGGCATGCTAGCCGCCCCTCTCCTGGAATGGAACGACCAGTTCTCTCGGCCTGCCCTGCTCCCAGGAGCAGACTGGCCAGCCCAGGGGTGAGCCAGGAGCACAGAACCCGGCCTCCAGCCCATGACAGCCCTGCCGCCCCCGCTTCCCCTTCCCCCCCAGTGCTGGCAGGGCAGAAGGCCCCCACAGGCCCATGCAGTAATCTGCCCCTACCAAAAGGGGAAGTGTTCAGGCTGTAATAGAGGAAGGGGTCTCTCATGAAATCTCACCAGGTAGTTGCCTTAGCAGATCAACACCATTTGTGCTTCCAAGTATTTTGTCAGATTTTTCTTTCTTCCAAGGTAGATGGACCCTGTCTTCAGCAATCTAGGAACGACCTCCCCAGTGTATGCCTACTTAGGGCAGTTGTCACAAGTCTATAAGTACTATATGAGACTGAAATATCATATTGTCAGTAGAAAAAGAAATGATTGATGGAAATATGATCACTTCTTCCTATGGAAACATGTTGTGTGAAAATATGTTTCTTTTTGACCAGCCCTAATCTCTAGTTTGCTCAGGGAGAGAGCTCATCAGACAGTTCAACATTCACCATTGGGCACTGCATGATGATATGTCGGACCCCCCACTATCCTCCTCTTCCTGGAATAGGAAATAACTTCAATATTGTAGATGTTGCAGTATGGCAGCTTTTTAAGGAGGGTAAAGGACATGTGCAAGATGAGTTGGGCTAGGATTCTGTAAGTCTATTGAAGATAGGATTGCTACCTTGTGGAATCCTTACTTGACAAGATGAGATGATTCATCATTATTATTTCTCTGAAGGACCATGCCATATTTCAGATGGCTAGCCTCACTCATCTGGTGGTACTGACTGGCTGTGGTCAATAGATTATGTGACATAGGGATCATTCTGGCATTTGCTAGTGACTGCATATGTTGACTGTCAGATTCCTTGTGAACTAATAGTGGATGAGTGCCAGCTCTACCCATCTTTTTAACCACTATCAACTGCTAATATAGTACTCACCTCCTCATTATAGATCCATTTCATATAGAAATCTGAATCTGGGAGAGCCACATATGCTGCAAGACAACTGGAAGAATGCTATTTTTATTTCTTTCAATTATGAGTATGTATGTCTGTGTATATGGTATACCCGGATTTTGTCACCCACTTCTGCTAACTTGAAAATCCTCTCCAAATGAGTCATCTTCCATTCAGTTTCCCAGAAGCATTTGTATCACAATTCTTTCCAGTCTCAAATTGAACATAACAAGGGTACTATTATTATTATTATTAATGATTTCTCTTACTGTAACACCAATGAGCTTTGGGATGGTTACCACTAGAAAACTACTCTAACACCTTCTCTCACACCCAGTAGTACTCAGACAGTCACTCTGAACACTGTCCTTTTGAAATCAGCAAGACTGCTTTTGTAGTTAGATATTACTGGGGTGACGGAATTTGTGATGACACATCAAGAACCTATACTTCCTTTCTACACTTTATTACACTTTCTTTTAAGTTAGAGAGATAAATAACTAGTATCATTATAAACACCTAAAAATTCACTTAGCAGCAAGATTTGTTTAATTGATCATGTTATGTTTTACGTAAATATTTTGTGCTAAATTGTCTGCTGTTTGCAGTGTTGTTGTAGCTAAGATTTAGATATATGCAGTATTGCAACAAACCACAACTTCCTCTGAAATAATTATTGGAGGGATATATCTTTTCATTATCTGTCTATAGTTATCTTGTATATATAACCAATGCTCTATTTGCTGGGTGGTATATCACATTCTTTTCTCTAACAATATGTGGTCATGTAAGAAAAGACCCTATCATGCAGACAAAGGAGGAGACAGTTAAGGTTGCCATGGGAACCTTAGCTCTAAGTGGTCTGGCTTTTGTTGACTTAAAATCTCAAAGATTACATTGCATTAATTACATTTGGGATGGGCGGATGG
Organism: Pelusios castaneus; assembly: GCA_007922175.1. NCBI lineage: Eukaryota > Metazoa > Chordata > Testudines > Pelomedusidae > Pelusios > Pelusios castaneus. The sequence goes on from ML685869.1 coordinate 731,488, forward strand.
GTCCTGCACTGAATATATAATATATGTTGGATCTGCTGTTTTACTCTTTAAAGGTTATGTATGAATGCAAAATTTGTAAAATAAAATTACATGCACTCTCAAATACAAAAAGAGCAAAAATACATTTAACCTACCAGATTCTTTACAATGCTGATATTTTACTTTATAAAAAGAAATGGGAAGAATTCTTTTTTAAAAAAAAATTCATCTAGATAAACAGTGTCTATGGCTATGTCTACACTTGCACTTTTAAGTCGACTTTAACTAAGTCGACTTAACTATCCTTATCCTGATGAGCCATTGAGGACATAAAGAATACAACCATTGTATCCTTAATGGCTCATCAGTTTACTCCCTGGGACCATTCTACCTGGAAAATTCCTAAACATTAAGGAGACAATGGTTGTTCACACCCTCCCGTCTAAGACATTTCTCCAGAAAGACACAAGTTAAAGTATGGATATAACATCAAATTCTTAACTTCTAATCAAAATAGAATTCCTAGACATAAACTATATAATCATTCCCAGCAAATGACTACCTTTCTATTGATACCAAACATGACATAGTTCCTATGGATTATAGCATTTATGAGATATCCATAGAAAATAATATCATAAATGCTTCCCTAAATCCAGACAGTGTGACACTGTGCCCAGATGCCCTGCCCTTTGGGGGGCATGCCAGGCTCCCCCTGTGACCCCCCCCCAGCAGGGAGGGCATTGGTGTAGTCCTGGGGTAGCCCTAAGTTGATTTAGGGCTACCCCAGGGCTACACTGGCTTAATTCGATTTTAGAAAGTCGAATTAAGCCTTAGGTCGATTAGAAAGGTGGTTTAATAAAGTCGACTTAATTTTCATTAAGTCGACTTTATTTTCCTTAAGTCGACTTAAGCAAGCTGCTTAAGTCGACTTAAGCAAAGTGTAGTGTAGACGCAGGGCACATTAAGTCGACTTTAACCAGGCTTAAGTCGACTTAATTTACCAGTGTAGACGCAGCCATTCAGTGCCACCAAATACTGAGTATGGACCTTGTATATTTATAGATACTATCACAGAATGAGTGGCAGTGGCTATGTCTACACTTGTTAATTTAAGTCGACTTAGCATGTCCACACTCAAATTTTAAGTCGACTTAGAGGGTACCCTACAAAATCATCCTAGAGCGTCCAAACTGGATGCCTAGGTCAACTTCTAGGGGCTGGGCGGACATGGGACAGGTCCCCGGTGGCAGGGGGGGCACCCCTTTCCAAGTGCCAGGGGGCTCAGCCTTTGCCCCATTTTACCATGGTACAATGCGGCAAAGGGGGACAGGGACCCTGGCAGGGCATGTGGGCAGGGCTCTGCCCTGGCCTTTGGGGGGGCATGCCAAGCTGTGGCTGTGCCAGCCACCCTGGCAAGGAGGGCAGTGGGGAAGCCCTGGAGCCCCCTAAGTCGACTTAGAGCTACTCCACGTCTACACTGGCTTAAGTTGACTTTCTAAAGTCGACTTAAGCAGCAAGTCAACTTACAACTAGGTTTTATAAAGTTGACTTAATTTTTTCTTAAGTCGACTTAAGCAGCTGCTTAAGTCGACTTAAGGAAAGTGTAGTGTAGACGCAGAGTAAGTGTAAGTGTAAACACACCCAGTAAGAGTAAGTCATGACAGGTGAATTTGGAGTCAGGAATGGGGCAAAACTGTGGGAGGGATAGCTTGGGGGAAATCTATGTCTCGGGCAGTAGGAGGGAGTTGAGCAACGGGAAGGATAGGTAGAAGGATTTTGAGGACAGAAACTGGCTAAAGCAAGGGAAGGTGCCAGGCAGACAGATAGCCATGTAGAGGGACTTCAGAGTGGTAGGAGAATGATGAGCAGTGACAGGCAACAAGTTTAGAGACTAACTCTAGGGCCAGAGCAACGTAAAGTTGTGAGACAGTGAGCAGAAACAGTTAGAGGGACTGTGAAGCCAAGGTGACTTTAGCTGCATAGTGGGAGGGAGGGAGATGGGAGCTGGACCACAACATCATGGTAGTTAGAGTGGTATAAGAACCTAAACAGAATAATCTAAAATATCTAAAATTTGTGTAAATATTTTTATTCCAATTCCTACCAATTTTAAATGGGCAAAAATTAAATTACCACATATAAAATTACTCTATAGTATAAATTTGTATTTTATATAGATTCATAGACTCATAGACTTTAAGGTCAGAAGGGACCAGTACGATCATCTAGTCTGACCTCCTGCAAAATGCAGGCCTCAAGACCTCACCCACCCACTCCAGCAATAGGCCACCAACTTATGACTGAGTTATTTACCTCCTTAAATCATAATTTAAGGACTTTAAGATACAGAGAATTCACCGGTAGGTGAACCATGCCCTGTGCTACAGAGGAAGGCAAAAAACCCCCAGAGGCCAGGCCAATCAGCCCTGGGGGAAAATTCCTTCCCGACCCCAAATATGGCGATCAGTTAAACCCTGAGCACGTAGGCAAGTCTCAACAGCCAGTTATCCAAGAAACAATTCTCTGTAATAACTCAGAACCCACCTCATGTACTCTCCCCTCTTAAGCCACTTGTAAATCCACCACAAGTAGCCAAATATCAATCAATTTCCAAAATAGGATAATCATACCATCCCCTCCATAAATTTATCAGGCTCAGTTTTGAAAGCAGTTATGGTTTTTGCCCCCACAACTCCCCTTGGAAGGCTATTCCATATACTCTAGCTTCTTTCATGTTTTCGATATCTCAGAATACTTTACGAGACAAAAACAAAACAAAAACAAAAAAAAACCAGCAATGCCTCAGTCACAATTTTAAATACTAGAATTTGTTTAATGAGAAAGGTCACTGAGTTTATGTCCTCAGCCCAGGGCACTGAGTTTATGTCCTTCACTTTTCTGAAAGTGCAATTTAATTATTTTCTTCTTCCTGGAAAGCCACTTATGGACAATGCATAGAACTTAATTTTACTTCTTGTAAATTACATTATCATTCTGAAATTTATATTTCATCTGATAAACTTGCCCCAGAATAGTTACAATCTTTATTTATGTTTATAGGTGACACAGAATCTGAAAGTTTTATGATGAAAACTGATGCAACACTTAAAAACTTTCCTATCTTTGAAAATAATTAATTGCACTACAGGGTGGCGGCCATAACATAGGTATTAATAGTATGTTACTTAGGCCTATTGTATATGTCCTAATAGTATTCTTAATTGGAAAAAGAAGTCTGGTAACATTTCATGCCATCTTAGCAATCATGATCCTCAATCCGATAACATATGTCTGCAAAATAACTGAAAAATGGATTAATTTAATTAGTTAGTTATTTTATAATTAAGGAGGAAAGTAGTTTTTGTGATATGCCCTTTATGTACATAACAGCATACAAATCAATGAGACCTAAGCACATGTTTAAGTATGTTCTGGAAAAAGGTCACTGAGTTGACTGTCAAGCAAATACTGAAGGCGCTAAGCCTGTTCTTTTTCATTGCTCCTCTACACATTGAAAAAGAAGGGTGAGCCCTGTGGAACCCACATTAATTATCAAAACAACCTCTGAGATTTCTCAAACAGAAGGAATGGAACTGCCCACAATAGCCCAATCCAACCCCATTAAGGTCTGTTGGAAGAACAATGACATCTGCTAACATCCCAGATGCTTCACAGTCATGCTTCACACTGCTTCACAATACAGAGGCAGTCCTTGTGGCACTAAAAGATAACTTCCTGAGCCACTGGAAATGACATCTCAATGCTCATACCACTCAATTTCTCTGCAGCTTTCAACAGTCAATGATCAAGTATATTACTGACCTGTTTTTGTGACATAGTTATTGGGGTAAATCACATAGCACTAGGGTGATGAAATACATCTATTGACTTCAGTCACTAGGAGTATGTCTACACTTGCACCTTAAATTGACTTAACGACGCTTAAGTCGACTTAACGACGCTTAAGTCGACCTACAGAACGCTGCGTCCACACTGGGCAATTCCTTAAGTCAACTTAAGCGCTTCCTTAAGTCGACTTAATAACTCCACCTCTGAAGGTCGACTTAACGCCTAAGACGACCTTATTCAGTCAACTTAAAGCCGGTGTGGACACCCTAAGTCAACCTAATTGGCCTCCAAGCTGGGGGGATGGGCTGAGGAGAAGGAGAGCCACGGTTGGGGGATCGGGCAGGGGAGAAGGGAGAGCCACGACTGGGGAGATCAGGCAGGGGAGAAAGGAGAGTCATGACTGGGGAGAAGGAGAGCCGTGGCTGGGGGATCGGGCAGGGGAGAAGGAGAGCCGTGGCTGGGGGATCGGGCAGGGGAGAAGGGAGAGCCACGGCTGGGGAGATCAGGCAGGGGAGAAGGGAGAGTTGCGTCTCTCCCTTCTCTCCTGCCCAATCTCCCCAGCCGCGGCTCTCCCTTCTCCCCTGCCCGATCCCCCAGCCGTGGCTCTCCCT
>ML685869.1:736329-803283 GCA_007922175.1 Pelusios castaneus
AGCTGGGGAATCAGGCAGCCCGATCTTCCAGCTGCAGCTCTCCCTTCTCCCCTGCCCTTCTTCCCAGCCGTGGCTCTCCCTTCTCCTCTGCCCGATCCCCCAGCCACGGGTCTCCTTCTCCCGAGCTCTCTCTTCTCCCCTGCCCTTCTCCCCAGCCAAGGCTCTCCCTTCTCCCCTGCCCGATCCCCCGACTGCGGCTCTCCTTCTCCTCAGCCCATCCCCCAGCATGGAGGCCAATTAGGTCAACTTAGGGTGTCCACACCAGCTTTAAGTTGACTGAATAAGGTCGACTTAGATGTTAAGTCGACCTTCAGAGGTGGAGTTATTAAGTCGACTAAAGGAAGCACCCAGTGTGGACGCAGCGCTCTGTAGGTTGACTTAAGTGTTGTTAAGTTATCTTAAGGTGCAAGTGTAGACATACCCCTGGTGACTGAAGTCAATAGATGTATCTCATCACCCTAGTACTATGTGATTTACCCCAAAAACTATGTCACATAAGCGGCCCTCCCTTCTCCCCTGCCCGATCTCCCCAGCCGCAGCTCTCCTCTGTCGACCTATCACCTTCCAGTGTGGACACGGGCAATTGACTTAAGTTTCCAGTGTGGCAGCTCTAAGTTGACTTAACAGAGTCAACTTAACTTAACCAGTGTAGACATAGCCTAGGATTCTAAACAAGTATATCTCTGTTTAATTTTAGTAAAACAAGTTATTTTTCCAACACTATAAGAGTGTTGTGTAAAAAACTTGGGGAAATCAAATTGGGGGGACATTCTCGGAAATTAGCAACAGAGTTCCTATGGCACTCCTAGCCTTTTGTTGTAAGTTTTACTTCATTTTTGAAAGAATTACATGCAAAAATATTAAAATTTGCACTAGTGTCCTTTTAAATATGAATGTTAATAAGCTTTTTGATGAAAATCTAAAATGGAATAGTATAAACTATTAGATTATACAAAAATATGTGTATGGCAACAAACTGATAAAGCACAACACTGAATCACCTCAGACCAGTCTAGTGACAACATCAGACTCTGGGAAACTTGTATATATGGGCAGTATACTAATTCAAAAATAGCAGATGTCTATAAAAATTAGGATGAATAGCAGAGAGATCATTTATAGTTTTAGGGTGAGGCCCCACTGAAAATCTCATTCATCAGAGATGGAGGGAAGGTGGGAATACTCCTCCTTGCACTTTCATAGAAGCAAAGAAAAAGGCTTTTGGGCAAGTTCAACACCAAGAACTTTAGTTCAAATAAATGAGCTACTAAAAGGCACCAAAGGTAATAGATGGTTTGAGTAGGTTCAATGCAGGTTGCCATGACCACATGGAAAAAAAGATCTGGAAGTTCCAGGGTGGTGATTGAAAGAAGGGCTAATAATCCTAAAAATTACAGTTGATTTCAACTGTTACCGCAGAATGTTCCAATTTGGAGACAGAAGAATCTGGTTGATGGAGAGGACAGAAATGTAACCCTCACATGCAGAGTTAAAATCAGATGTGATTTGGTTTATCTCACTTCTTCAGCACAATTCAACCTTTTAATAATGTTCTTCTTCTCTTGCCTAGACATAGACAATTGCCAGCAAGGTATATAATCCAATGATTATCTTTTAAAATACCCTCATTTCCTGTTGGTGTTCTTTATGTTAGTATACCATCATTTTACTCATACCTACTAGTTGTTCTCAAATGCAAACTGGCATGGTAAATATTATTTCCTTGTAATTATTTATCCTATGTGTTTAAGTTTTGCATTTCTCTCAGATTGGACAATGAAAATCAATTACTCCTTTTTCTCTTAGGCTATGTCTACACTTGTTAATTTAAGTCGACTTAGCATGTCTACACTCAAAAATTATGTCGACTTAAAGGGGACCCTGCCAAATCGACTTAGAGCGTCCACACTGGACGCCTAAGTCAACTTCTAGGGGCGAGATGGACCTGGGGCTGGTCCACGGTGTCAGGGGGGCACCCCTTGCCAAGTCCCAGGGGGCTCCGCATTTGCCCCATTGTGCCTGTGTACAATGGGGGCTGAACAGGACAGGGACACTGGCAGGGCATAGGAGCAGAGTGGGCAGGGCTCTGTCCTGCCCTGTGGGGGGGAGGGGGCACACCAGGCTCTGCCTGTGACAGCCACCTTGGCAGGAAGGGCAGTGGGGGAGCCCTGGAGCCCTTTAAATTGACTTAAAGTCGATTTAGAGCTAATCTGCATCCACACTGGCTATCCACACTGGCTAAGTCAACTTTATAAAGTCAATTTAGCCAGTAAAGTCGACTTTAAATGAGGTTTTATAAAGTCGACTTTAATTTTCCTTAAGTCGATTTAAGCTGCTGCTTAAGTCGATTTAAGGAAAATGTAGTGTAGATGCAGATTAAATTAAATCGATTTAAGCAGACCTAATTTGTAAGTGTAGACGCACCCTTAGAAACTACAGGGGAAACGTGCAAATTAATAATCTGGTTTACTTTACATGAGTTTTCCCTTTATGCTGTGGCACTATCATAGGGCATTTATACGGGTAGTCATGTAAGGGAAAAGATTTTGAAAGCACGATTACTGTTGGAGCTGTGTGACTTCCTGGATTGGTGGGAGTCAGTCAGTGGAGCAAAGGCATTGGGCATCTGTAGAGATGCCTGATGCTTCCTGCAAATTCCTTGTCATGTGTAATTTAAGGGTGTTGAGATGGAGAGGCAAATCATGCTTCCTTCTTTGATTCAGAAGAATTCCTGGGAAACTTTGAGTTAAAACTCAATTTATTTTCTCTTGTGCAGGTATCTCCACGTACCCTGTGTGGCAGATATGCATTATTGGCTCAACTTTATAGATAACTTCTGCACAGCAAGAACCCTAAGATCACGAAACCTGATAGAGGCAAATATATGAATAAAGTCTAGATTTCCAGTCCCCTTTAAACAGTAAAGAAAGCCCTCAAAAAGTTCTTGTTGCCAGAAGTAGGATTTGAGCCCAATCTGACATTTTCTGTTAAGTCTACAATCTGAACCAACCAGCCACCAGCATAACTATCGAGAGATTAGCAGTCATGCACACTGAAAAATTTTATGGATTGGGTCCTTATATGACTGGTTTTGAGAAACTTGTTGAAAGGCAGTGGATTGAAGTTGTAATAAGGTTAACAGTGTGGTCAGCCTCTCTAGAGGCCAGTAGACGTGGCTTCTCCCTCTCTTGAAGTGTCTGCATTCTTTTTCTTTCCCCTTTGGTCCCCCTTCCTCTATCTGAGCCAGGGAGATCAATTTACATCGCCTTTGTCATGTAATTTTCCATCCTCTGTGCTAGAGAGTCTGAGCTATGTTTCATGCTTAACATGGGCACACATACATGATGCTGCAGGAAACATGATATCATAACAATACAATGGAGCATTCAATAGGGAACCTTGCATGGCCTAACTGGCATTAAACTATATAATTTCAGTGCACAAGTGAACAGAAAAATTATATAGATCATAGCCTAGGGGTGCATGGATGTGCATCCCATGACATCATCAATGGAAATATTTTTCATCAGCTTGTATGTGTATGAGGAAATAGACATTTTTTAAAATATTTATCCATAAAAATTTAAGCCTTCCATATTTTCAGAGTGTTTGTGTATGTCCTGCCTGCATTTAGGCTGGTGTATATAGGCTTTGGACATAAGTCTAGGTATGCATGGATGATGGAGTCATGATTTTTATCTTTGCTTTTTCTGAAATAATTATAATAAAGTCATATGTCAAGTGGCTTTTTTGTGTTTCTCTGCATGTGTAGGTTTAATTTTATGTTTCTAGTTATGTGTTCTTGTACTGATTGTACTTGATGTTCATCTTGCCCGTGTATGTTTTTTGCAAAATTGGTAAATCCTGCCTGGTGAATAAAATCTGTATGTAGGTGCATTAACTTTGGCACAAAGGTTGCCCTGCAGTTTTCCCCTAGGTTTGTGAGATGCTAATCCTATCAGAGTTTTACATAGAGGGGAAAGGTATACTGAGAGAAAGTGCTCTATAACTTTATTCACTTGCCCTCATGCTTCGAGCCTAGAACTTTATCTCTGACTCACAGTCTGAAGACAAGATGTGTTAAAGCTAGATGCAGCCTTGCTGGTAATTCTTCTAATAGTGCTGAAACTGCCAGAAAGGAAACCCAATTTTCTGAAGGAACTGTGTATACATAGTTAAGCCTACTGATATTGTGCACGTTTCCTTTAAATAACTTCTTTAAAATCAGCTATAGCTGAGAATAACATTTATTTCAGAGGGGAGGGAGGGAAGATGTCTGTCTCTCTAAGACTTCCATGATTTTTATTTTTTTTCTTTGTTTTGCTAAATAAATCAAATTAATAATGTAAAATATTTATTGCTAAAGCATTTAAAATATATTGAGAATATCATATTTGTATTTTCTGGCTTACAAATACTAAAATGTACATTCCCCTAATATTTCAAGGCTATTTTTATTGTAATTAAATCCATATTTAGTATTTTTAAAAGATTAGATTAATGATTTACAAGCACAATAAAATAAATCATCTTTTATCTTCCTATTTGCGGGATACTTCATATTCTAAATGAGTTACAAGTTTAGATTAAATGGGCACAGTTTGTAGAAAGAATAGTCAAGAAAATATTTGTTTCTTCTTTATGTAGAGTAGTTTAAACAACACCTGCATTTTGTCTCAGATTAAGAAAGGAACTGTTATATTAAGCAACTGTTTTGAATGGTTAACTAGACTTGTTTTCAAAGCCTGCTGAGCAAAAGTGCAGAATACAATTAAAATGTACTTTTACATTTCTCACATAGTTAAATTTTTTAGTCCTCTCTCTTGAGGACAGGGCAAGAGCAAGTTTCATGCTTGCATAGCTTTTAATTTTAATATTTTAAGATGTAAATATATTTATCATAAGTACTAACTTCATTCATTATTATAAAGGACAATATTATAAATATGTTGAAAATATATGTTTTAACAGTTGAAGCATTTTCTTTTTTCCCTCATGACATTAAAATTGGTTATAATGTTCTGGTTATATGTCAGAAAATCTGTGCATGAGTTTTTTCAGGGGTTACAAAGACAGATACTGATTTAGAATATTTCTGACTGTGGTCAATAACTGTATTTTACCACTTTGGGTGCAAAAACATAAACCTGTTATAGAATCAGAATAAAAGAATTAGGAGAAATGAAAATGCCTGTATTTGATTAGTAACTGAGCTATATGAGAAAAAATGGGTCAAAATTTACAAATATTAATAATTGGTAAAACTTTTACTAAAATGATATGAGTACCTAGGGGAATGAATATCCCATAATGTCTTAGCTATTTTGTACTTGCTTCTTTTCTTAATTATGTACTACCAATAATTCTGTTCCTAGGAACACAGAACTGGAAGGAATGTCCTGGATCACTGAATTCAGTCCCATGCTGTCACAGGTAATGCAGTCAGTTAATACCATTCATAAACTAAGCTCTTTCATAACCACAGGTTTCCTATGCCGTTGGCTCTTGTAACAGCTATCAACACTAAACTGTGCACGTGGAAATTGTGTATCATGTCACCCCTCACTCTGCTACCTTAACCCAAGGATACTGTTTCCAGGAGCATGCTGCTTGATGATCAATATGGTAGCTAGACATGGTTAGCAAATTCTTACTCTATGACTAAGAGGTAAAGTCATGGATGAACTTTTTACTGTTCATCAGGAGGTGCCCTCTTTAGCCTTTCAAGTCAGAAAAGCCTGCAGAGAGGTCCCAGTACAGATTTCCTTCTCAGAAACTGTGGAGTCCTAAATCTTCCAACTTGGATCTCGTTGTTAGCTAGGGTGACCAGATGTCCCAATTTTATAGGGACAGTCCTGATATTCAGGGCTTTTTCTTATATAGGAGCCTATTACTCCTCACCCTGTCCCAATTTTTCACAATTGCTCTCTGGTCACCTAGCTCTACCTTTCCAGTAGCCTTGACTCATACAATCCCTGTGTCTGGTCTCTGGTATCCTGAAAGGCCAATCCTGGCACCTTCACTGAAATCCTGAAAACAAACAAACAAACAAACAAAAAACTCCATTTATAACTGGCAAGTTTCAACTCTCTCTAACAGTCCGTTCACTCCTGTTGACATTTCCATGAACAGAACATGCCATGGTGACCCCTAGCAACCAAATGGGCCTTTACAGAGTCTGCAGACGTTAAATCACTGTCTTGTGTCCTATCACAGGTTTTATTTCACGCAACCCCTTACACAAAATAACACTAACTGAACTCTCCACATTATCTAACAGACTCCATAATTTTCATCCGGAATCTCAACTCAGCTGATGGTTAGAAATCTACTTTTAGTTGCAGCCTAAATTTACTCATGGCCAGTTTATACCCATTTGTTGTTCTCTTGGAATTTAAGGAAATGGACTGTTTGATTTTAAAATATACAATAAAGTATATAATCTGTGACATGAGGCATTATGAGGTATAATGATAAATACCTAGGTTTTTCTACAATTTTCTTTTCAATTATTCACATAAGAGAAAAAAAAGCATTGCAGTATTTTAGTTAGCATTCAGATTTATAAATGGCCATTTTTCCTTATCAGGTCTATTTTTTTACACCTTAGCTTTCCTCGTGATTTTAGATCCCTTTTAAAAATTATTTCTAGAGATGGAAATACGTATCAGTCATTAATTTAGGAATTCTGGGTCATAAACCAATCCTATTAGTTTCCTCCCCAAGTTAAGGAGGGGGCCAGATGCCAGAAAATATTTGGCCAGACTCTGAGCATAGCATAATATTTAGTACTATATCATGTCCAGTGACATCTTATTTCTCAGTCAATCTCCTATCTTTTCCATTAACATTTTAACATAATGTTATTCTAGTCCAATGGGCTCACAAGCTACATTGAAACGTTTAAATTAAAAACAACTTTTCTTCTTTCAAAAGTTGCAGGGAATAATGAACAAGAAGGTGCTACAAAACCATATTATAAAAACATGATAAAGACAAGGTAGGTGAGATAATGTCTTTTATTGAACTGACTTCTGTTGGTGGAAGGGATAAGCTTTCAAAGCCTTGAGGAAAAGATCTATGAAGCTCAAAAACTTATCCCTTCCACCAATCAAAGTTGGTTGAATAAAAGACCCATTTGGTCTCTTTCTTATCCTGGGCTTACATGGCTACAACATCCTTACCTGGTAAACTTATTTATGTAACAGCCTTAGCAGCAGCTAACAGATTTCCCCATTCAAAATATTTGTAACAGTAACAGGAAATCTTATAGACAATAACCTTAATGGGAAAACACCTAACATATCAGTGTCTATTTATATTTTAGGGTAAGTCTGTGAGAAACAACAGCTTGTTTTAATGAAAAAAATCAGGAAAACATTTTGAGCCAACCTCAGTCTTTATTTAGACCAAATATCCTCCAATATCAGGGTTTGTCATATACTTTTTTCACATCTAGATTTTTGATTTAATACTTGTTAACAGAGTCCTTTATAAATCCTAAGCACTATAATAATAACAGAGAAGAAAAAGACCTGTTAGGTCATTTTTTTCCAGCTCAGTGAGTACTCTGGGGGCTATGCAAGAGTGCTCACTACCGTTTATTACCAAATACGTTACAATAATTCCAGACAAAGCTATCTTAAATCACTTGTGGCATAGGAACAAGAAATAACTTTGTTATTGCTTTAGAAAACACAACACAATAGGTGTCAGTTAAAAAGTAGTTCATCTGAGGACATGAAAGGAATATTGTAAGAAAAAGAAGTAAGAGCTAGAGCAAAAATAATGTACTAGAAGAAAAGTTCCCAGTAACACCCACAAAAAAAAATCAGATATAAATTGCTCTCTATTTTCTGAGGACAATAGTCTTAAAAGAAAATCTCAGGGGACAAATTCTGTGCTGATTTATATTCCATAGGATTCTGAGAGCATATGGTATAAAATGAATGCAGAATTATTTCTTTATCAAGGTTTCTATAAATTTCATAAAACTCCTTGAAATGGGGACTATGAAGCTGCATAAAAAATGAAATAATGCAGAACATCTCCAAGGCTGCAAATATACTGTAGCTAAGACTGCATAATTCTGCTCAAATTACATTCCCTAGCCAGTGCAACAAAGCTTCTGTGGAACAGTTCTACTCCTTTCCTTCTGTAGCTTTTTGGATAATCTTTGCAGAAAACAAAGACATATAAAGATGATGTGAGAAGGAGGCAAAAAGAGAATTAAAAAGAAACAAAACAGGAATAGACAATGGAAAAAAAATGAAAAAGTTCTTTTTCACTTTGTTCTAATGTTTAGTTGTAACCAACATAATTTTAGAATTCACAGTCCTGAAAGTAAAATTGTTGTGTTTAGATAGCCCAGAGGAATACCATATTCAAACAATTTATTAACTGTGGAAAGAGACAGGAAAAAACGTGATGACTAAGCAGAAAGATTTCCTGGAGTAACATGTGACTAATGGAAGCCATCAGCTTTTCAAACAATAAAGGGTGTCCCTGAGACCATCTTCCTGCCTCGTGAAAGTCAGAATGTGGGGTGGGGGGAGGGGTGTGGTGTGAGGGTTGTTTCCCCAATAATAGGAAATCATTAAGTCACTAAATTTATTGTCTATAGAACCTTTCCCCAAACTCACCCCTTCAAAGAGTAAAAACTAAAGCGAGGGGTCACATCACACGTTAAAGAGCTGGACTGACTGGCTTGTAAAAGATAACACTCCAAAGCAAGTGTTTGTAAATTTATTAACATATACCAAAGACATGAAAATATTACAAATGGCCCACAGAGGATACAAGTTTGCCAAGGAAAACTGCAGGTTGTTGCTGTTGCTGCTGGTTTCTTTATTTTGTTTGTTTGAGCAGGTGTGTGTTTTTTCCTAGGACTTTGTCTTCCATCCTTGAAACTTCCGCTGTATGACCACTGATCATAAGCTCTTTGCACTTTATCTATTGAAGGCTTTATATATCAGAAGTCCTATGCTGCTTTGATCCTGTATACACTTGCATTGATACTTTATGTCAATGGGACTCATTCATCAGTGTTTGCAGGATCAGGTCTTAAATTATGTATCTGTGAATGTAGCCTCAGCTGGCTGGTCAGATTCTAATGGCTGGTGCAGTTACTTTGAAAGAAACTGTCAGGTTTATTCCTTATTCTGGGCTCAATCAGAGAGAGGACAATTTCAGATTAAGGAGAAAAGACTAAGCAAAACTAGTGAATTTTATAAAATCTCTTAATAGTAGGTACTAATCTTCTGCCTCAATTAGCCCCTTATAGGAGAGAAAATTGGGTTGTCTTTAATGTTGGGGAAAAATTAAGGCAATGCTGCAGAGATTTTTTTTAAAAGAGTGAGAATAGTTAAACTCTCTTTCAAACCCTATATATATTACATTGATACACACGCACACACTCGCTCTTTCTCTGTGACAAATAACTCCTAAAGTAGAAAAGGACTAGTCATTAAAGGAATGGATTAGGAAGGAATGGGCTAAATACCCCTTTTCAGAATACTTTCCTTTTAGGAATCTCTAAACAAAACCATGACTAAGCCAGAGTCCTTCCCCCCAAAATGTGTATATTTAACAACAAAATCATAAACAGACAGCACGACAGCCTAAAACAAGAGCATAACCAGTTTAATATTTGATAATTATTCTTGTTGAAGAGAGCACTGTCTCCTTGCAAGGTTTACTGAAGGTCATTTTCATTTCAGATTACTTTGATGGCCACTTATTAAAAACAGCAGCGAACACTGGGCCATAGTGATTATTGAATTATATCAACTGTCATTGATTTAGTCAATGAGGACACATCAGTATGTTAGCCATTTCTTTTTTTATATAAAAATAAAATTTCTAGCTTTGGAAAACTATTTGTTAGACTTGAATTCAGTCTAGTCTCACTTAAGGGAGACTTCCTCATTATGGCCCCAGCTTTGCTACTGGATTATGCAAGTAGACGCTTATGCTTTCATGGGGCCCCACTGAGGTATTGGCATAGAGGGATCGGTATGAGTCTCTCTCTTTCTTATGACAAAAAAATTTGTTGTTTAGGTTTCAATGCGATATTGAAAGTCTTTTTCATTTTTTAAATATAAATCTTATATCTCTTTCCTATCTTGGACTTTGAATTTAATTAGTAATGAAATACCTCCATGTCACATTTACTATGTATTTTTCTCTTTGAACTTCCTCCTACCTCCTATTTGTGTAGAAATCGACTCTTTTTTAAAAGTCTGAATTGCTTTGTTTTTGAATTTTGAGTTGTTTGATGCATTATGTACGTGAACTTGTGTAATGTACAGCCTGATACTACAATCTCCCAGTGAGTTCAACTGGTGTTTTGGGTGTGCAAGAAAGGAATGCAGGACACACAACTTATCCTTGGTCCCAGGAGGACCACATCTATATTTTAAATTAGGCACCTAAAGCCCTGATTCTGCCATAAATTTGTGCCACTGCCTGTGAAATCCTCCTGTGCAATTGAAGGAGACTGGCCAAAATCGAATCTCTTATTTTTGTTATCGAAACCTGGGCTCCTGTGATTATGTGAGAAACCTAGCTTCCATTTTAAAACATGTAAGTTTCCTCCTGCTCTGAAAGAAAAGCTTGAAAATGAGAATGCTAATAGCTCCAACCTCAAGTTACTTTTCCATTCATGTTTAATATCTCCTGCTTTTGCAGGGCTCGACTCTTACATTTCTGAATACTTGGTGTTGGCCGTAGCATGACTCAGCACCTAAATAAGAAAAGCTTGATCGGTCCACAGGAGAATTTTAGAAACTAACATAAATGATATAAGCGTGAGCGTGGGTTTGTGCCCCCGTTGGATTATAACCTAGAAGGGGGTGGCTGAATCCTGGACACAAAATTCACTAATCCCACCTCTCCCCCCGTCTTTAAAGTTCTTTCATTTTCTATAGTTCAACCACACACGTACCCCACAGTCTCCCCCCGCAACACGCTGCAGCCTCCTGAGCTGATAAGGGGGAGCGGCAGAGCCTTAGATATTTACCAGCACAGCCCTGGTGCGGCCATTTTATCAGCCAGGGGACAGGGAAATTAGAGCCACCTTCTCTGGAGGCTGTGGGCTGCTCGCGGGGCCGGGGAGTGACTAGTCGGGCCCCCGGGAGGCGGCGGCAGCGGGGTTCCTCGCCCCTGCCGCGGGGTATGTGCGGGACCCGCAGGCAGACTCCGGCTCGGGGCCGCTCACTCCCCTGCCGAGGTGGCAGACGGCGGCAGCCGGGCCAGGCCGCGGCTGGAGACACCGGGGGCCGCCCGTGGCGGACACAATAAGGCAGCGAGCCGACGCCACGCGCGGCCCTCCCCCCAGCACGCGGGCCGGAACGAGGGAGCGTCGCTCGGCCGGGGAAAGGGGCTCGGCGCTGCCGCTTCTGGGCGGCCGGCAGAGCGCGCGGGCCGGGCGAAGGGCCTGGCCCCGCCGGCGGCGCCTGGGCGAGCAGGCGCCATGGAGTGAGGGGCGCAGGCGGCGCCCGGCGGGAGGAAGATGGCCGGTGGCGGCGGCGGCTGCAGGGACAGCGTGTTTCTGGAAGGTGCGTGCGCGGCTGCGGGGAGACGTGGCCCCGGCCTGGCAGGGGGCCCGGGCCCCGCACAGGCCGGGGCGGGGAGGGGTCCGGGAGGCGGCCGGGCCGGGGCAGGCGGCGCGGGGAGGCTGTGCGGGCCCAGTGGGGGAGGGGAAGGTAGCTGGTCAGGTGCGGGTCGCTGCTGGCGGGGGGGCCTCGTCTCTGGCGTGCGGCCTCCCTCAGCCGGCTCGGGCCCCCGGCCTAGGCTGGTCGGCGTCTTCTGTGGGAAAGGCCGGGCTAAAGAGTTGGGGAAGGGGCGGCTGGGGCAGGGCTCTCCCCCCACCCCACCCTTGCTGGGGGTCCTCTGTCACGTTTGTGTCCCTGGAAAGAGGGAGCTTTGGAAATGGGTTTTTAAGCTTCAGTTTACCCTGACACCTAGTTCGGGGTTTTTTTGCGGGAGCTCTTTGCTAATAGCGAGAAAAAGCCACTAAAACTAATTAACGAGACTTGGAAATATTTACTCCACGCCTTCCTAGTGTAACTAAATATTGTACTCTGTTACTGTAGCCTTGCGAAATTCTCATCGTTTATCAGAGTAAGGGCGTTCTGCTTACCTGCCCTCTTGCCATTATGGTGATACACACTCGTATGCATCAAAATACTCTGCTTGCATGAATTGAGTTTTGCAAGTCAGTGTGAATGGTTTGTTTTTTCCTTTAGCACACCATATTTTGCAGTATATATATTGCATGGTACATGCTTTCTCTTAGTTTTTAGTTTGTTGTACTTGTATCTTAGAGCTGTGGATGGAGGAGAAATGTTGCCTTTCTGTGTGATCAAATACTTATTTTGAATAATTCATCTGAAATGTGATGTCCTAAAGACTCAGGCCAATAATGGCAAAAGGGGGTGGGTGGGTGTTTTTTTAAGCATATGGTGGTGAAAGACTGGTACATCTCCCCCAGTCCCTCCTCCTCTCACACTGAATCTGACAGTGATGTTCTCTGAGGTTGCCATAAGAATGACAGGTGTAGGGCCAAAGTATGATGAACTTTAGTTGTTTTATGTGTATTTCTGTGGATATTGTCATTCCTGTATGTAATACAGGTGGCAAGTAAAAACAAATTATTTATATAATATTTCAAAGGGGTAGCCGTGTTAGTCTATAGTAGAAAGACAACAGAGTCCTGTGGCACTTTTAAAGACTAACAGATTTTGTGATAAATAAATCTGTTAGTCTTTAAAAGTGCCACAGGACTCTGTTGTCTATTTATATAATAAGTAAATCTTGGGAGGCTTTCTTTCTAACACCATTAGTAGGTTGGTACTGCTTGTTAAAATGTTTGGTATTCCTGTGATCAGTGGACAAACTAAGGCTTTCATTGTTACATTTATATTGTATTCCAGATTATTTGGAAGACCTATTAATCTTACAGGTAGTATCCAATAATGGTAGAGGTCCAAGGTGGGTAGGTGTGTCTAGATAGAGACTGTTATGAGCACGCTGTGAAGGGACAGTGGTGCTAGGGAAAAAAGAGTTTATTTCTTCTGAGTGCACAGCATCAGAGTTGCAGGCTATTAAAATAGCTGAATAGATCTGTAACTGGGTTATGGTGGGTTTTAATGTGAAGCAAAAACATAAATGAAGCTTTACAAATAAGGTACTGTGCCTACTATGTATGCAAGTAAAAGCATAGGTGATGGCATATCTTTGTTTTTAGCGGCTAGTAAATATGGAATGGATAAGCACTTCAAATCAGCCTGTGCTGTGATATCTAGTGTTCTCTACAGTTCTGACTTTGGACAAAAGCTCAGGGCTAGGACAAACAGCAAGAGAAATGTGAGAGAGATAAAAATAGGTATGAAGGTTCATAGACAAGGAAGTGAATTAACCTGTTTTCCTGAACCACGATTAGGCTATGAAGCTAGGTCTGTGAAATCTGTAATTAAACTGAATAGAGACCATAAGATATTTTGAAGCCATAATTAAAACTTCAGGAACATCAGTGAATACAAAAAACCCTAAAACAAAACCAAAGAAGTAAGGAATTCATTTTTATTAGGTTCTTTTGAAAAATATAATGGGCAGAATTTTGAGAATTGTTGTCTCCCCCTCCCCTTCAGTCTTTTGGAAAACATGAGGTTGGAAGTGTATGTGGGTGTAATGACTGGCTGGCTGTAAATTCTGGCCTCATAATTTAATTAGGATAATGGGATCAGAGATGGACAGTACTTCTTTTAAAAAATTACATGTGCATATTTAATTGATTGACTTATAGTAACAAGATCTTTTATCAGTCAGACTATTAAAAAGATAGGATATATAGTACAGAAGGAAAACATTTAAACTATAAACATGAGAGTTTTGTAGATTTAGTATTGTTTTGGGGGTCTCCATTAAGACATTTTGTTTTCTTTCCTTTGGTATAATAAAAAGTCAGTTAAAATATCTGTCATTGTTTTAATGGTTAAAATTCTTCTTTTAAAATTATCCTATCAAAAATAGAATGGTTGGTATATGGAAAAACATTCCCTGACCATTGTGTGTATTACCTGTCTTATTTTGCGATGTGATGATTCAGACTGGCATTCAGTTTTTGTCCATTTTCACTTATGTAACAGTGTGTGACGCCACTTAAAAAAAAATAAAAACCTTATTATGTAGATTGTCATCTTGGAAATACAAGAATGATCCTTAGAATTTCAATGTTTGACCCTTTGAGGCTATGATTGATGTAGAAATGTAGATTTTTGTGGCAGAGTATTGATTAACCCAATTCAGGATTGAGCTTTCCTTCTTGATCTTAACTTCCTTTCAGTTCTAGAGACTGTCAAAATATAGGTGGTATAGGAAATATATTTATCTGTGAGATGCTGGTCAATGTGATCCTTGGATGTACAACAGGGCAATCTTGAGTAAAAATAGGGAAGTTATATTAGGTCTGTATTTGGCATTGATGCAACTGCTATTGGAATGCTGTGTCCAGTTTTGGTGTCCACAATATTCCCCTCCGCCCCAAAAAAGGAGATGGTTCAGAAAAGAGCCATGAGAATGATTAAAGGATTAGAAAACATGCTTTATAGTGATTGAGCTCCTTGAGTCTATTTGTTTAGCGCTCAAAGAGAAGGTGAAGGGGTAATTTAATCACAGTATATAAGTACCTATATGGGAAACAGAAATTTGATCTAGTGCTTGTCAATCTAGCGGACAAAGGTAGAACAAATGTTAGTGGGTGGAAGTGAAGGTAGACAAATTCGGATTGGAAATAAGGTGCAGATTTTTAACAATGAGGGTAGTTAACCATTGGGAAAATTTTCCAAGGGTTGTGATGCCGTCTGGGACTGGAAATTTTTAAATCAAGATTGGATGTTCTTCTAAAAGATATATTCTTGTTCAAAAAGCAATTAGGATATCCCTGAGTTGTGGCCTGTGTTATATAAGAGGTCAGATTAGATGATCACAATGGTCCCTTAGGGCCTTGGAATCTATTAATCCTATTTCTTTTAAAGCTAACTTGCAAATGGAATTAACAGAATTTCTTTTAAAAATAGCATTAGTATGTGCAAAATGCAGTGTTCTAACTAGACTAATGAAAGTTTTCAACACCTTAACTTAAAATTCAGGGCCAAATTGTCACTTCCGTAATAAAATGTTGCAAAAGGTCAAGGAAAATCTACATTCCAAATTATGTAACTTCCTTACAGTCTTATCACTGGGGGAGCAGAGTTCATAGTTCTTTCCATATGCTCACATTTTAAAAGATCAGTGAGCTTGAAACTCTAGTTATCTAGTTATGAGGTGGAAAGTGGGGAGGAATGATCCCAAGGGTAGGTGTAGAGGACGAAAGAATTCACAGAGGCTAAGTGCTTCTGCACTGCTCCTCATTCTTTGTTTCCAGTGGTAGCAGCAGCTATCTCAGGAATTTATGCTTCATGAAATCCCAACTGTTGGCTTTCCTTGAGTGAGATATAGAAAGAATCTACACAAGATTTTGCCACCAAGAAAATTGTATTGCATGGAAAATCCTGCTCGTTATTTGTAACTGAGAGTGGCCAGTCTCTATGGCTCTTGTAAGGGATGGATACTCCTAATGTGGAGAGATGATGCAGAACGTTTACCCATTGCTCATTCTTTGTGAAAATAGTGTAGGAACAGTAGTTAAGATTTGGCTCCCCATATTCTATTTAGCAGCAAGGGACATGTTTGTGCTGATGTATGTTTCCTCCAGGCGTAGTGTACATTGTGGTGCTAAGTCAACGGGAGATATGGAGTCAGTGTGCCCCAGAATGTGTATATCCCATCAACTTAGTTACTTTGACTTACCTTGCTGTCTTCACTTGGGTGCGTTGATCAGTAATGCTTTCCAGTCAATGCAGCATTACTCTATTTGTAGTCTGTTAGTCTTTAAAAGTGCCACAGGACTCTGTTGTCTGTAGAAGTAGAGTTACTGCGTCAACAGGAGAGCAGTTCTGGGATTGATTGAGCGAGTCTATGCTGGCCGCTCAGTTGATCCTGCTGCGTCGCTCTATGGGAATCAACACAGCTTTTTCAGTATAGACAAGCCTGAGTCTCAGTTTGAAGCTTCTGCTTTCACAATGTCATGGCAGTGTGTATCAGATACATTTGAAGAATTTCCAAATGTGCACCATCTGACTGCTAGACTCTCTTTTGCTTGTTCTTTCTCATCTCAGTTTCCTGGCTACTACAAGAATGTTTTGGAAGTCTCTGTCCCTTCCCAAAATTCCTTTTTAGGGCCTCATTACAAGGGAATTTCTTCAAACTAGATCTCTGCAGTTTCTAAGAGCTTCCTAAACAGCTGCAAAATGAAATAGATTAGATTTGTATTAATCTCATGCAGATTTCTGAATAACAAGTGAAAGCTGACAAGACTGACTCTTAGCAGCAGCGGAGGCTTTGGACTTGGTTGTCTGCGTGTGGACTCTGAAAGACAGCACTTTATCTTCAGTTGACATTTGGAGAAATCTTTGCAAATGTGAGGGTTACAGAATAGTTTTTTAAAAATGAAAGTTTAGATTCTGGTGACGCTGATGGCATTTGTATGTTAAGAAATGTTTTGTCCTCTCCTCTTGCCTCTTTCAGTTTTAATCGCCAATTCTGAGAATGGAGAGCATGGCTCTCTTCCACAGTTTTACATGCTTCCTGGTCCTCTGCCCCCATTTACTATCCTTTTCAAGTCCCAGTCTACCAATCCATGTCTTTTAATGGATCTCTATTCCATCGAAATTTCCCGATTTTTAATATATTCATCCCCTTCTCTTTCCTAGAATTATTTCAGAAGTCGTTTAATTTTTATTCTTAGAGACTGCTTTTCAACTGTTGGTTTTTGTTTTCTTTTTTAAAACCAACCTAAAATGCAAAAGCCACTTCTCAGGAAGAAACAAATTTGGATAATGTTTTCACACTATACAAAAGTGAACAGTTAATATTTCAGACCCCATAAGTGACTGATTTGCTATCTTTCCCCAGAATGAAATGCGGTATGCAAAACTTCAAGATGACAGGTTTCTTTTCAGGGTGTTCTGGGAGATGTTGAAAATGGAGTTTGAAAAGGAACCAGCTTCAGCTGAAACTTGGAACATCTTTTCAACTTTTAATGGTGGAGTGGCTAATGCTGTTCCATGGTAGTAGTCAATGGAATAGTTGGTGGCATTTGCTAAAATTCAATAGTTTTAAAGACAAATCTGGTTCCATATTGCTTTCATGAGAGCAAAGGGTTTTATTGATTATGAGACATAGGATTCTGGGAGTCTGTCCACAAGCCCTTTGTTCTGCAGTGTGTTCCATGGGGGATTTCTGAACCCAAAGGCGTTTTTACACACACAAAAAAGAAAAAAAAATGGCAAGTGGATTTTAAGGAAATGGCTACTGATTGACTGAAACCGTTATGTATCCCCATGTATGGATGGGTGGAGTGAGGCACAGAAGACCCTACCGGGTGTTCTTTTAAGCAGGTTATAAGAGATGTTGAGTCTTTGCTATGGAGTGGCTACTCCTGCTCCTCAATAGTGGAATATGCTTTCCTATGGAGTGGTTCTCATGACTTTTTTGTGGTGAGAGGGATCTTGACTTAAGAGTTTTAAATGCTTGACATTGGCAATTATGCACTAGCTTTTCTAGAGGGAGGTAAGGTTCTGAAATCCAGCTGTTTCTAGTAGCACCTCCCACACCCTTATTTCCCACTATTTCAGTGAAGCTCTTATACCTGTTAGCATGGTGTTCTACATATTTAACAAACAAACAACCAAATAGTCCCTGGTCTGGAGATAAGTATGAAACAACGTGAACCTTTTACAAGTGTGCTGAATACAAAGATGTTAGATAGCGTTGTAGTCAATCATTTAAATATTTTAGATATACTGTTTCCTTCTGTTTCCTGTACAAATATGGAACACACCATGGATTGCTACAGAGGTGTTATCTGCCAACAGTGCAACAGTGTTGACTTGTTGCATAGGTGACCTGTTCCTGGAGCTTTGTACTAATCAGTGCCTACACACAAGACCTGCTGTTCAAAGTTTCAGCTGTGATACTTGCATATCAAAGAGATGATCATGCTTTTGTTGTTGTTGTTTGTTGTTGTTGTAGTTACTGTTTGTGAAATTAATTACTGGAAATGGAAAGTGATCTTTTTTCATCTCTTTAAAGGTGTTTATTGAAGTGTTGTTGCTTTTTTTAGAATGACCATATTTAGCCCCACTATTAGCACCTTCCCTTTTTAAAATTGGACTTTTTCATTTGTAGTTGCTCCTTTTGGAGTGGAATTTTTTTAATTACATTTGTTCACTTCTTTTATATGATCTCCCAACCACTTTACTTGCCCTGAAAAAGATGTTTGGTTACCTGCTTTCTTTGCTTTCCTGAATCCAGCACTATCTAAATAATTATTTTTATATGATAGTTGTTTGTGGGATAAATAAGCAGTTTTATAATTTTGAAAAGCAATATACTTTTGTTGAATGTAAATAAGGGAAAATTTTAAACCAAACCCTTCGCATTGTTTTTGTTTAGTTCTGACAGCATAGCGTGCCCCCTATTTTGTATTTTGATATGTAAATTAATGTAAAGAAACACTGAAGTTTAATTTTGAATATTGTATATTCTAAATTTCTCTTTTTTGGCTCAATCCATTCTAATATCAGGGACCACCATTCTTAAATGTGTTAAAGACAAATGCATCCTAACTCCTTGGAGAAGTACTGAGACAGTGATAAATGTATTAAGTCTTAAAAACTGATGATCATAAATAAATGTAACAGTAAATCTAGGTGGTTTACCTTGATCATTGGTGTAACTACTGAGCCTCAAACCTAGTCTCTGTTAGTTGCCTACAAGGCTATTGGTGTGTGCAATAACTAGAACATTGGTTCTGTCTACACTGGATTGGTAAACTGAATACATATTGATGTGGTTCTGGGTGAGTGAATTACCGGTAATTGTTGCTTGGTTAAGAATAATTGAGTGTCTTGATTTTAAAAGAATATTTTTCAGATCAACTTTTAACTTGAACAGAATCTAATGTTAAATTAATAAACTAATGCTACCTGAGACCAGTAAAAGGTGTTATCCTATTAGATTCCATTCTGATATTGTCTGTAAGACTTATCCAGATGGCAAATCTAGCTTGTTAAATTTCAACTTTAAAATCTGTCACCTAAGTACATTTGTAAAATTGACTCCACTTTCATGCTTACAAAATTTGGCTATCCTATGTGGGAGGGATGCCGAAACTTTCATGGGTTCAGTCATTATTGTAATTCAGGACATTATTGAAAGTTCCACATCTTGATACTGCTTCAGATTTTATAGGAATTTTGTTGTTGATATTGCTCAAAAGAGGGGATGGTGTTGGTGGTCCTTGTTTTGACTTGCTTAGACTGTATTGGGCTAGAGAGAACACTAATATCTACAGAGTTCCAAGCAGTGGGCCTTAAAACTTGTGGGATGAAGAACTTAAGTTAAATTAATTTAGGAGGGAGCTGCTAGAAATTCCAACCACTGGGAGGGGAGGGAAAGGAGGAGGAAGATAGGAGTATAAACAATTCAGTCAAACTTTTTCCTCTAAAGTCGACTGCATCCAAGCTTTAAGTATGTGGAGGTACGTCTGCTATGCTGCAGGAGTGTTTCATGAAAGATGATGTATTTACCTTGCTATGCCAATATCAATCGATTAAATGCTTTTTGTATTCTTCAGTCTGCCAGCATGGCATTGTGGGAAAGTGCCAGCTAGCAGGATCCACCCTTTTGGAGATAGAATGATTAGTAGGTACTTGGTTAGTATAGAAGGAGTGTATGAGAACAGGTAACTCTTTTTGGAGTTTTTGGAACATGGCTATTGCGAGTTAAAAGAAAATTAATGTATTGATAAAACTAGTAGTTGGTTGAATCAGTCTTTGTTCTAGATGAGAGATGTAAAAAATGCTATTGTGGTAACTGTGTCCCTATGACATAAAAGAATAATTCATTGTTAAAACTGAAGTTACTGTGCATGAGAACTGAATTTAGTGGGGGGGGGAGGTGATCTGTAATGACGTAAAGGTATGTCTTGTACAAGATGTTTTAAGATTCATAATGGTTGATATTTCTGTTAATCCGGTAGTTCTAAGTGTTCTCTGTCTTATCTAGGTTAGGGTTTATTTAGCAAAACATAAATATCCTGCTCCAAGATAGGATGCAAGAGCAGTGGCAACCGTGCTATGGATATCGAGTCTCATTGGTTCTATTGTATTTATAAATTCTGTGTCATGTTTCTAAACGAAGCAACCAACTTCACTGACATTTCCAGCAATGGCAAGCAAAAAGGGCTCTTTTTCATCACATATTAGTACAAGATGAACTCCAGGCCTCTCTGTCCAAGAGGAAGTTGAGGGACAATTTGCTATTAGGAATAGATGACCAAACCCCTCCTGCCCAAATCGAAATTCATATTACTGTATGGTGATGACTAGTACAATGGAACTTTGAGGTTCCTAGATTCTATAATATTGTAATACAAATGCAGAATAATAATAATAATTAGATTTTCTTTCCATGAGAGGTATCAAAGCGAATGTCTCTTGCATTCACCTGACCAAAAAGCTCATGACGCAGAGTAAAGACTTGGTTAGCAAGCAGTGTCTTCTCCATATGTGTATGAGGGAGGTTTCTGTATGACTTGCAGTGAAAAGGACCTCAGTAGAACCTCAGAACATGCAGAGATTTGGTGATCCTGCAGCCTCGTGCTGTTCAAGTCAGGTTTGAGTCCCAGCTTGGTTGTAGTTGGCCACAGCTGAACTCAGCGTAGCATAGTCACTCCATTATGAGATTGAAAGGAGTAACTTTAAATACTTAAATCCCCAGTAATTTTATTTAAAAAATAATAGCCTGGCTTTTACTAAGGCCATGTCTACACTACAGATATCGATTCTTGTGGATTCTGTGTCAGTGTAAGCCCACCACAGTTAGTATATTGCGCAAGGTGCATAAAAATCTAGTTTTGGAGGGGGGCAAGGGTGGAGAGAGAATCTGCAGATATCCACATCCGTGGCTGCGGATATCCACAGATTGACTGTTGTGGATTGGAAGTCAGATGCGGATTCTATTTTTAGCCAATCTCAGCTCAGCTCTGTTTGCGGTCTGTCTGCCAATCAGAGACAGTCACTCATGGGAGTTCAGTTTACCAGCTAGAGCAGATGCAGATCCACATTTTTGTATCCGCG
This sequence comes from Pelusios castaneus, assembly GCA_007922175.1. Taxonomy (NCBI): domain Eukaryota; kingdom Metazoa; phylum Chordata; order Testudines; family Pelomedusidae; genus Pelusios; species Pelusios castaneus. The sequence goes on from ML685869.1 coordinate 757,575, forward strand.
CAGGGCTCTAGCCATCTGTATAATTTTGCACTTCTTTTTTTTAAATCCCACAAATCCACACAGCAATTTTCACTTCTACTGTCTGTGATGGAAGCATGGAGCCTACAGAGCTCTGCATTGTTGTCATGAATGTGCAAATATTGAACACACAGTAAGAACCACAACAATGTTCCTGAAGGATAGATTGCTGAGGAACAGCGAAAAACAGCTCAGGGTTGCTGGTGGCAATCATTGTATTTCTGGGCCCAAGAAACAAACATTGACTGGTTGGACTGCATTGTGATGCAGGTTTGAGATGTTGAGCAGTGGCTGCAGAACTTTTGGACAGAAATGGCCACATGCAAAGCTCACTCTATCCTTTCACTGTAGGGACACCAGAACAAAAGCTTCACTGACAGTTAAGAAGCAAGTGGCAATCAAACTTTGGAAACTTGGAGTGCAGGATTGCTACTTATCAATAATAAATCATTTTGAAGTTAAAAGATCCTCTGTGAAGGCTGTCGTCATTCAAGTATTAGGGCCATCAATCATTTTTTACTATGTAGGACTGTGACTCCTATCAATGGAAAGGAGAATAGTAGATAGACTTGCATCAATGGGTTTCCTGAACTTAGGTGGGGTGATAAACAGCCCATGTCACTATTTTGGCACCAGCCCACAAAGTTTGTCTATTGAAAGGTGTACTTTCCTATGATTAAGCAAGCATTTGTAGATCACCAGAGACACTTCACCAATATTTTGGACTAGTCTGGGAAGATGCATGATGCTACATCTTTAAGAATACAACTGTTCGGAAAATTGTAAGCAGGGATATTCTTTCCTGATGAGTGGATTGCCATTGGATATATTGAAATACCAACAGGGATTCTGGGTGACTCAACCTACCACTTGTTCATGGAGCCAGACACCAGTCATCTTAACAGAATGAAGGAAAGATTGAACTGTTGGTTCTACTGGTGCAGAATGATAACTGAATGTGCTTTTGATAGACTGAAGGGATGCTGGTGGTGTTCACCCACAAGATTAGTTCTCAATGAGGAGTAATATCCCAATGGTTGTAGCTGCCTGTTTTCCATCATATTTGTGAGGTTAAAGGAGGAAAAGTTGCTGCAGCAGGGGAGCAGCTGTCTGCTGACTTTGAACAGCCAGACATAAGGGCCATTACACGCTCACTGTGGAGTGATGCAGCCAAAGGAAGACCCTGTAAGAGCAGTTTAACTGTTAGCCATAGTAATGTGGTATGGTAGACTGTGCTTTTGCTGGCCCTGAAGTTTTGGGGCTGATAGAAATTAGGTAATTCTTGGTCTACATTTATGAATATTAGTAGGTCTTTTAATAAATCAATTAATTATGTAGTGCTTTCTGTGCATTTATAATTATTACACAGTGAATCTATGGGTTGTATGGTCCTGTACAATTATAAGTAGAGTGGATGGTTGAAGTAGTGCTGAGCTTTCTGCACAATATTTTGAAGTAATAAGGATTAATTTATTTTTAAAAATAGAAATTTAGTGCGTGCCCCCCGAAACAGTGCAAAATGTACAATTAAAATACCCCAATACAATACAAACTTCTAAAATAAATCAATGGAATGGAACATTAAAATTGGAAAGGTAGAAAATATTACTGTCCATTTTATCTACACATACTCCAACTGTGGCTCTCAGTGACAGTGTGGCTGTCCTTATCTTCCCCTGTTTATGTGTGGTGGTGTTGGACCTGTAAATCAACAAGAGACTGTGGCATTTGTTTGCTGCCTGAGAAGCCCCTTATGTTCCTTTTCCTGTTGAGACTCTTGGGCCTTTCTTTTACGTCCTCTTTCCTTCTCCATGCTTCCTGCTATAGTCACCTTCCAGGCCCTCTGTTCATGGTCCCATGCAGAACTGGCGTACAGGGACTCTCTGAATATGGCCTCCCTAAATTCTGTTTCTTTTTCTTTCTCATTCTTATCAGGGTCAACTGTTCCATGCGTGGAGGGGGAATTCCTTAAGACCTCAATGGTGGTAGCTACAGATAAATTAGATGGAGGAATCATTGGCTTTAGAGTCACAACTGAAAGGGAAAGATAAGTTTCAGGCCTCGCTTCTCTTACTGCCATTAAAGATTTAAATAAGACAGGCGTGACTATGCCCTGTACCACTTTTCAATCCCAGTTATGCTGCGTATGGCCTACTGGGGAGAAGTAGGGGCAATGAGGAGGGAATTTTTCAGTTGCCTGAAAAAATAAAATGTTGGCCCCTGTTTAAGTATGAGTATAGGGCAATGATGGTGAATACCAGCACTATTTTCCACAGGTGGTGGGGATTTTAGCTAATGTCTCATTCCTGTGGGTAACAAAGGGACAGAGCCTGGCTGCTGCCGTTGTGCAAAGCCGACGGGGCCCATATGCTACTAACCTGTTGACAGCAGTCATGCCAGCTGAATTCATCACTGAGTGGCATGGGAAAGTGTTCTGTTGGAGAGGAAGAAAGAAGGGGATCATCCCTAGACACATTTGGGCAAGGATTGCAGAGCACCTCCATGAAAGCTGCTTCAAGTTCTTGCAGAAGGATAAAACTGACAACTGTGCGTACATAAACAAAGTGTTCCACATGGTCATCTCCCTTTTCTTCCCCAGCATAATCCTACAGGGCAGTGAAAAGCAGATAACTCTTCTTCTCTTTGTTGTACACTGCCTGTTCTTGTATGAGTAAAACAGTGACAAGTTGATACCTATGCCCTGCTAACTTGTGGTTGGACCAGGCACCATCTTTACATTTAACCATTGTAAGGAAAAATCGTGCACACGCTTACTCAGAGTTACTTCACTTTCATTGGGCTCATCTGTGCGTGGTTGCTGGGGTTGGCTAGACTGTGGTAGAGTCTCAAACAGGTGCTGACACATGGCATAGCAGCTGGACTCCCGTTCCCTCAGTTATGTCCTGATCTTCCCCTTCGTACTCACTGTTCACAGCAGGTGTCTCTATTTTGGGCTTCTTAGAGAGATCCACGGTGGGGCCTTTGCCAGGTATGGCATTCGGTGTGGTGTAAAAACGAAAGGTGTAGGGCTCAGCACTAGGTCAGTTCTTGGCATCCCCAGACTTGTGATATTGCCTACTGCAGTTCCTGCACTTTCACGTGGCACTGCAGCTGATCTCTGTCATATACTGCTTCACCTGCATCCCCTGTATAGTCTTTTAGTAGATGTCCATACTGCTTCACCTGCATCCCCTGTATAGTCTTTTAGTAGATGTCCATGTTTTTATGGCTATTCTGTGCAGCCTGTTTTCCCAGAGACACAGGAGATCTAGTTACTTCTGTGTGCTGTAGGCAAGAGTATTTCTAGTTGACATGGTCAGCTGGGCAGTTTAACACAACAAAGTAGTAGTACTAAGTGTGCTTGTCAACATGGGCAATAAGGAAAAGAAATTTTTTAAATGCTTGTGGGTTTTAAGAGCGGACTCCCCCCGAACTCTGACCACTCAGTGGTGGAGTTCACTATTGTGACCAGAGCAGTCGTTATTGGGCATTGTGGGGCAGCTGCTGGAGGACTGTTAGGTTCGATGTATGTCATGCAGTCTTGGCGATCATGCTGTGTCAACGTCAGTAGATGGACCATGGCTCAAGGCCATTTGGGGAGAGGGTTTACTTTGTCACCATAACCGCATTTACGTCAGCTGGAGACAAATTTTACTGTAGACACATGCTCAAAATAGGATGATGCTAGACAACTTGCATCATAACTTTTTAGTATAGACCCAGGCCTGATTGTTTCTCATATTGACAACTCAGGGGCATAGCTTGTATAAGGGTGTTCATTTAAATATAAAACATTCTCAAGTATGCATTTCAAAAAAAGCATAAAGTCGTTGTAAGTGTTTGAGAAACCACAAAGGTTGAAAACATTTCCAACTATGCATATTTTTTTTCTAGACTTACATGAATCAAGTTTTTAGAGGAATTATAAAATTCATTTCAACTAGGCTATTTCTAGAATTCATTTGTGGTACACTGCTTAACATTTTCTTTTCATTTAATAATAAAATAACCATGATTAATAATGATTATTTTGCTCGGTTTTGATCATGGTTTTCCATAAGTTATGTAAAAATATCCCTGTAACTAAACAGTGGAGCCATACTTCTGAGTTGGCAGTAAGACAAACAGTAATAATTGACCTACTGCTTCTTTAAACAATAAATGTTTTTAGTAATTTTTAAAACAAAATGGCTTGGTATCCAATTTGAAACTACTCCTTTCAACCCCACACTGTCCTGCCATAGGATCCTCTTTCCCTGATTGTTTGGCTCTCAACTGGGTAGAGAGCTCCAGCTAGTCAGTGTTGTCTTCACTTTCAAAATGCTGTCTACCAGAAGCACTTACAAAAATCCAGCAGGATAAGTTTGCTGTATGGTGCACACAGGCTCATGGGCCCCTTTATTTTTCCTGTTTGACTATTTTCTCTGATTTTTTTCTGTATCTAGCATGCGTTAACCTTCAGATTATGCTACAAAGCATATCTTGAAGGACTCAGGAGAGCAAGGAAGGGAGATGAGGGTTGGTGTATAATATGACTGGAATTGGTGGTTGGTTGCAAGGTATTTCCTGCCCTTTTTCGTTTTGAGAACTGCTGCCTTTTCCTTTTAAAAAAAAGTTGTTTTGAACTTTTCTAGGAATGTCAGTGTTGTTGTTTTATGTTTTTTTTTAAAAAAGAAAATATAAACAATAAAGACTAGCAAATTAAAACACTCCTATTTTGGTCTTATCATGGATTAGGCACAAGTAGGTCAATATCTATGTAGCCTTGGGTCATCAGGTTTGTTCATGGTTTGATACTTCTGAACTCTCCCAGTACAAAGCCCCCTCTGTTTTAGGATCTTACTGTGATTACAATGCTCAATTCCTATGAGCTATGAAGTTCCTATCCTAAATTGGTCTACCTTACTTCAGTTTTTACAAGAATAAAGTATTACTGTGGACTTCATCCACAATTCCTATTCAGGAATGATGGAGCGAAGCTCATTAAGGTTATTATTCTGTGAGTGTTTTCTCTGTGCTCTTGTGTTCAAACTAATGAAGCACTTCTCTGTAGTCTATATTAAAAGTTTCTTGAACTTAAAATTGACTAAAAGCACTTAGAAGCCTCGTGCTTATTTTTTGTTTTGCCAATATTTTAATGGACGATGCTTTAACTAAGAGGATGTTGTCTAAATTGGTTGCATTTCTTACTTTTTTGACCTTGTTAGCCTTTGGTTCTCTTAGGGTATGTCTTCACTAAAGAGCTTTCTCAGGTGTTGCCCCAAATGTTTCTCCACTTCTCTTCATGGTGCTCTTCATCCAGGGTGGGTGTCCTGTCCTGAGGTATAAATTGAAACCTAAGAGAGGCTTTAATTTGAGCTCACCAACTACCTTGCCATGCTGATTCAGACTCTCTCTTGAATGCCAATAATCCTCCAGTTTTTCCCCACAGTTCATTGGGGAAAAAAATCATAGAGCATCTTGGCATACTGCAGCACAAAGAACTATAGAATATGCACCCGCAAGTCCTACCAACATATATGGCTGAGGGCAGCACCAGTGAAGACACGGTGAATTGGACATGGTTTTGCAGTATATCTGACTAACATGGACATTCAGACTTAGGTGCTAGTCACCTGGGTTAGCTCTGCAGTGTAGATGCATCCTTGGTGTCTCCATAACAAAGATCTGTAAAGCAGCAAAGTTTTCTTACACATAGGATGTAGTCAGCCATGTTTTATAAGTATTTTCTCTTCACACTCTCTCCGTTCTCCTGCTCAAAGTTTTTCTTTTAGAACATGCCTTATTTTCCAATTGACTGAATTTCTACTTGATTTTTTTCTTCTAATTGCTGACTACTTCTGCACACTTAAATATCCAACAGTAGACCACATACAAGAGATATTTTGCTTATCTTTTAATTAACAGATTTTAATCTTCCCTGTTCTCACATTGCCTTATTGGATTTTCTCGAGGAAGCTCTGCACCTGAGTTTTCTTATTAAAGAAGGGATACGTTCCCATAAAGCCCTTTGCAAAGGTTGCATGAAAGTTGTGTGTGTGTAAAAATATTATAAATTCTTGTCTTGTGTATCATTTTTTAAAAAATCGTAGCTGTGGGGTTGTATTTACTTCAACTTAACATTCCAAACTATTGTACTGAGCTCTGGAAAACCATGGCACAGTTTGTCACTGCTTTGCAGGTACTTAAACTAGGTTCTTAAATTTTATTTTGTATCTAACTGTCTTACTGCAGTTTCTAAAAATAGAAGTGCAGTTTGGGTCTTTCTGTTACCATGTATGTAATTGCAAAAGCTTTGCTCTTTTTTTGGTGGCTGTGCTGTGATGAATCTTGCAGTTTATAAGTAGCTCTGCAATCGGCAGTCAGCAATTCAGATGCAAAAATTCACTATTTTTCTCCTGTTACAATGGCAACATTTGCTTAGTATCTAAAACGTTTATACTTCCTGTGGTGCTCATATTTTCAGACCCAATATAATTAACATCACTTGCTGACTGTTGCTTCCAAAATCCATATTAAAGCTGGTGGTCATATGGCATGTTGTTCAATATGTCTTAACTCTGCTTCTCTCTACATTATTTTCACCCTGTCACATTTTTAGAATAAATTGTAAAAGAAGAGGAAAACCCATAGGTTCTCCTATGAAACCCACAATTTTTTTGCCTGGACTAGTTTCTCAGACATACAGGTGTGATGATGATGGTCTTACGAGAGCAAGGAATTGCATAGTACTAGGTCACTAGATGTTCAAAAGTGACTCTGAAAAATTTTGAAGATTAGTTATGTAAAAGGATTTCAGCCAATGGGTGGTTTTGAGACTCTTCATTATTATTTAACATTCATAGTGTGAATTGGTATGTAAACAACATAATGTTGCCCCTTTTTAGAGCCATACGGCTAGTCAAAATATGGGTCTTGAAGTTTGTTCTAGTTGGCAGTAGAAATTGACGATGGAGTCTGGTATATTTTCCATGATGCAATCATATTTATTTAAAAACAGTGTATAAAGTTCTGCTTCTCTGAATGCAGGGAAGAAACAAAGGCAAAAAAGCAATTTTCTCAATTCACAGGACTGTCAATCTCAATGAGATTTTTAACTCACCTCGTAACAAGGTTTAACCCAGCTCCTAACAATAGTAATATTTCTATTCCCTGACTAGATGAGTGACACTTTATAAAACAGGAAAATGGATCCTGACTGGTCATCAGGTGAAGTGTGTCTGTTTGTTGGGAGGGGTGGGTATATGTATTCTGTGTGTGTTGCTAATAAATAGATTCTTAGAGCACAGTTATGTACGGTTCTTTCAATGGTAGGTAAGAGTGGGTACTTAAATTGACCAGGCTTCTCCTTGAACCCTGTAGGTGCCTTACGTCTCAAGCCCTCAGTAATTAAATGGGTCATGCTTTGAGCCCTTGATAAGGCATAGGCAGGGTGCCCTAGATTGTGCAGGTAACATCAGGGGGATGGGCACAGCATCCCCTGATGCATTTTTCTCTGTCTCATCATTCCATGGGCTTCCTAGTTCCTAGTACATTTTGTGCCAGTTTTCCTAACAGACCCTGTGAACTGCATGGCCAGCGTCTATGTCAGAAAGCATGGATCCTACATTGCTTTCCAGTATTCTGATGAATGTTATGAACACAGCACAGCTGATCCTGCAGTATATCATGAGCTGTGTGAATCTGATGGCACACTGCAGGGTAGATATGTGAATCATGGACAAACAGTGTGATTGCTGTTTGCATTCACAAAATAGCTGCACATGTCGGTTCTGGATATGAGGAACAAGCACTGAGTGGTGGGATCAAATCGTTCTTCAGGTATGAGATGACAAGCAGTGGCTGCAGAATTTCTGGATGTGCAAAGCCACCGTCCTGAAACTCACTCCTGCCTTCCTGTACCAGGACAAAAAAAGAGAGCTGTGGTGAAGAAGCTGGCAATGCTAGACTACTACCAATCAGTTGTGAGTCACTTTGGAGAGCGGATTGCAATGATGTAAGTGTGCAGGACCATTGATTGCCTCCTGCTACAAATGACTGACTCTGGGCAGTGTGCATGAAATAGATGCTTTTGCAGCAATGGGATATTGTGACTGCAGTGGGGCAATAGATAGCACACATATCCACATTTTGGCTGCAGGCCACCTTGCGATGGAGTCCGTGAATAGAAAGGAGTGCTTTTCTGTGGTATTTCAAGTACTGGTGGATCAATAGAATCATTTCACCAACATCAGTGCAGGCTGGTCAGAGAATATGCATGATGCACACATCTTCAGTAACAGTGGCCTGTATAGAAAGCTGCATGCAGGAGCTTCCTTTCCAGACCAGAAGATTCCCTTTGGGGATGTGGAAATACCAAAAATGATCCTTGGAGAGCCAACTTACCCCGTGCTTCCATGGTTCGGGAAGCCTTGCACAGACAATCTTGACTGCACCAAGGAGTGCGGCACCAAAAGGTTTAGCAGATGCAATATGACTTGTCTAAGTGGCCAAAGGCACATTCAACAAGGCGCTCTAATGCTGCCTTTTTGGAAAGCTAAACCTCATTGAGGAAAATATTCCCATAGTTATAGTAGCCTGGTGAGCTCTGCATAATAGTTGTGAAGCTAACAAGGGGAAATAGCCACAGGCACACAGGTGGATCAGCTAGCTGCTGTTTTTGAGCAGCCAGATACCAGGGCTATAAGAGGTGTTCAGCAGGGGACTATTTAAATTAGGGGGGCTTTAACAGAGCATTTTGACAATGAGCAACAGTAATTTGGGTTTCTGTAATGCATTGAGCCAGGCATTGCTCTCTTACACAGTGTATAAACTTTGAGCCGGTCGCTCTGTGTGTGGTAATTTAACAGTGCAAATGTGTATGAATTTTAGCAGCAGCCACTCTCTTTAGGAAAGACAGATGCATTCACTTTCTATAAGAATATTTTTATTAAATATTGATGCAAACATTTCTATCTTCTGAAAGAAATGTGAAGATCAAGAGCATGTCGGCCAGTGAGGCTCTCACAGCTGGGTGTATGTCCAGCTGTCACTGTGAAATATCTCCATTGGGACTGAGTGCCTGAAGTACTATGAGGGTCTTGGAATATATGAGAAATGTGTGGGAGAGGGTATGGAAGGCAGTTCTATGTGGGCTGCAAGGGGAGAAGGGGGGGCGAGCATGGCTATGATCTACTTGAAATTCAGTCAGGGACTTCATCATGTTTGTTTGCTCCCTGACCAACTGAATCATCAACTTCTGCTCCTATCCCTGCTTCCTATCCTGACTAGCCATTCACAGTTTTCATTGATACCCTCTCTCCATGCTTTCTACTCATGGTCTAAAGTACCCAAAGACTGCAGCATCTCCCGTAACATGTCTTCCTTACTCCTCTTGTTTAGTTGTCTTATCAGATAGAGCCGCTTAGGCAGTGAGCAGGAGGAGAACTTCAAGAGCACATCTGCTGATGCTAAAGAAACAATTGACAGACACGATTGTGAATGCACTCTCACCCTCGAGCCAAACAAGTTAGAAACACAGCTTTTCACTTTCCCTTGGCAGGCACACAAGACTGGAGCACCAGTTTTGGAGAGTTTGGCCTGAGTGGGACAGGCAAGATATTATAAAGTGTGGTGGTAGGAGGAGGGGCGGCGGGAGTGTCAGAGGGTTATCACTGTAAGTGCCATGGGCAACTAGTCTGAATACTAACCAGGAGTCTTGTGGCACTTTGACTAACAAAAAGTGGGATTTTTTTTCCCACGGAAGCTCATACGATAAATCAATTTTAGTCTTTAAAAGTGCCACAAGACTCCTCGTTTGTTTTGCTGAACTAGACTGACACAGCTACCTCTTTGGAACTAGTCTGAATACTGGCACTGTTTTCCAGGCATGATAGCAGCTACTCTTGCTCCTGAGAGTGACTGAGGATGCAAGGCTACAACTCTTGCATGTGTGTCTGCAGGCTGGGGCAATGTGCTGACTGCTATGTTGCCTGTAGAAGTAGTTGTCAATTGGTGTGGCAAAGTTCCCTACCGAGGAGAAGAAACAAAACAGCCCTCTTCAAGAGAGGGTTACAGAATATCTCTAGGAAAATTTCCTAGCCATCTCTACGGAGGATTCCAAGTGTGCCTAAATGAACCTTTCTTTAGGGCCACCTCTGCCCAACTGCACAGGGGAATGAGAAGCAGATACGAACTGTATCTGTGTTGCTTATTTCAGTCCCCCCTCCACTCCACACTTTTAAAAAAGCAGAGCATTACTTCATGTCTCCCTGCAGCATCGAAGCATAATGAGTACTTAGTGGCGCTTCCCTCTCCTGCATCAGGCATGCCAGAACTGGAGTGCTGAGACTGGCTAGAAGGCATGGGATTTAACAGGAGGTCCTGGCTTGCCATGCTACTGGATGTCTCTGTTGCCTGTCCCTCAGCTTCCTCCAGCTTCACGTGCTTGTCCTCCTCAGAGTTCACTCAGATGGCCACTGTCCTCAGTCCCGATGAGCCTCTTGGCAGTTTAAGTGGGGATGTCATTGAGGACGGCATGCTGCTTCTTGTAGAAGCAGTACGTCTTTGGCAACACACTAGAGCAACTATTGGCATCCCTTGCCTTCTGGTACACCTGACTTAGCTCCTTGATCTTTTCGTGGCACTGCTGCATGTCCCTGTCGTCTTCCTTCTCTTCCATGCCATGAGGAATATGCCTGTAGGTTTCAAAATTTCTGAGGCTGGAGTGGAGCTGTGACTGCACAGCTTCCTCTTCCCACAGACCCAGCGGTTCCTTCACCCCTGATATACTCCAGGAAGGAGTACGTTTGCTGTGAGGAGCCAGCATAGTCAGCTGGACAGATGCTATGTGAGCTCTCCATGCCAGTCAAACAAGAAGACCAATTAAAAAAATTACTGGACCTTTAAAAGGGAAGGGGTGCATGTCTGTGTACCTGGCTGCAGGACTGCGGAGTTCAAATTGGAGACTAGAGTGGTCAGATGGGACACCTGGTGGCAGCCACTTAAGATGACATAAGGAACACGATGTCTGTCGCTCATGTGACAGCCTCAGGGCCATATAGGTAGCATATATATTTTATGGATGTGAGCCAGTAACACACAGAGAGAGTTGCAGATGTAGTCCACAATGGTAAATAGGTTGATAGCCACTGCTGTAGGGCAGATCTACGCTACTGCTTAAGTCAGTCTAACTTGTCACTCTGCAGTATGTTGTCTTTTTTTCACTTCCCTCAGCGACCTAGTCACATGACTTAAGCACTGTCCACACTGACTCTGTCACCAGGAGACGCTCCTGTCTCGACATAATTTCCGCTTCTCACAGAGGTGGAGTTATTAGGCTGATGGGAGAGAGGTCTCCCATTGGCATATAGTGTCTTCATGCTACAGCCGTGCAGCAGCACCAAAAGTGGCACTTATAGTAGAGACCTGCCTGTCGCTACTGCCTCTCAAGGGAGTAAATTTACTACAGTGATAATGGAATCCCTTCCATTGCTGAAGGAAAGTGTAGCTACAGTTGTACCAATCTAGTGCTTGTGTCTGTAGACACAGTCTGTCATTCCTTTCTTTCAGTGAGGGACTATGTTACCTGAGGAGGTATTCTTGTTGAAGATGCTTTTTCTCCATTATTCATTATAGAGTAATACATGTGAGGAAGGTGCCATTGCTGTCTTTCCAGGGAGTTGGAAGACTATGGCTGGGATTCTTTAGAGCAGTGGTTCTCATTCTGTTTTCCATTGTGGACTACATATGCAACTCTCTCTGTTGTGGGCCACATCCACACCCACACAATGTATAGGCAAGCTGAATGGCCCTTCCATGTCACATGGTCCTCAGCTGTGTGCTGATTAGGTTGCAAGCAGGCCATGGGTTGAGAACCACCGCTCTAGAGAAAACTATCCAACTCTGAAAGCATCTCTTCAGTTTAATTTTTGAAGTCTGGGTAGATTCTCTCTCTGTCTCTCCCTCTCCCACATCCATGAATGATACTTGAGGGTGAGCCCTCGTCTGGAAGTGAACTGTCTTAGACAGTGAGTGCTTGATGTTGAGGAAAGGCTCTACAGTAGAACTCACTTATTGTCTCTGGGGATTAAGCATGGAAACAAACCTGGCAGAAATATACAGTTAATGGTATTGGGTCTCAACCTATGCTTATTGCAAAATAGCTTCTGTTATGCTTTGTCTCTACTAGTACTTTTATTGGTAAAACTTTTTTTTGATCAGGAGTGCATCACTGCTTTTTGAGGGTGGTTTAATGATGTCAGTGGGAGAGCTCTCTCCCATCGGCATAGAATGGCTACACAGGAGACTTTACAGTGGCATAGCTGTGCCCCTATAAGGTCTGCAGCATAGGCATAGCCTTAGACTCCAGCACTCTGGTGAATCTGGCAAATTTGCCACCTCTGGTTTTAATTGGGGCTACTAATGCTTATGGCATATGTAACCGAGGCCGCCTGGGATAACCTCCTGAATATGCAAAAATCAGGGTAAGCTGCAAAACCGAGAGCCAAACTCTCCAAACACTGACAGGTAATACTTAAACCAGATTTCCGATCAGCCACATATACTGCTTCTGGTTCCAAACGCCAAGTATCACGAAGCATGACAAAATAGAAACAGCCCCTTTGCTGCACATTAGCTCTTTTGGCTGCCAACTAGCCATTGGGTCTCTTAAAGAAATAGGTTCTCCTGACCCCTAAGGGCCAGCCACATTACACAGAAAGATACAGGCTTGGATCTTACCCAAAATACCATGCTGCCAGCCAATCCTTTAGTAACTACAGTGGAACCTGGATTATCCGGTCTTCAATTAACCGTGCATTCGGTTATCCGGGATCGCGGAAACATGGGGGTTCGGGTGGCGGCAGAAGGTCCGGCGGAGCTTCTGCCACCACCCGAACCCCTGGACTGAGCTGGGGGGCTGGCTTCAGTTCGAGCCGGCCCCCCAGCTCAGCTCCCGGGCTCGGCTCTCAGCAGGAGCCGCGGCATTAAGCTGCCGCAGCTCCTGATGACAGCTGGGGGATCGGGTGGTGGCAGTTCTCTCACAAAGCACAGTTCCCGTCTGCAAGGCACGGCCCACCCAGCTCGGCTGTACACTCACCCTCCCCCCGTGCTATGCACCCCGCCTCTGCAGCTTGCTCTCTGAGAGCACAACGCCACCTTCCCCTGACCCCGCTAGACACCTGCAAGAGAACAAGCCACGAAACGACCAGAGGGGGGCTAGTCTCTACTGCTGCACACAGACGCCCTGGGAGAGTAACCGTGCAAGGGTCTGGCCTCACGGTGGAGAGGGACCCCCAGTGGGACTTGGGCACCTCTCAATAGCAGTCCTTGCTCAGAGCCGAGAGGCAGGAGGGCCAAGAGAGGGGATGAGAGCAGGACAGCAGACGAGAGAGCTTCTGCTGCCACCCGATCCCCCAGCTGTCATCAGGAGCTGCGGCGGCTTAACGCCGCGGCTCCTGCTGAGAGCTGAGCCCGGGAGCTGAGCTGGGGGGCCGGCTCGAATCGGAGCCGGCCCCCCAGCACAGTCGAGGGGTTCGGGTGGCTGCAGAAGCTCCGCCGGAGCTTCTGCCGCCACCCGATTCCCCCAGCTGGTTGGCTATCAGCAGGAGCTGTAGCCCTTCGATTATCCGTGGTTTTTGATTATCCGGATGACGGGCGCCGGTCATTAACCCGGATAATCAAGGTTCTACTGTAAATCTAAAGGTTTAATATAAAAAGAAAAGAAACAAAACATGAGAGATGTTGAAGGATCTAAATGAATCTCATACGTACAGATGATTTAGAGTCTATGTAAAGCCTGTCCTTGGAAGAATTTGGAGTTTGCAGGTTTGTCCGGTTCCTCTGGTAGACACCCAGCATCTGCGTGGGCCTCAGTCCTTTGTCCAGTCGCAGAGGAATAGATCCAGAGCTGGATGTTGGCTGTAGACTGGAGTTTGAAGGCAAAATAGAGCTGAGGCTGCTGCCTTTTATCACCTCTGGCCTTCCCCATGCTGTGTGGAGTTTTTGCAAATCAAAAGGGAGTTATCACATGGGCAAGTCTTAGGGTTTGTACACACTACAGCCTTATCACGCTGTAAGGAGCTTTACCGCATACATATTACATTACAATCTTGCTAGTTGTGCGGCAACAGCCCTCTTGCCGCGCAACAGGTTAAACCACCTAAACAAGGGTGGTTAGGCTTACTGGTGGCAGGAAGTGGAGCCTGAGCCATGGCACCAGGGCTCCAGCTGTGGCGGCAGCTGAGCCCCAGCTGCTGACCGGGGGTCAAGCCACCAGCGGCAGTGCAGCTCCGGGGCAGCTCCAGCCCTGTTGGGGAACCCCCGGGGCAGCCAGCTGGGGGGAACAGCCCTACTGCCAGCCCAAAGGCTGGCTGCAGCAGTGCATGGTGGGATAGGTGCCCACCATGCACTGCTCTTTATAGCGAAAATTAAAAGGAGCATGTGAATGCTTCTTTTCGCTACAAGGAGTGCTGTGTGGACACGGGGTAAAGCATTCTAGTTATAATGCTTGCTTGTCCCGCAACAACTTTATTGCGGGACAAATCTGTAGTGTGTACATGGCCTTAGTGGCTCAACATATTTCTTCCTGGGCCCACTATACTTGGGAGCTTCCTTAATGGGCCATTAAGGAGGGAATGGCTGTCATCAGCCCGTCTGGGGAGTTTCCCAGAATCAGACAATTGAAATACAGATATAACAAATACATTCATAACTTCTAATACAGATATGACACCTACATATAAACCATATGATCATTTCTAGCAAATCATGACCTTTCTATTGGCACCAAACATGACGCAGCTCCTATTGATTACTGCAATTATGAAATATTAATAGGAAAAACAATCATAAATGAACCTCTAAACCATACAGTGTCACAGCATACCAAGTACTCTATATTGGAATTCCTATTCTCACCTCAAAGAGAGAGAATCTGTACTTTCCCTCTCTATTCTGAGAGATCCTGCAATATGTTTTTGCATGACAGAGCTTCTTGCCATGAGAATGATTTAGTAAGTAGATCTAACATCCTTACATCAGAGGGTATTAATCTGGTTATCCCAAACCTCTCTTTATGTTCTTTCCACTAATGTCCGAGGTGATTCTCTTCTGAAACACCAGAATTGTAATCCCTTTGAATGAGAGGATCTATAAACCTTGGGCTGATAGAAAACCTATTGTATTCTGAAGCTATCTATATTGTAGGAATTTGATTTTTTTCAGAACACACTTAAATTATATCCTTGTTTCTATTTCCTCAGAAGAGTTAGGGATTAGAGATTATCCTCAGCTACTGTGCCTACAATTCTGTACAGTTTGCCCATTGCATCTAGAAGGATTTACCTAATTATTTAAAAAATCAGTGGTTGATTTGAGAAGTCTAACTGGAAAAATAAATGTGGTTGAGGTTTGAACTAACAAAGAATAAAAATGCAGCGAGACAGACCCAAACCTGCTATACAGTGCGTGTCAAAGGAGAAAATGTTGACAGTGCAAATGATGTCAGTAAAATGGCTGATTAGTCCAGTTATTGGTATGCAGCTGTCTTTTTCAGCTTCAGTTATCAGTTTTATAGTAATAATGAATAGTGTCAAATGTATGCAGCTATTTACGAAAACACTGGTATGTGAGATTCAAAGTGAAAAAGCATTACACTAGTTTAATCAACATGCTGAAAGATGTCATGTAGTTGTGCACATTCTAAAAATGTCAGTGCTGCAGTCACTAATTTTAAATTATCAAATGATACTTGAATCAATGTTTGTTTATATCAACTAAATATCTGGCACAGAGTACTTTTATCTTTCTAGTTTGTGTTGATTAGTGACCTGGCTTTAAATCAAGACTTATCTTAACCTTGTTCTCATTTCAGCTTTGGATAGAACACAATCCAAGAAAGATGGAGGTTATAAAAATAATTGGAGCTTTGATCACTCAGAAGACAGCGAAGGAGATGCAGAGAAAGAGTAAGAAGATTTTGCTCTAGGTTATTGAAAGTAAAAGTGCTTAATTATTGAAACATTTTTTTGTAAATTGTTAATAAATCGTAGTATATAATAGTGTGTGTAGAAAATTAGATCCTTAACTTTCTTCTTCAATAATTTAATACTAATTTAGGAAAAATCTGTTTTGGAAGAACTAGTCATTCTTAATTATTCCTAGACAAAAACATATTAAAATGGAGTTAAGATACATGCCAATAATTTAGGATAAAATAATTGGCAAAAATGTTC
Organism: Pelusios castaneus; assembly: GCA_007922175.1. Taxonomy (NCBI): domain Eukaryota; kingdom Metazoa; phylum Chordata; order Testudines; family Pelomedusidae; genus Pelusios; species Pelusios castaneus. Next base: position 773,807 of record ML685869.1, read on the forward strand.
TAATTATTCCCAAACAAACAATAAAAACCTCAGGAAATTCAGAATTAAAGGTTAAATTTAAATGAAGTTTAGACATGTTAAGATAAGGAACTGTACATTTTGGACACCCAAACAACCCTAAATCTCCCTTGGAATGTCATGTTGCAGTAACAATATGATTATGATTAAAGCATTTTAGTGTTTCTAGTCTCAGATTAGATTAAATTGATTTTTTTTTTAGAAATTAGATTCTCCCCCCAACCCCATGTTGTTAAACATGGTAGAAGTTGTCTTTGTTCACTACCTATGCACTATCATTTCCTAACATCTTTATGTAATACTTATTTTTAAAATAATTATCCCATCTTTGTCACCCATTTTACCCTGAATTACTGATATGTTTTCTCCACTTTAATGTAGCTTTTTGTCTGGCAAATTTCTTGGTTTCCAAAAGTATTAAAAAGTTCATATGTGAACAATAAGTGAGAAATCTAGGGAGAATGTTCTCATAATATTTCTAATTATTTGAAGAGATGCATTATGACTTAAATCTGTGTTGAGTGTATGTATCTGTTAAATAGGGTAGCTATTACAAAAAATATTTAGGAATAATAGTCCTTCCTTGATTTTAAAAATATCCTTTGTTTCTGAAGAAACCCATGATGAATTGCCCTCTTTCAAACTGGGCACCTCTTCCTATTGTTCCCAAAAGAAATAAAGCTAAACTGCCATCCGCAAGATGATAATCCTGATGTGACGGGTGGGTGGATGGAGGCAGTGGCCATCTTTGGAAAGGTATCACATTGAGGCCAAAAGGAGATGATAATTATTTCGGAAGACGGTAGTTTTCATTGAATCATTTGAAGGAGTTTGTTGCCAGCTGTGCTGACGAATAAATTTCAGTTTTCAGTAAACAACAAAATGTTATAATTAATAACTGATCATTCATTACTTTTTTCTCCTCCTCAAATGTGCCCAATGTGCAGAATTTGAGTGAGTTTTATCTTTTGAGTTTTATCATCCCCCCCCCCCCCCCCCCCCCCGTAAGATCATTCTGTGAGGTCATAAAGGTGGACAGTAGGTTGCTAAATTTCTTAAAGGATACCCTCTCTGAGTTTCAGAGAAGTTAGAATTAAATCTATTAGTTTATTTTTTAAATGCTATAATTTTGAAGGTGCTATTGTATTTTTATACCTAAAGGGATTGAATTCATCTTGTTTTGAATTTAACTAAAGAGCCACAGACTCCATAATATCCTCAACAGATATTTCATCTGCATAGGCCCAGGATTAGTAGTTAAGTTATTTTCTATTATTCCATGCATTTTGAATAAGATAGTGGAGAAGCAGACATATTGTTGCTATCCTTGAGTGCAGTAGTAGGCAGTGCTAGAGATCTGGCAAAAGGCCAAATGAAACAAAGCCATAGACAAAATCCAATTAAAAGTACTATTGTTTTAAAAAATATAGACAATATTCTAAAATACTTTGCAGTTTGAATATCTAAAAGTTGAAAATTTTAAAATTAATAAAGAAAGCATAAGGAGGAAAAATGAGAATTAATTGTCAAGTAAAAGAGGAATATATTTGAAAATAGATGAGGGGTCTTTTGGATTGAGAGACCCAAGAATACTGTTCCACTAATGTGAGACAAGGCTTTCATCATAGCAGAAGTAGTTATGAGAGGAGCAAATACAGGAAAACAGTCCTCGAGGGGGCCCCCCCCCCCCCCTCCAGCCCCCACCCACTCTATGCATGCTTATCACACATAGTATGTTAAATTATTAGAAACATTATGTAGGTGGAATGGCAATCATTGAGTCCCTTGTTGAAATGTAGAAAACTCTTATTAAAAGATTGCACTTTTGTTTCAACAAAAATAAAACATTCTTAATCAATTCCTTTACTGAGCTACATAACACTTTTTTGTATGTTTTAATACCACTGAGTCATATAACACTTTTCTTTTTAATTGTGTTTTAATAATTTAATTTATTATTGTGTGAAGGATTGTTTGGTTTTTTTATGCTGGCAGTCTAGGTTTGCATTTTATTCCTGTTGAAAAAATTTAGATGATATAACAGTTTGTAAAAATAGGAGGTGTTTTTTTCTTCCAATAATTTCCTACTAGATTCTGCCTCCTAAAGATGACTTCTTGGCATGCACGAAATGCTACTTTTAATACTTTTTATGGTGGAGACTAGTTTCTCTCTAACTGATTGTTCAAACATCACTATCAAAAAACTGAACTCTGAGCAGTTGGCTTTCTTCATGTAATATGCAACTTTTTTCTAATCTCTGAACTATTGTTCTCCAAAGATCTTTTATAAGATATTTGAAAAATCCCTCCTGTTAATTTGGGACAGATAATTATTAGCTCCTTGTATTAAAAGCTGGATGGATAATGTAGCTAGTTGGCATTCCTTTTAGTTTTCTAATCATTAGATTATTCCTTTTTATTTATTTCTTCACAATATAATTATTTTATATACTTGATGGTTCTTTATGGTTTATCCGTTAATAAAGTTTTTAATTTGCCCCTTAATTTGATGGAGAATCTTGTTCAAACCAGTCATTTTGACAAGATTCTTGGGTTTTAATTTTTAGAATCTTACGATACACTGGAAGTTTCTCTTTTTTCTATCTAAGATCAGGGAAATGAGAAACAAAACTACTTGTTCACAGTGGTGTACTGAGGATGTCCAGCACCTGTGGGCCAAGCCCACATTGCACTCCCCACCTCCCTCCCTGGCCCCCGTGCCTTAATCCCCCAGCCCCTGCATAGGGCAGGAGGGCTCTTGGCTCCACTCCCAAGCTGCCGCTAAGGAAAGGTCTTTCTTCTTCATCCTTCCTTTGGACACTTATTTTGGAATTCTGATGTAATCTCCCTAAGGTCTTTCTGTTGTATCGCTAATTAGATAAAGGCCTTACAAGAGCTGTATCCTATGAACTTGGTATCTATTTTTTCCCCTACTGCGTCCCCCCTCTTCTGGCCCTCCAATTTCTCTACATTTTTTTAAGGATGCTTTTACTATGGTATCATTGGCATGTAAGATACAGGTTTCTGTACCCTCTTCATCTGGCCAATTCCAGATTTAAGAGTTCTCCAGAGTCTAATAGGTGCCATTGGACTACTATTAAATGGAGTCTCTCTCAAAGGTAGGGTGGTCTGTTTTGGTAGCAGTTTAAATATCTTTACATTTTTATGATATAAACTTGCATCCTGAAGTGAAACTTGCATAGTGAGTTTGACAGTAATTTAATCACACACTTCTGCTTATGAACGTAATTAATGTTTTGCTTACAGTAGCATGGTCTCCCATTTTATGTGTATGTGGACCATAGTTTCTAAATCCTGGGAGATCTGTAAGTTAGCATAATTTCCGCTTATATAAACATCTCATATGCTAAAACTTTCTGCAGAGCAAAACTGTTTATGTAGCCCCATGGGCATTAGCTTGGCACTTCTTAAATATTCAGGTTTGGTTAATGGTACAATATTTTTAATTGCCGATAACTTTATTTTTTCTCCTTATTTTGTTTGTAGTTTTGCTCTGTGCATTCATTTAAATTTGTTTGGAGATTAACAATAACATAACATTGTTTGTTTATTGCACTGACCACTGATATTTCCAGTTTTGGGGAGGAGAGGGCATTAGGAGTATTGTATTTAGAGGGCGCTGTGTCTGTCTGCTTAAATTGTTTAAAAATATGAAAAAAAATAAGTCTGGCTCTGAGCTATAGTGTGGTTCTAAGATTATTTTTTTAACTTCATTGTGCTATTTTACAGTATAACTGGTTTGTTTTTTTCTCCTATCCCCCTCAACTGTTTAGTGAAGCCAAACTGCTCAGCGTAGATGAGAGTGATGGGTCGTTCAGTCCCAGTGAAGAAAAGAAGGTATTTTATATATTCATTCGTTAAAACACAGATCAAGATTTTCTTTGACCATAGTATAGTAAATGGATTCAGTTTAAAAAAAATTGAAAACAAGTCTGAATGTTGGTTTTCTGTTATGTATACTGCAAAAATCTCTTGAGTTGCATTACTTTACTATTTTTGCCATTTTGAATTCCAGGGTACTGGCTTGTTGTACAGTACTCTTGCTCTGAAACTGTCAGCATTGATGGTTACTTTTAACTCTAGATGACTACCAGTCACACACTAAATTGTTTTTCCTTTGTCAAAAAGACTAGTTTTATTTCCTGTTCTTTCTTGACACCCTCCTTCCCCCAAAAAATGTATTTTCCAGTTTTGAATGTGTTTGTGCATTGGGGGGGGGGGGGCAGGGGGCAGGTGAGGTGGGGAAGGAGCAGGTGAGCAATGAAAGGTGGTTGTATTCTTTTGGGATTTTGTTGAGATATTTTGTTGGAAAGAAGTTTTGGAATACTTGAGTGTTCTGAGTAGAGTATGTGCTATTGCAGTACCATATAGCTACTAATATTAGATGACCTCCATTATATTTTAAAATTACTTGATATGTAAAAGCTTAATATTGATTTTTACAAATTTAACAGTAAATGAAAAAGAGTAAACTCATAGACTCTAAGGGGAGAAGGGACCGATATCATCTAGTCCAAGGGTGTCCAACCTTTTACGGCGAGGGACCACACTGCAATTCTTTTCTCACTTGTGGGGGGCTGGCAAGCAAATTTTAGATAGTTAAGGCATAGAAATTGATCATATTATTAATAAAATTTAAACAGTCAAAAAATAAACACCAGTTTACAAACTCAATTTGGTTCTGTAAAAGCAGAGGTGGCAAAGAAGAAAAGGGGTGTTAGGGCAAAAGAGGGGAGAGAGTGGGGACAAAGGCCAAGGTGACGAGAGGAGAGGGGTGGGCTGGCTGGCAGGGGAACGTGGCAGGGCAGGGGAGAATGTGGGAGCAGGGCAGGGGGTGGCAAGAAAGGGAAGGGAAGGGGTGGCGTGGCTGGCAGGAGAGAACGTGGGGAAAAGGGCAGGAGTGCAGTTCCCCCCTCCATTCAGCACCTCATCTGCAGCTCCTGGTTCCCCTCCCTGCCGACAGCTCACAGCGCTGCGCATTGGGAGCACTGGGTTCCCCCCTCCTCCCTAGCCCCTCACATGCTGTAGCTCCCCCCCGCCATCGCCCGCACAGAGTGTCACCCGGCCCCTGCGTCCCTCCAAGCACAGAGGGGCACCCACCTCCCCATATTCTCCCCCAGAATGAAGCAGCACCCGGCCCCTCCCCACACATGAAGCAGCACTGACTCTCTGGCTCCTCCCTCCCCCGCAATGGAGCAGAACTGACCCCCACCCCCCAAGCACGGACGGGCACCGGGCCACACCCCCCAGCACAGGTCAGTACCGGCCCCTCCCTCCCCCCATACAGAGCAGCACCAGCTCTCTGGTCCCTCTCTCCCTTGCAGTAGAGCAGCACCCGCCCCTCTTCTTTCTGCTCGAAGCACAGACAGTGGGGCTCCCACCTCCCATCCAACCCTCCCCCCAGTATGGAGTGGCACTCGGCCCCTCCTGCCTCACAGATCCACTTCGCCGCTTGCACCTTGACGCATGTGCTTTGCCTCCTCCACCCTCAGCAGGGAGCTGCTCCCGCGGCACCTCCACCTGCAGCTCCCCAGCTACAGCTTCCCTCTTGCGGCAGTCGTCCCCCTCCTCCCCACCAGGTCCCCGACCTTCCCTCACTCCCCACTGGCTCCCCAACACGCCCCTCCCCCCCTGTTCCCTGACCCCTCCTGTTCCCCGCTCCCAGGTGGCCAGCTTCCCGACCCTCCCCCACTCTCCGCCAGCTCCCTGGCACACCCCACCAGTCTCTGTGGCTCCCCGACACCCTGCCCGTTCCCCGCTCCCAGGCGGCCGGCTTCCCAGCCCTCCTGGTCCACCCCCACTTACCTGGCTGGAGCAGCAGGAGCATGTGCCAAGTTGCTCCCTGGCCAGGCCTCTCCTTCCCTGAGCCACATGCCTCTGATCGTGCTTAGGGCGGGAGATTTGAAAAGTTAAAGTCCCCAGCCTGGCCCTAGCTCCCAGGTGTCCTGCGGGCCGGATTCTGGCCTGCCGGCTGTAGGTTGGACAAGCGTGATCTAGTCCATAGTTCCTCAACCTTTGGTAGATGTACCCCTCTGGGTATGCCAGACACAGGCTAGGGGTAAGCATGGCAGCTGCCTGTTTTCCCCAGACCCAGCTGGGAGGCAGTTGAGAGTGTTGGGGTACTTCTGAAAGTTTTCAGAAGTTAGGGGGTACTTGCTCCTTAAAAGGTTGAGAAACACTGAACTCCTGTACAATGCAGGCCAAAGAACCTCACCCACCTCGTCTTGCAATAAACTCTTACTTATTATCATGATTTAAAGATTTTAAGGTAAAGAGAATCCACCAGCAATTGAGTCATGCCCCATGCTACAGAGAAAGGTGAAAAACCCCAAGAGCCTTCGCCAATCTGCCTTGGGGGAAGATTCCTTCCTGACCTCAATATGACAATTAGTTAAAGACTGAGCATGTGGGCAAGACTCATCAGTCAGACAGCCAAGAAATAATTCTCTGTAATAACTCAGAACCCATCCCATCAATCGTCCCATCAGCATATCTAGCACCAGGAGCCAAAGATCAGTCGATTGTCAAACTAGGCTGTCCCATTATATTATTGCCTCCATGAACTGAACAAGGTCAGTTCTGAAACCAGCTAGATATTTTGTCCCTCCTCTATTCCTTTTGAAAGGCTATTCTAGATATTTACTCCTATGATGGATAGAAACCTGCATCTAATTTCAAGTCTAATCTTTCTGATGGCCATTTTTTATCCATTGTGTCCACATTGGGATTGAATTTAAAAAGTCTTTGATGTATTTATACAGAGCAATCATATCTCTCTTCAACATTCTTTTGGTTAGGCTAAATAAGCCAAGCTCTTTGGCTATGTCTACACTAGAAAAGTAAGTTGACTTAACAAAGTTGACTTAACTTTTCTAGTGTAGACATAGCCCCTTGTCGACCTTATTAAGTTGACTTAACAAGGTTGATTTAGGCGCTAATCCCCATCCACACTGGCTTTAAGTCAATTTAAGGCTTAAGTCGACCTAAAACCGGGTGTTATTAAGTTGACTTAAGGCAATGCTTAAGTCAACTTAATAAAAGCCCGGTGTGGACGTGGCTTTGTTTAGATCAACTTAAGCCTACTTAAGTTGACCTAAGCTGCCAGTGTAGATGCACCCTTTGAGTCTCCTCTCATTAGGCAGGTTTTCCATTTCTTGTATCATCCTAGTAGCTCTTCTCTGCACCTGTTCCAGTTTGAATTCATTTTTCTTAAACATGAAGGATCAAAATTTCACACAGTATTCCAGATAAGGTCTGACCAACGCCTTGTATAACGGTACTAACACCTACCTATTGCCACTGGAAATACCTTGCCTGATGCAGCCAAGAATTGCATTAGCAGTTTTCATTGCCACATCACATTGGTGGCTTTTAGTCATCATGTGATCAAACAGTTCCTCCAGTACCTTCCCCTCCTTTGTCCCTTCGAACTGATTCATCCCCATCTTATAGGAACAGTTCTTATTAGTCCCTAAATGCATGACTTTGCATTTTCCACTGTTTTTTCATCCTATTTCTATTACTAGTATAGTTTATAAGATCATCCAGATCTTTCTGTATGATATCCCAATTCTTTTCTGTATTGGCAATACCTCCCAACTTGGTGTAATCTGCACGATTTAACACACTCCCACTTTTTGTGCCAAGGTTGGTAATAAAAAGGTTTAATAATATTGGTCTCAGGGCTGATTGCTGAGGAATTCAATTAGTAACCTCCCTCCAGCCTGATGATTGATCTTTTAGTATTACCCTTTGTAGTCTCCCTTTTAATCAGTTCCTTATTCAACTTTTAATTTTCATATTAATCCCTGTCTTTTCTAATTTAAGAAATAATTCCCCATGTGGGACCTCATCAAATGCCTTACTGAAATCTAGATAAACTAGATCCACTGCATTCCCTTTGTTCTCAAAAAAGGAGATCAGGTTGGTCTGACAAGATCTACCTTTTATAAAGGCATGTAGTATTTTATCCCAATTACCTTTAACTTTGTTGTCTTTTAACTACTTTCTCTTTCAAATTTTTTCCAAGACCTTGCATACTATTGAGTTCAAACTGACAGGCCTGTAGTTACCCAGATAATTTTTTCCCCTTACTTAAATATAGGAACTACATTGTCAATTCTCTAGTTATACGGTACAGCCCCTGAGTTTAGATTGATTGATGAAAAATCCTTGCTAATGGGCTTGCAGTTTCATGTGCTAGTTAATTTAATGTTCTTGGATGGAAGATTATCCCTGACAGGTGTTTGTCTAATGTGCTCTTAAAAATTTCCAGTGATGGAGATTCCATAACCAGTTTTTCTCCATCCCCCTCATGACAACCCTTGAAAACTGTTGTCATGTTCCTGCTCAGTCTTCTCTTTTCCAGCTCTTTCAATGTTACCTCAAAAGTTAAGTGTTGCAGACCTTTAATAATTTTTGTTGCTCTTCTCTGGACTTTCTCCAGTTTGTCCACATCTTTCCCAAAATGAGGCACCCAGAAATGGACACAATATTCCAGGTCGTTTGAACCAAGGTTGTCCTCCACAATCAGCTCTTGTATGAGGTCCTCACTACTCACCAATACCGAATCTAAAATGGCATCATCTCTTGTTAGTTCAGTAATGATTCGGGGAAGGAATCTGTCGACTATCACATCCAGGAAAATCTGGGCCCTGTTATTCTTACTAGCACATGTCCCCCAGTTTATATCTGGGAAATTAGTCTCCCATAATCACACAGTTCCCATTTATTTTTACTTCATTAAAAACCTTAGAGGTTTTAGATGTCCATATCAGATCATGGTGCTCTATAGCAAATCCCAAGCACTATCCCACGGGAAACACTAGTAGTTGTCTTCCCCCATGTGACATTTATCTATCAGTTCTAATTTCTTTACAATCTACCACATCCTTGATATACACTATGACTCTGCAATCTTTGACTTTATATCCGTCTTTCCTAAACAGCACATACCCTTGGATATCTACACACCAGTCGTGTCTACTATTCCACCATATTATCCTTATAATATCTGGTTTTACTTCTACCAGTAGCTCTAGTTCCTCCTATTTAATTTTTCCTGTTTGGCTTTGCACATGTTACTCACCTGATTTGTCACAAAAACAAACAGAGTCCTGTGGCACTTTTAAAGACTAACAGATTTGTTTATCGCATGAGCTTTCATGGGAGAAAATTCCACTTATAAATAAATCTGTTAGTCTTTAAAAGTGCCACAGGACTCTGTTTTTCTGCAATAGACTAAGACCACTACCCCTTTGGAACCTAATTTGTCACAGTCACTGCCAGTATCTTTTAGACTGGTATCTACCCTACTCTTCCTCTTAATGTCTATTCTGCTCCCCACTACTGTGTCCGTTCTTACTTCAATTTCCTCCCTCTGAATAGTAAAATCAGGTGTGGAGATTACCAGGGCATCTTCCAACCGTTTCCCCACCTTCCTAGGTTAAAGTAGTCATAGATTACGATATTTTCCAAAGGTCAAAAAAATGTCAGCAAGTGAAATGCTATCTAGAATCCAACAAAATATAATAGAAATGCTGATGTTATCCCATAAAGACATCTTCTTAACAATTTAAGGTAGTTCCCTAATATTTACAATGTTTACATCTTTCTGAGTTTAGAGGCATTGCGTTGATGGTTTAAAAAAAAAATCAGTATAAATAGCATGTTCTCTCTTCGTTTTTTGTAGTTCTGGAATTATACTATCCAGGACAAATCTTTAAAATCAAGTGCCGAATAGAATATTATTGAAAACATAATTTTAGTTTGAATACGAGAGCTTGGGTAAAACTGTTTGAAGACTGTCCGGATTTATGTTGGAAATAGCTTTTGACCAGGTTTTAGCTAGAACATTAAGATTTTTAACATTTAGTACAAATGTGGTATAAATATGGATCCTAGTGGCTATTCACATAGTCATTTCACAATTTAATAAATTTATATTCTCATCAACCAAAAATTTTACTATTTGTCTCATTACAGTCATTACGTTGTCGACCAGGAGCTGTTGGCACCAGCGGCGACTACATAAAAACATATGCAAGGCGAGGCAAAACTGGAAGTTTTAGAGTTTTGAAAGGGAATGCAATTGGACTGAACATGTTGGGAAATAGCAAGAAACTGAGGTACAAAATTTCCAAGTTTACTAAATAATTTCTTGGTTAACAAATACACTATAGTATATGAATATGATTTTAGATACTACTTTTTTCTGCCTGCAGTGAAATTAAGGAAAACTATAGTAAAGACCCTTAGTTTACACTTTGTTAATCTGTACATCTGACAAGTTACAATAAACGTGGTCTCTTCTTTTCAGCAAAATTTAAGGGCAGAGTGCCATAGTGAGATTTTAAAATTACTCGTAAAAAATGTGGTATATACCACTTACTACTAAACATTGAAGATTCTCTGGACAAAATTAACTGCCTCTGGATATTCAATTGCATCTTGATCCAGTACCATTCAAGATTGCTTATACCATCACACACCCTTCCATTCATCATCCTGTGGTACAGAAATGTAGCGTACTTTCCTTTGGTTGTGGGTTTCTTCCTCTTCTCGGTCAGTGGTTTTCAAACTCTTTTCCTCAGGACCCAAGTAAAAAAAAAAAAAAAAAAAATCCTGTGACCCAACAATTACATCTTTGAGCAATGCATTCCAGTCTTTTGGTGACGGCAGCAAGGAGTGCCGTGACCTGGTGCCTGAGGGTCTGCAACCCAGTACTGGGTCCCGACCCTAAGTTTGAAAGTCACTGTTCTAGTCTATCTCCAGGACAAGCTGGGATACTCTTTGATTTTTCTCTCCTCTAGGACATTATTTCGCACAAGAACCCACTTTTACGCTACTTCAGAGCAATACTTCATCAACTCAACTCACTCTCAGATTCAGTCTAAACTCTGTTCTTAAAAGAACTGAGCACAAATGCCAATATCTGTGTATTTGTTCAAACTGCTCCCCACCATTGATGGTATTCAGTTCATCTACTACATGACCATCCACCTATGACCATCGAATACTCTACTCTCTTATTCAAGTTGTAATGGAAACAATAGCTATATGAAACATCAGTTGCCGGAAGTTCATAATACAATGAATTCGTACTAAATGTCATCAGTTCTTATCCACCTCATGGCGGGGAGGGGGCGAGATCACAAGATAGCTATGTCCAGTCAATAAATAGCCAGCCTATATAAATTAAACCAGGCATGACCAGGACTTCATCCTTGTGTTGATAAGCAGGAAGTCATTGATTAATAAGTGCTAGTGTTTTGGTCCCAGAGTATGACTGAGAGAGAGTGTAGGTGCGGTAATATCTTGTATTGGACCAGTTCTGTTGGTAGAATGCACAAGCTTTTGATTTTCACAAAGCTCTTCATCAGATGTTTGTGGTCAAGGTGGAATCCGGGATCTGAGTTCATTATATCTGAAGATTTGTTATTATGGAGGGTGTTACAGTGAGGGTATACTGTGTTGTAATACAAAAAGTAATCAGCAGTATATGCTGGCAATAGTGCTAGCCATAGGAACTGAAAACAAGGAGTCTGTGTTCAGTGGTGAGTGTTCAATTGGTGTATGCACAGCGGTTCACCTTTCCCCATGGGTAACCTGCATTCTGCTTGCTCTGCATGCATACTTGCCTTGCCTAGAAAAAGGATTTGACACCAAGAGCTGTTGACTTTGATTGGCTTTCAACTGCTGGTCCGGTCCTATGTAACAATGGCTTTTCTACCGAGTGCATGCTGATCAGGCAAGCAAGAGAGAGGTGAGGCTGGAGCTGCTCAGTTGTTTACATGTCATAGAGAAGAGACTCTATTTAAGAGCAGGTTTCTTCTTTGTGTAAGAGGGGGGTGGAGATTGGGAATGACCATCGCCAAATATACAGAGGACTTAGAGAAGAAAGAAGGCAGGAGGGTCTCGGCCTTCTTGAAATGCTTATGAACTTCAGACTCCCAGAAGGGGTAAGATCAGTCCAAGGAAGGGTGTATCTTAGGATTTTTTGGGAGGGTGGGAGAGGGGGTTGTTTGTTTGCTTTTTCTCTTCTTCCCCAAAGATCTATAACTCTAGAGTGTTTTGCATAAATTTTCTTTTTTAAAGGAATTCCTTTGTTTAACCCTCTGTTCTTGCTATTTGCAATGTTGTCCCCAAGGTTGTTAAATTAAAAGCCCAGAGTGTCCACAGCTGAGGTGGAGCTCTGGGGGAATGTATGTCAACAACTGGGGAAGCTCAGAGGTTTCAGAGAGTGACTTTTGGGGATCTAGTGTGGCTGGGTGTTAGTGCCATATGTCCAAGGAAGGGCTTCTGACAAGTTCTGAGGTTGGAGTGTGCTCTATTGACCACAGCTAGAAATAGTGAAAAAGACTCTACCCAGACCCAGCTGACTTGAATGTGGCAACTGGATCCACTTGCAACAGACCAGTGACTACAGAGGGATAGTGGGCCATGTTGTAACAACTTGCCAGTAATTAACAGTGAACATAGTATAGCTAAATTCTATATCTTAGAGGGAATAATTGTGCCAATCACTAGCACTGCACTGAACTTTAGGAAGATCTTTAACTAATCTCCTTTTTAAATTTTCATTAAAAACACACTGAAATCAGAAGTGAAATTAAAATCCTGAACATGATATAGCAGTTACTTAAAAGTAGCCCAGTTCTTCCAGAAGGCGTTCATACTGCTAAACTGAAAAGAAAGACAGAACAAAATCCAAAACAAGGATCACTCCTATGTGACATACCATGGTATGCTGTAATCTGAGGTACCCTTCATAGTGCTTTGCTGTTACAGCCTCCAGCCTGGACTATTCAGACAGTCCCCAGCATGTAGCTCACATCGAATTGTGCATTTGTGTTCTGCAGCCAACCATCCACACCTTGTCTCTTACCAGCTGTGGTTATACTGCAGTGATAGCCAGCTTGTTCCCATTTCCCCTAAGAAATGAGGTCTTGTACTGCCCATCTGTCTCTTAGGCAAATACACGTTTATATTAAGCCTATTATTGCTTTAAGAGAAATAATATGCACATAACCTACCACTTTAAATGGAGTTTCCTAAACACTTCAATTTAAAGATACTGGATTAGAAAAAGCAAGCTTATTAACTAAACAAGGATTTTAAGTGGGTACAAGTAATGAAGCATAAAAGTCAGAAATGGTTACAAGATGATAAAGTTAAAATGCTACTGGTGCCTAACTTAACAAATTATGTCAGATTCAAGCTTTGTGTCTCATCATATGCTTTCAGTAGTTATACTGACCAAACCTCTTAAGTCAGGATCCTTTCTTCGAGTTCAACAAATGCTTCCTTTACTTCTGGAGCCATGAATGAAATGGGCAGCCGGAGATAGGGTGTGTCTAGGGGTAATTATCCCTCCTTTTTATAGCGTCAGTCCTCATCAGTCCCCCTCTTGAAAAACATGTTCTAGTGAGGTTCAGGAGACAGAGTCTATATGGAAGGATGACCTCTTCTGCTTGTTCCTTACCTGATTAAGCATCTTTTGTTTCCCTTCCTGCTTAATGACTCTGTTTACTGCTTAAATGCAAATTAATCAGAGCATATATTTCTTGTTTGAGACAGACTTGTCTGCCAGTCTGTTTGGAATGTGTCCATAACACCACAGAATCATAGAACCAGGAACAGACCATGAATCCATTGAGGTAATTGAGTCAAGTCCCCTGCGCTCATGGCAAGACCAAGTACCATCTTAAACCATTCCTGACGGGTGTTTGTCTAACCTGGTCTTAAAAATATCCAATGATGGAGATTCTACCAGCTCCATAGGCAACTTATTCCAGTGGTTAGTCACCCTGACAGGAATTTTTTCCATACAGTGGAATATTCTCATACAGTGTTACCACACACATTTTATCAAGATAGTAATGTGTTCTGGCAAACTGAGTCTTCAAATGATATCTCACAAGGCATGCTGTACAGATTATTACAATAGTGTGGGGTGTGGACGTGGATACATTCTGACATGCTCTCCCACCACAGTATTATGGCCAAATGGCAAGGTATAATATGTTGTTCAAGCTGTAAAGTTATCCTTCATAAAATGAAAGTACACCCCAAGCAAAGCCAATAGAAAGGACCATATACCATAACAAATAAAATGTGAACTGGAAGTTCAGAGGGAGAAGAAGGATTTGAAGAGCAAAAAGCCAAAGATATTCATTTTGTGTCCATTGAAATCTTTGGTTCTTTTTTGACATTTTTTGAGAAAGTCTGATATAAAATAAAAAATGAGAATCTCATCTTGATATAAAAATTGCAACATTTTGCAACATTAAAAAAAACCTGACAATTTTATAAAGAAAGCTTTGTTGAAAAGAGTCACATTTTCTAATCAGCTTTAATAAATGCTCCAGCTGCATCACATGGTGGAAGCATATGTAAGAGAATGGGTGAGTCTATTACACTGTGCAACTATTATAAGTGTAATGATATTGAAGATAAAGAGCATGATTTCTTTCCATCAGTCTTCACCACAATGATACTGGGAGAAATAGCTATTCCTGATTTACTCTTTTCAGGTAATAAGGTTATAAAGTAAGGTATTTTTAGAAATTGACATGTCGAAAGAGGAGATGTTGTAATAAATAATAAAACAAAAGAGCAGGTGGTGCATGAATAGGGTTTAGGATAATTTTGAGGAGTATGAAGCCATGAGCATTCCTACAATATTTAATAAAATCATTGGAAAAACAATTAAGATGAGCATGTAACAATAGGTACAAACCGGCATGAAAATTATGCATCTATGATAGGTCTTCGTGCATGTGAACAAAATAATAAAGGTATATATTATATATAGTTGACATTTATTTGGACTTTGTTTTTTTAGTCTCATGTTTTTTCCTATTTGTCTCTTCTTTAAGCCATCGTAATCTATTTTTAAGATGGTTACCAAAATTTAGCATGCAATTGATGATACAGGAAAATCATCAATTTTTAAAATGGCATTATATTTTTTCAGTATTTTCTTCCAACCCTTTTTACAAATCCTGCCATTTTGAGTACTCGATAGGCAATGAAAAAAAAAAAATATTAGAGGCTTTCATTGAGTTCTTCACGATGATGAACAGCTCTTCTTAAAGTGTTGTTAACATTAATTTAGACCCCAGCTATGTGTATGAGTAGTTCAGATCATTCCTTCCCATATATCCATTACCTTGCATTGGTCAAGAACGAACTTCAACTGTCATCACACATCGTTAGTATTTACCTAGCTTTGTTAGGTCCTTTTCAAATCATAGAACTATTTTTATAACCTGACCTGAATTGCTTTGTGTAATCCACAAAAGTCTGACCTCACTATTCATTCACCTTTCCGAATCATTATTGAACACCAATTTGAGTACCAGTCTTGTGGACCCCTCTGTTATCCTGTGCCATAGTTAAAAACTGATCGGCTATTTCTACTCTTCATTGTCTGTCTCTTAGGCCTGGTCTACACTGGGGTTAGGTCGATCTAGCACTGTTAACTTCGACCTTCTACAGCTTCCGTTCACACTAACGGGGCTGGAAGGTCGAATTAAGCCGCCTTAGAATTCAACTTTATAAATTCACCCCTCCAGGAGGCATAAGGTTAAGGGTGAATTTAGTAATTTTCCCTAACCCTAGTATAGACACTGGCCTCCGCTTCCAGGGCTGCCCCTACGCCGGCAGCCCCCAGCTGGAACTGCCACCAGATCCTACAGCCCCACAGCTGGGGCTGCCTGACGGATGGCAGCCCCGTGCCGGCAGCCCCAGCGGAGTGACTACATTGGCCGCCAAAGGAGCCGGAGCAGGAGTGTCCTGTGGATACTCTCCTCCAGTTTTATGATGTCAATGTTAACACATCGACTTTAGGCTATTGATGCAGCCCACTATGACATTGGCCTTTTTGGCAACAAGGACACACTGTTGACTCATCTCCAGCTTCCCAACCCCCATAATCCCCAGGTCCTTTTCTACAGCGCTGCTACTTAGCCGCTCAGTTCCCAGCCTGTAGCAGTGCATGGGATTTTTCTGGCCTAAGTGCAGCACTTTGCACTTGTCCTTGTTGAACCTCATGAGGTTTCTTTTGGCCCAGTGTTCCAATTTGTCTAGGTCTCCCTGAATCCTGTCCCTGCCCTCCAATGTATCTACCATTCCCCCCAACTTGGTGTCATCAGCAGATTTACTGAGTGTGCAATCTATCCTATCATCCAGATCATAAAAGAAGATGTTGAATAGAACCGGCCCCAGTACTGATCCCTGGGGTACTCCACTTGTTACTGGTTGCCTAGTAGTTATTGAGCCACTGATTCCTGCACAAGGGGGTGGGGGGCATGAATTAAGGTGGCACAGGCAACCTTAATCACGGCACTTCCTACTTAGAGTGCTTGACTTTGCAAGCTTAATGTTCTAATAACACAGGGTTTTTATGTGTAATTTCCTTGGCTTTTGAAAAAAAACAAATGCCATCATGTGGTATCCTGCTATGCCCACAGGGATAATCTGGAGAGTTGGAACCTTTTAGATCAGGGGTGTCCAACCTTTTTAGGGGAAAGGGCCACATCACTTTTTTGTTTTTTTCCCCACTAGGGTGCCAGTTAGCTGGAAGGAGCTGGAGGGGAGGATCTAGTCCTCCACCCAAATGGCTTGGGGGGTTGCTGCTGCATCCTGTTGGCTAGGAGCTGGGGGAGGGCGCTCAGGGAGGGGCTAACACTGAGCTGAGCCTGATGATCTAGACAGTTTGTCCTTGTTGTAATACAAAACCAAGAGAATAAACAAAAACAAAAGCAGTTAAATTAAAAATAATAAGAGGAAATATCACCCCAGCCACCCTTTTTAAAATACGCCTACCTGGGGAACTCATGGCCATAAAATTCTTTGAAACCAAAAGCTTTAAGACAATTGAACGGAGGCTTATGTTAACATTAGATATTACAAAATAAAAGGTATATATTACAGCCAGCCACTAGCTGCCTCAGGTTAAGAAGATACGTTTTTTTAGCAGAATATTCAATAATTTGACATTGTGCAGACTTTTCTTCCTTCATGTGGAGACTCTGGTACTGACCAGTGCCAGCAATAAGATGCTGTGTGTTTCAGTGTATGGCAGTGATACTCTTATAGGTGCAGAGGTAGACTTTGTCACAGCCAGGATTATAACTTGAGACCGTGATTTCCAGTTCTGTACACAGTGCTCTAGTCTGGACAATTTCTATTTATTTTTTTTATTTTAAAATTTTATAACAATTTCAAATTAGAAGTCTCTGACCACAGAGGATTGTAAAATATTATTGCAAAAGATTATAGCAGGAAATCACAGCAAGAAATTGGGTGTGCCTTTGGCGGGGCGGGTGTGTTAAGATCGGCAAGTGAAGAGAGCCTGAGAATCCACACTTCTGGCTATGCTGCTGCTTTTTCAAACCAATCTAGTTACATAATTTGAGCATTTACATTATTTCCGTTACTAATCAGTTTCATGATGCTGCTTTGCTTTTTTTCATTAAGTTTTTGCGGTTTGGTTAATTTTGGAACTTTTGCTTACCTTACTTTCTGTAATATTTACAGTGAAAATGCCCAGAATATAACTTGTCCAGGAACCATGGTACATGGCAGACGTTTTCACCATGCTCATGCACAGACTCCAATAGTAAAAACAGCAGCTCAAAGGTAAGACAAAAGAAACAGAGCTTTGTCGTTCTCATTCCCCCTTACACTTCCCACCGGTGCATTTCATTTGTGGTGGTGGTTCAGAGCACTATGCTTTTAAGGAATTTTCTTGCCATCTTGTCATGGTTGAGCTACATACATGGTAATCTTCAGGGTCCCAAAAACAACAGGGATGTGTAACGTGATAATCCTATCTGCCTTCATTGATATGTGAAGGTTTCTAAGAGTTTACCCTCTTAAGCATCATTTTGAATTCAGACTTCACTTAAAAAAAAATAAAAAAATTAAAAGCATTTTGTGAAATGTAACTTTTCAATTGGAAAGTAATTAACAGTGAGGATATTTTAAAAAAAGGCAAAATACTTGTAAATCTACAGTAGAACATCACTTTAATAAATACTGCCATAATCAAACACTTGAACGGATTAATAATTCCAGTTTCTTCTCCCACTTCGCAAAAATTCAGTAGCAAATGTATTGAGATGTATTGGATTTTGTGTTTAGGAAAAAAAAAAAAAGTCTTAATTGTTTACTCTAACACAAAAATCTTAAACACAAAATAATTGGGCAGATAAGTTTTCAGATGGACTACTCATCTGAGCAAAGTTATTCATATGTGTTAGTGAACGGAGTGGGGTCAAGTTATGCTAACCATTGACATTTTGTTGTGGGGAAATGTCTGAGGAATCTCAAGGGATCTGTTAGGTCTGATATTAATTGATATCTTAAAATGGTCTGGGTGAACTAGTAAAAATCAAGATAATGAAAAATGTCGATACTAAATTAGGATGATTTACAAACATTAGTGATAATTAAGAAGGAGACTTAAATTATAAACATGAGCAGAAAATAACTGAACAAATGCAAACGAATAAATGATTATTGGCAAAACATGTTGATAAGTCCCAAAGGGGTAGCTGTGTTAGTCTAGTTCAGCAAAACAAACTATCCAGCAGAACAAACAAGGGATTTTGTCCCACGAAAGCTCATGGGACAAATACGTTTTGTTAGTCTGTAAAAGTGCCACAGGACTCCTGGTTTGTTTTTGGCAAAACATCTAGAGGAGAAACATTGTATGGACCTTGAACAGAAGTTAGAAATCTGTGATGAAATTATAGCAATAGAAATAGCAATAGAAAGGGTTACATAGTGGACAGCAGAGTGATAGCAGCATAAACCAAAAATATAACTTTTTGCTGCATATGCAGAGGTCTCAGGTCACAGGCCTCATAGCCCCTCTGTTTTTGGTCCTGCTACAGCAACAACAGGAGTACTATGTTCAGGTCTGGGAGACTCCATGCCATAAAAGATAGTGACTAAATGAAGGATGACTAAGAAGATATCAGAAGTACAGATGCCCTGATAGGGAAGTAGGCTAAGTAACCTAATAGATTTCTTCCATCTCTAGTGTCTAAGTATTTCAGAAAATTAAATAGCAGGGAATTGCTTTTTAGGAGGTCTTCCATTGTTGGTATTACTGTTTTATATCCCTATGTATCAAGGTGCATGCATAGATCACCTAAGTCAGGTAAGATAAATGTGAATGACATCACTGCTTATTCCCTGCAGTACTGTTGAACATCCTTGAGAACACCAGGTGATGCTCTATCACTGGAAATTTTTTAATGAAAATTGCATCTTTTTCTAAAATATGTGCTCTAATTCAAACAAGAATTAATTCAGGGGACTTCTTTGGCTTTTGGTACACAGTTCAAATGAGATAAGTGTTTCCTTTATAGTAATGTGGCTTTATAGTAGTCCACCAGCGGACAGCATGTGTGTAGAATGTGTGTCTAGCATTTTTATCTTCAATTGTTCTATAATCGATGTGGAAAAACTCCCAACACATTCTTCTCTAACACATTCAAATATTTCAGAAGTAAGTTTAAACATGTGGTTTAAGAAATTCTCTACAATCTCTCCGTGCAGAAGCTGTCTTTTTATCTGAGAGTTTCACAGTGTTGCCATTAGTGTTCCATAGCTTCCTCCTTTCCTCTTCTTTATTCCTCTGTTAATTACCTTGTGAATAATTCAGTTAATTTCTGAGTGGTGTGGTTGTCTAGTTGGATGTAGATCTTTAACCTACCCCTTTTTCTGCCCCATCTCTCTTTTTTTCCTTTTACTCCTGCTCCATGAATAATATGATATTATGGTGTGATTAAATAAGGTTGCCAAAGAGTGTATTAAAGTAATGCAGGGTCATACAGGTACCACAATACAAGGGAAAGGAAATCTATAGCCCTATTATGTGGTCCCCATATTGTTCCTGCTCCCCCTCCTCCTTCCCCTTGGAGTTGTATTGTTGAGGGTGCTCTCCCTACCTTAGTACACAGGTCCCTTGTCTCTGTGGTACCAGTAAGTATGGTAGTATAGGGATCTGACCATCTCTTCTCTTTTACCCCCTTGGGGAAGTACAGGTAGAGAGGGTTGGTGGAAGAGCCTTCTCCAACAATTAATCTAAGAATTAGGGTTTGTGTGGATGAGCCAAGTCTACTTGACTCTCTTCCTGCCACATTTAGTGTTATGTTGTGGGGTGGGTCAATGGGAAAAGGGGGCCTCTAAACTGAGCAGTTGTTCTTTGAATGAATGCTCCACTGAGACACCCGGGCTAATTCAAAATGCTCAAGCTATTATTTCAGTTGTCTGCAGAAAGACGTTGGATCAGTTAATTCGGGTCACATTAATTTAAGTGGTGACATCATGTCTACAATATCACTAGAACATTTTAAAGTAAACAAGGTCCTCCATCCAGATTCTAAGATCCTCCCTCTAAGCCAGGATTCACCACGCTGGTTGTAATGTCTAACACTGCTCTTTTTAGCTCTGCAGCCCACCATGAGAGTGTCACAGGGCTGGGAGGGCTTTTTTTGGTTGGTGGGTTGTTGATTTCGCAGTATGGATGTACTCTAAAGCTCCTCTGAAAAACCCAGACTTAGATGTTAATAGTAAAATTTGTCAGGTTATATTAGCTCCAACATCCTTTATCAACAATCAGCGCTCAAGAAAGTAAGACATTATTTCCTGGTTGTAACTATCACTAACGTGCTCCTTCTTCATCCTGTTATTTAGTGCACAAACAGCACCAATAAGAAATGACCTTGAATAAACATCAAAAACACTAAACTCAAAGTACCTCAATAGCTTACCTGCTGGTATCTCTCAATTCTGCAAAAGCGCACACGCACGCATGCACTTTGTTTCAATCTACAGGTCTTTAGTTGGCGAGTGAAATTAGTGAGTTGCTCATTTATGAGCATAAATTCAGCCTAAATGGTATTACTGAAATCAGGTGAGTTCATTTGCACAGTTGGAATGTTGACATCAATGGCTGTAACTTGCTGAAGAAGGACTGAAAGGGCTAGAGGGAGAGGCATCTGTCAAAAATGGCATTACCTGTTTTGGAGTCACTAGTAACTTTAATGTGTATAGATTAATATCCTAGCAGATAAAGCACAAGATGGGGTACTGATTAGTATATGCAACAGAGCATGAAATCGCACTAGGGAGCAGGATGACTGCTTCCTTACGCACCTATCCGTAATGTGTAGGAGAAAAATAAACTGTGAGATCACAGGGGGCTTCAATTTCAGTGACACATGCTTGAGGTGTCATGCTGCCAATATTAAAACTTCCTTGAAATTTCCAAACTCAAGAAGTGCTGGAGACAAGATAGGGAAATTTATTAGACTTTGTCCTGGCTGATAAAGAGGACACAGAACTAAACATGAAAGGTAGCTTATTGTGAATATACACTACAAAATTATGTTGACTTAAGTCACCCTGACATACAGCCGCCACAATAATTAAATCACTTTTGCATATCCACACTACGCTTCCGGTGTCAATGGTGTGCGTCCTCACTAGGCACACTCCCAACTTTTTAATGGTCAGTGGCATTGTGGGATGGCTTCTGAAAAGCAGCAACAGTCAATGTAAGCAATCCAGTGTCTCTATTGATGGTGTGTTGGTAAGTACCTCAACGTAGACTCGGTGCTTCTTGTAGAGGTGGAGTTCAGTCAGCGTAGTGGGTGGGTTACATCAATGGGAGTATTACTCACTTACGAAGCTAGGTTGATTTAAGCTGCTTTACATTGCTGTAACTCTGTACGGTATACCAAGTCTCAGATTCAAGTGATTGTGACTTGATCACAATTACAATGTGCAAATAGAAAAAGTTCAGACCAAAAAAAAAATATATATGGAGCTTTAATAGGACCAGTTTCACAAAACTGAATACAGTTATGAGACAAATTAGCTGGGAGGAAGCATTTAAATCAGAAAAATAGGAATGATGACTGGGAATCACTTAACATCTTGCTAGATGTCCAAAAAGGCAAAGTTAAGGAAGAAGGCTGCTGGTTTAGCGGGGATGTGAAGGAAGGGGATGTTGATTATAATGAATGTGAATCAAAAGATAGGAATTATAGAACAGTGATAAGGGACCCAAGGAGAAATCTATGGTCAGCAGACTTAAGGACAACATGGAGTTTTTTAAAAGTATATTCAAAACTAAAAAAACTCTTAGCACTGGTAATGGTCCATTACTAGATGGAAATAGTAGAATTGTGAGTAATAATGCAAAAAACATAGAAGTGTTCAGAAGTATGTCTGGGGACTGTTAAACAGAAGCCACTAAAGTTAAACATTTGTAAACCAGCAGGTTGATAATTTTTATCCAGAAGTTTCAAAAAAGCTAGCTGAATAGTTTGCTTAACAGTACTAGTGAAATTCCAAAAGATTGGAAGAAAGCTAATGTTCCAGTCTTTAAAAAGGATTAACTGGATGACATGGGTAAATCATAGGACTATCAGTCTGACATCAATCCTGGGCAGGACAACAGAATGGCAGATACAGGACTTGGTTAATAAAGAACTAAAAGAGGGAAATGTAATTTAATACAAATAAACATGGTTTACTGAAAATAGATCTTGACAAGTTGGTTTGACTTGTTGGTGAGGTAAGTTTGGGTGATAAAGGTAATAGTGTTGACATCATATATTTAGATTTCTTTCTCTGAGTCATTTTGGTTGAAATAGAACAGTATAAAATTAACATATCAAACCTTAAAAACTGGCAAACTAGTAGGTCTCAAAGTAATTGTAAACAAGAAATTGTCATCCACCGGGTGTTTTCCCAGTTGAGTCCCGCAAGGATTGGGTCTTAGCCCTATGCTGTTTAATGTTTATGAGGGACCTGGAAGAAAACAAAGTAATCACAGGTAAAGTTTGCAGATGAGACAATCATTGAGGAGAGTAAATAATGAAGAGGACAGATCACTGAGTGGGAGCAATCTGGATTGCTTGGTAAAGTGGTTTTAAGCAAATATGCAACATGGTGTGGCTAAATATCTATGTATCTAGAAACAAAGAATGTAGGCTGTGCTCATAGGATGGGTGACTCTATCTTGGGAAGCAGTGATTCTGAAAAAGATTGGGAGATTGTGGTGGATGATCATCTGAACATGAGCCCCCAGTGTGATACCGTGGCCCAAAGAGCTAGTGACATTTTGGAATGTATAAACAGGGGACTCTCTAGTCCAGGGGTAGGCAACCCCCGGCACATGTGCCAACAGTGGCACACAAGCCCATTTGGAGCGGCACTCGGCATCCTCTGTGGCGCCACAGAAATTGCCACTGCTGCCACCAAAAGACACTCCAAGTGGCTTCTTTCAGGGGCGGCTGCAATGCGGAGGTCCCTGCCATGTCCAGGCCCCAGACATACCATATAAAGAAGCCGCCCAGAGCAACTCCTCTCTGTGGTGTGCTGCTGCCAAAAGGAGTGACTCCAGGCAACTTCTTTCCATGGTGTGCCTGGGGATAGAGGTCCCCAGGCACGCTGCCGAGAGGAGCCACTCCAGGTGGCTTCTTTCTATGAGTGGGCCATTGACACCAGCTGAGGGTTGAGGAGAGGCCGGCACAGGGGTTGGCAAAGGTTGCATTCGACCCATGGGCTGCATGTTTGATACCCCTGCCCTAGTAGGAGAGGAGAGGTAATTCTGCCTCTATATTGGCACTGATATGACTGCTGCTGAAATACTGTGTCCATTTCTGGTGCGTCTGACGAAGTGGGATTTTCTCCCATGAAAGCTCATGCGATAAATAAATCTGTTAGTCTTTAAAAGTGCCACAGGACTCTGTTGTCAGTTCAAGAAGGATATTGATAAATTGGAGAGGGTTCAGAGAAGAACCCCAAGACTAATTAAAGGATTAGAAAACATGCCTAATGGTGATAAACTCAGAGCTCAATTTAGCTTAACCAAAAATAATTTAGTGGCACAAAGCTGAACCTTGGCAAATTCAGACAGGAAATAATGCGTAGGTCTTTTATGGTGGGAGTAATTAGCAAGGGTCATTGTGGATTCTAGTATTATTTTGGGGAAGTTCTACAGCTTGTGTTATTCATGAGGTCAGAGTAGATGATCACAATGGTCCCTTCTGGCCTTGGAATCTATAAATCCCCTCTTCTTCTAATTTAGCCATACAAGCAGCTGAATAGCATGTACATGTGCCAAATTAAGGTCTTAGTCTAATGCATCCTATGAAGTTTTTTTGGTTTGTTGTTTTTTAAAGTAAAACAGCACTTGGAACTTGAAAGTAAAAACATGGCAGCCCGAAGTTGTAGAATTCCCTTGTTGGTCATTTCTGAAGACCTGTATTTTTGACTGTATTGGATCATAAGCAAAACTAGTTCTATAGTTTATTTCAAAGCTATCCTCTAGCTATTTTACTCCAAATAATGAACACTACTGCATTTTGAACCATATTGGCAGATTCTTCTGAGATCCAGGATTGGAATAGCATATATGTCTCAACCAGATTTTATTGCATGGTTTTAATGGAGTAATTTCTTAACAGCAGTGCCTGTGTTGACCCTTCTGTGTGTTCTGGAATAGCTATCTCTAGTTCTTCTCAAGTATAAAAAAATCACAAGTTTTCTTTTATCACTTAAAGCAAGTGAAACATTCTTATGTTATTTGCATCATATTACACGTTCAGAATGATTTCTTCTGCTCTTACATTCGTGGCATTTTAGGTTTCAGTTCAGAAAGACCATACATGCTGAAATTTTAGTGTAATGAGAGAGCTGGCCCATTAAATAAAATTGGGTGCAGGTGTGCCTTAGTTTGGTATAATGCTCCTGAGAGTTATAAAGGAGAGACAGCTCAAAGACAGAATCCAGAACCAGAGAGTTCTTAATTCAGAGTGACAATGAGAATGTCCACAATCCAGTCTTGAGAGAGTGAGTGCACATGCTCTGCCTGAAGAAGAGCAGAGATGGGCTGAGAGGCTTCAGGAAGGAATGTTTCTTAATGAGGGAATGGTGAGAGTTCCCTTTTTGTGCAGTGGAGCCAGATCAGGCTAGTGAAAGTATAAGGCACTCAGGTGTCACTTACCCTGAGACCATTAAAAGCTAAAGAAGGCTGAAAACTGAGAGCAGTAGAGGGAGATGGCTGCTGGCTCTCTTAGTCAGAGAGTGCAAACGAGTGGTCCAAGGAGGGCTGCACTCTGAGGAGTGAAGGAAGGGTGAAGCTCTGAAATCAGTAGTGAGGACTAGAATTAAACTTGGAGAAGAATCATGATAGAAAAGAACCCCAACTAGAGATGCTGGAGTGAGGGGTGGTGATTGATGCTGGACCCATTGCTGAGTGTGTGTCTCGTGTTAATGGATGCATAGGCTGTGCTGGTTTTGAATTCTGTATTGTGGTTGTGGGATTGGTGTAACAAATTAACCCTACAAAAGGGCATTTAAGCTTGGAAAAGTTGTGTAGGGCTATTGGAGAACCTGGAAGAAATGGAAATCAAGGCAGGAGGCTGTTTGCAGAGTCACCCTGAAGTCATGAGAGGGTACCCTAGAGATAGCTTCAGTCTCTTCGTATAAATAAGCTTGCATTCTTTCATTTTTAATATTAGGCCCCGTTTAGAATGAGTTGAGGAAAACAGGAAACATGCCCTTGATGTGTAAAAAACAAAGCTGACAGATATATGACAGAAGCTAATATGAAATTTTACAGGAAGTGGTGGGACAATAAGATCACAGACAGCATCATGGAGAAAAGCTCAGTATATTTCCCATTGCTGGTATCTGAAAAGTAAGGGTGGAAGGAAAAAAGGCCCTCTCTAGGCAGTAGCCTTAGAGTGTTCTTGGGGGTGCCTACCTTGCATATCAATAAGGGCCTGACTCGTAGAAGGGTTGAGCACCTGCAGCTCCTATTGATTTTAAATAAAACATTTCTGAAAATAAAGCCAAGGGTGTGTCTACACTGCATTTAGACCACTGCAGCAGGCCCTGCCAGCTGACTCAGGCTCGCAGAAGTTGGGCTAAGGCCTCTTTAACTGTGTTGTAGACTTTCTTGCTTAGGTTATAGGCTGAGCTCTGGGACCCTCCCACCTCACAGGGTCATAGAGCGTGAACATCTGCACTGCAATTAAACATCCCCTTAGCTTGAGCCCCATGAGCCCAAGTCAGATGGCATGGGCTAGCTGTGGTTTTTAATTGACATTTAGACATACCTGAGGTCTGATGTATTTGGAGATTCTTCCTAGCCCTTGGTTTTGGATGTGAGGAGAGCTGCATCTCTTCCTGTCCTCTCTCAAATATCTGATCACATGTGGACACTAGACTATTTAGGTGGTTCCATGTGACTTTAATTTCTTTTTTTCTTGTGAATATTAATTTTCTCAATCTAAATTTTTAAAATTTTATTTTTTAATAGTTGGGACTGGATTGCTGTATAATAATGCAAATAAAGGTAAATCTGTATACATTTTTCCGCTGGTGGTCCAGTGGGATTGAAGCAAAGCTCTACCTTAATTCATAACTTTGTATTCTGTCATGCCACCTTCTACAATGGAGAGAATTAAAGCAGATTACCATATCAATTTAAAATTAATCCAGTTCTGTGGGATTGAAAAGGGTGCATGCCAGTGCAGAATTTTGCACACCAACTTTTGCTGGTTTGAGGAATAAAGTTAATTACAATATTTATCACTATAAAAACATGGACAACATTTTTTTATTTTAAATAAAAAAGTACTGCAATTGAGTTTAAGAAGTGACAAATTGATAGTAGTTTATATTTGATAACTATTAAAAATTAAGTGATGTTCAACAAATGTGGGGCTTTGCATCTTATGTTTTTCTCTTTTTTTCATATTTTTAAGCAATCTGGACCGAAAGGAAAGGTAAGTTTAATGTTGATTAAATGATCATGGAAATGAGAAATAACTTAATGATTACTCTATGCTAGCTAAAGAAAAATCAGTAAAATCATGGTAAATTCTGCTGCCTGTGAGCTATTTTCTTAAAAAGAACATCAAATGTAATCCAGTTTCTTTATATCCAGCTACAGGCAGCGAATGCCTTTTTCCTGTGGATAATGTATGAAATATAGAAACATTGTTCTTATAATCTGATGTCATTGTTTCACAGGAAAGTAATTCTTTTCTGTTACATGACAGTATAAACTTGGTGTCAAAGTTAAGTTATGATTAAACTGTACATTTAATATTTAAAAATTGCAAATAATTTACATAACTATTTAAAGTTACTTTCTTTGGAAATTCAGGATATTGTCTCGCAAAAGTGAAACAGCAACTTTTGCTAAATGCCACTAAGAACAACCACCAGTAATAACTAGACTCTATAGACCTAAAGTTGCTAGGGGCTTTCTCTCCCCCAACACAGTGGAAAAAAGTCATGGAGAGGACCGTGGTGAAACAGTTCTCCTATTTCTTGCTCCAGGCAGGAGCTTTTCCCAATTTTTTTTTGTTTGTTTTTTGTTTTTTTCTCCCAGGAACAGCAGATCACAGATGATAAGACAATTTGGGGGAACAGCAGATTACAGGGAATAAGCCTTTGTGTGTAGTGGGTCCCAGACTAAGATCACAGGGGCTGTTTGCTTGGTTCTTCCTTTTCTCTGTTCTGCATCAACATAACTGCTGAGCCTTAAGCCATTTAAGAAAGAAATTCAGGCTCAGAATCTGACTTTGCAGGATCTCCAAGTCAGTAGTCCCTGATTACTCTATGACATGAAAGATAGCTGTTAGAGGTGATTCCAAAAACAGGGACATGGCAGGCAAGCCATAAGCTACTTGCACAGAAATTCTACACCAAAAATCTTGGTTTTTGAAAGCTAAACCCCAGTGGGTCCTTCTTGACTGTTTTCTTCTGGCTGAGGTGAAACACAGAATCTAAGTGTATCTTGAGGGAACAAATTATTTTGATAAGTAGGAAATGACCAAGGTGCATCATACTCCATCTATAGCCTAGCCTGCGCAGTGGCAGGTATTTTTTTCCTTATTTGTTCCAGCAAGTGCTTGATATTCAGTGCTTAAAGTTCATGTTGTGGTTGCATTGTGATGTGTTGCTTCCCTCAGGTAATGATTATCATCATTCTGCTTGAGGGAAGAGAAACCAAAGCTCTTTTTTATTAACCAAGTAAATACACGGAAAATCTGAAATTTATTGAATTCCCGATGTCAGAAACCTCTTGTTAATTCTTCTAGGAAAATGTGGAGCTCATATAATTATTTTTAAGGAGCGTGTTAACTAGCGAAATTGGCACATTCCTCATATTTTTGCAACAGTTCGTTGGCTACCTCTTGTAGGACCTGCAGGAATTATACTCAGAGCAGAGTGTTGTACCTGCTAATGCCCATATTTGACATGTCCCTTTTGCCTTTTTAAAATTGAAGTTAGAAGTCTGTTTTAAAGATTGCTTAAAATAAACTGGATTGAACAGCAAGGAGGAAATTGCCTCATAAACTAGCTGACAAATACATATTTGTTTTCTTCCACAGGTCATAGGACCATGTCTTTCAAGTTGTATATCAGTTGGATATAAAATATTTAGTTTAGTTTATTTAAATGATTGAGATCAAAAGCTAAAGTGGAAATCACATAATGAAAATGTACCACCTATTTACAATGTTCTGCTCTAGTGAGGCGGAGACAAATTTGGTGCTGTTTAAGTATGCTACAAATAAACTTTCTGACCACATGTAGCATTTGTTTTATCAGCTCTAAAAGCTTCCTGTTGTATGCTTTGTTAGTCTCCTGTGTGGCTTTTTAGGTGTGTGAGGCTTTTTAGATTGATATGAAGCAGATCAAGGTTTTTGTGTGATACCATTTGCTATTGTTCCTCAGATCCATCTCTCTGAGGTAAATGGGAAGCCTGGCCTGAACAGGATACATTTAGGCCTCCTCAAATCTTTACGTATCAGTAATAATCTTAAAACATCCTTTATTTCAGTGAAAGGCAAAATAAAAAGCTTAATGAACAGGTAGGACAATTAAAAAAATTTGTCATT
The DNA here is from genome assembly GCA_007922175.1 of Pelusios castaneus. Lineage (NCBI taxonomy): Eukaryota > Metazoa > Chordata > Testudines > Pelomedusidae > Pelusios > Pelusios castaneus. Next base: position 802,801 of record ML685869.1, read on the forward strand.
CTGAAATTTGCATGGGTAATATCTGGAATTGCTAGCATCATGTAATACAAATAAGAACTAAGAACTAATTCTGTTTATAGGCTATGTGACCACCGACTCTCCACTAGATGTCTTTAGTGGGGGGAGAAAATGAGTGTGAGGAATATGAATACTTGGAGCATAAGGTTACTAAGTTTGTTTATATTTATGAAGAAATGTATTGATTGTGTTTTAGATCTCAGACCTGAAGACTGAGGTCTAAGTTAAACGCAGCAAATTTAACTGAATTCTGCTGTGAAAGTCAACTGAGAGAGATGCTGATTTTGTATTGCATCATGTCTAAATCATATGATAGTAACGTGAAAGCCCACAACAAACTGGGAGAGAAATTAAAGCTGGGACTTTTAGATATCCTTGGGGTTGAGCTTCATTATGAAAAAAATATAAATGGCTGTCATTGTAATCAAGGGCTGTGTCTGTGCTTTGATTGATTTAAAAAAAAAA